>JBBPBQ010000003.1:9145562-9161546 GCA_037974755.1 Cicer yamashitae
TTTTAATTGTTGTTTAACTCTTTGAAAAAAGTTTGGTGGTCTATTATGACGCTGATGTAGCAAATCTAAACAGAATTTTAGTTTAAATATTAATTTAAAAAAAAAATAAAAAACTCCAAATTTAGATCAATTAGGGCTCTTCAAGATTCTTCTTCAATTCTTTACATTGGGTTTTTTCATTTGTTTTTTGTTTATGTTTTCTATATTGATAAAATGTTAATGGGTCATGAACTTCCGTAACTCACAATTTGTGTTGCTCTGTTTCAAATTTTTATGCTTTTTACATTTCAGTTATTTTCCTGGCGATTAGTAGTTGCTAATTTCCTGGCGATTAAAATGATAAATATAAATCCTCAATTAAGTTTAGAAAAGATTTCCCATCTACCCCTTTACAGTTCCAAAAGAGGCCATTCATTGATGTATATTTGGAGAGGGTTAGGACTTGATCCCAGAAAGGCCATATTTTTCCATTAGATTTCTTCACCACTGCAACTAGATCAATAGTTTTGTCATCTGCTGTCACTAAAGTTACGATTTTTGATGTAAAATTAATTAGTTTTTTTGTTAATTATATTATATAATTAATACTATTTGTATCCCTATCAATTTTCTATTTTCTACTTTACATTAATAGTAATGATGAATACATCATGATAAGAACAAATTAATAAAAATATTATTCTCTCTATTTCATTTACATGTTTTTCTTAATTAGTGTGGAATAGTCAAATAAATCATTTATTGTCGAATCATCAGTGATACATTAATTAATAATAATTTTCTCCTTCTCTTATTTAAAAAAATTACTAATTAGCTTGAACCAAATCACTTTGATGAAAATGATCTATTCTTGTTAATATGAATCTCATAAATAATAAAAGTATAAAAGTAAACTAGAATTACGATATCCATCTCATATTAAGTGTCTTTTATTAAGATTGGATGCATTGAAAATTAAGATGCTTGAATGTATTGGAAATTAGTATGAACCGTATTTTCTCTGATGTTTATTATATGAAACACATACTTAATTCACCAACACCAAGGAAAACATCAAAATCAATTGATTTTAATTATTATTTCTATCAGTTTAAATGGTTTTCTATAAATATATCTAGTATTAATTACCAGTTAACTTGAACTACCACCGCTTTTATGGGAAATAGGTAAGTGTTATTAATAATAAGAGTATAAAAGTAAATTAACATTTACTCCATATGTCACAAATTAAATGTCTTTACAGGTTGAAAGCATTGGAAATGTAACATGCTTGAATGTATTGAAAATTAGTATCAAACAATATTCTCTCTGGTCTTTATTATACAAAACACATACTAAATTCACTAAATTCAAAGAAAAACATTAAAATTAATTGATTTTTATTATATTAAAATTAAAATCAATTAAAAACATTATTTTAAGGTTGGATGCATTGGAAATATAACATACTTGAATGCATTGACAATTAATATCAGTAATATTCTCTCTGATTATTATTATTATATGAAATACATACTAATTCACTTACACCAAAGAAAAACATTAGAATATTAATTGATTTTAATTATTATTTCTACCAATTTAAAATTATTTTAAAAAAATACCGATAGTATTAATTACTAGTTAGCTTGAACCAAACCACTTTTATAAAAAATGACGAGTCTTGTTAGTATAAATAATCTCATAAATAATAAGGGTATAAAAGTAAATTAATATTTACCACATCAGTCACCTATTAAAAAAATTGAAGGTTGGTTGCATTGGTTGCATATGAAATACAACATGCTTGAATGCATTGAAAATTAGTATGAACAATATTTTCTGTGAACTTTATTATACAAAACACGTACTTAATTCATTGACATCCAGGAAAAACATTAAAATCAATTGATTTTAATTATTATTTCTATCAATTAAATTGTTTTTCACAAATATCCATAGTTTTAATTACTTCATTTAGAATGAAATATAAGCAAAAATGTTAGACTAAATACATCTAATTTCAAATACTTTTTTGTTTATATGTATTCAAAGAGAGTACTGATTAGCTCGAACCAAACTACTTTTATGAGAAATAAATGAGTTTTTGTTAATATGAATCTCATAACTAATAAGAGTATAGAAGTAAATTTGCATGTATTCAATTTGTGTTATATTAAGTGTGGTTTAAGGTCATACACATTTCTTAAGAAAATAGCTTAGTGTACAATTTTCTATAATAAAAATAATTTCATTTAGTCTTTAATTAGACTCTAGCTCAACTGACAAATGTCGATATTGATAGGTTGAACGTTGTCCCTGATTTGACTTTTTTAAAATTGTTAGGTTGAACACAAGACTATGTGTGATTTAATTATAATGAAATTTACCATCTCTTTTAAAATAAAAAAGTAATAATAATAATAATTTCATTTACTAAAATATCCTTAAAAGTCAAGTAATTAGCGGAATACTTAGATGACTTGGATACCATAAATAAAGATATATTGTGGAAAAATAAGTAATGACGTTTTAGTAGAAAAATAGTTAATGCTCTATTAATAATCTAACATTTCAAATAATACAAGATAAACAAATATTCCTAATGATACTCTTAATATGATGCCAAGGAAGGGATACATTGGAAAGGTGGTTCATCTTTCTTATAATGGAAATGATTTTTGAACATAGAAAATTTGATATCAAATACATCATCATTTATTTTTGTGTCTATTTTGAAATATGCTATTATAGTTATATAAAAGATAGAAAGTAAGTGAGTAGTGGAGATAAACACAAACAATATTAATGTGAATCCGTAAAGTCTAGTTCTACTGACAAATACTAATATTGTTAGATTGAATATCATTAGGAATATTTGTTTCTGAGTTCGAATAAAATAACAGTTGTGTATTAATTTCTTTACTATTTCATCTATAGACAAAGAAAGAAACACAAACAATGTCATATATACATATTCATGTTTAAATTACACATTTGTTCACTTAAAATATTAGTACCAAAGAGAAAGTACTCTTTTTAGTTCTTATAATAAGAATATAAGGTAATACTAAATGATTATACAATTATTAGAGTTGAAATGATTGAGAATAATATGCATAGGTATCTTTTGAAGATTACAAATTTAGATTTATATTTAAATATATTTTCAGATTTA
This sequence comes from Cicer yamashitae, assembly GCA_037974755.1. Classification (NCBI taxonomy): domain Eukaryota; kingdom Viridiplantae; phylum Streptophyta; class Magnoliopsida; order Fabales; family Fabaceae; genus Cicer; species Cicer yamashitae. The sequence goes on from JBBPBQ010000003.1 coordinate 9,148,720, forward strand.
AAATAATATATCATTAAAATATAATCCGTATTTAAAATTTTGTTTAGTGTATTGTAAGATTTGTTACTTATATTTAGGATACGATTTATGATATATTTTTGTATTAATTTATAGTTCTTTATATATAGTGATGAGTACAAGTTTAGAATGAAGTTTTTCCACAATTAATATATCTCATATATTTTCTTATATTAAATAGAAATAAAAAAAACTTCATCAGTGATATCAAAGTTAAGTTCAGGTTTGTACAAACGTGTGAAGATGGTGGTCGGATAGAGTATTTCACAAGTTGCCTCTCCTAACTTCTTTGATTGAGAAAACTATGATATTTAGACAATGAAAACAAAGACACGCCTAGAGACTTTGGATATATAGGAAGCTATATAAAATGATCATGATGTTTCTTCAATATAAGAAAAATCTTACCGTGACCTATATGAAAATTCACTAAGAAAGAAAAATAGAAGAAGTCGATGACAAATGTGTCTCAAAAACTGTTTTGACCAGAATCACAAGTCTTAAAATAGAAAAAGAAATTTGAAATTATTTAAAAAAAATATGTAGGAGAAGAAAGGATCTAAAACATGTGTTGAATTTAACGAAGGAGTTTTAGTTACAAAGAATGAAGATAGACGAGCCTATAAAGGAATACTTTGATAAATTATCGGATACTACTAATTTGGTATGGTTACTACACACTAGGATATGTGGTGATTAGAGAATTGTAGAAAAACTTATTCTAATTGTACATAAAAAATATGAAACTTTTGTAGTTGGACTTGTAAAAACACAAAGGATATATGTGTTATATCACTTTAGCGGAAGTGTTATATGCAATTTTAAGCACAATGAGACAAAAAAAACTTTTAAAGGTGTATATTTAGCCAAATGGAAGAACAACAATGGTGAAAAAAACAAGAAAAATGAACTATTTCAAGATTTTGAAAAGGACGATCATTTCCTTATCGCAAAAAGACTAATAACCCACAAAAAATGTTGGTAGAGGCATGACACAAAATGCTAAAAGTGTGGTCAATAACGACATATGGAGAAAATATGCAAGTCTTACCAACAACAATAAAGACGTGTTAACACATTGTTGAGGATCAACATGAAGAGGAAGAGAATCGTGGTTGAACAAACCCTCAAAAGATTGACTTATTGATAATTGTTGCGCAAACAATATAGCTTATGATCGAGACATTTTCAAATAGTTAAACAAAACTGCTATTTCAAAGTCAAAATTGGGAATGAAGCACATATTGCATTATAGGGCATTGGAACAATTAGAATTACAAGTCACTTAGGTTTGAAACTAATTTCAAATGTTTTATATGTTTTCCGAATTTATCTAAATCTTTTGAAGTGTTGCTCATTCATTGGATAAAGGCTACAAAGTGCTATTTTAAATCAAATGTTGTGTGATTAAATATCTAGAAAAAAAAAAAAAAAAGTGATCACAAACAGTTCAGATGAAAGACAAGAGTTTTGCTTTATATTTGATAAAGAATGATCATATTATTGATGAAGAAGAGAAAAATGAGGATTTGTTTCAAATTACACCTTGAAGATGCATGTGTTTTGAATAAATTTCATGTTAAAGAAGAGAATGAAGATGTAGGTGACGAACCACCTAACTTTCATAAAAAATGTGATGTTTCTATCATAGAGCTCACAAGGTAAAAAAAAGTTGAAGCTGACCAAAAATGATTAAATTCAATGATAGAGAAAATTAAGTCAAATGTAGATGTAGGCTCATCTAAGAAAGATGGTGATAAGAATGACAATCAAAACAAAACACTCACTCTTTTCCACCATGTCCTTATTGCAAGAAAACTAATCAACCCATAAAAAACATGTTGGCGTAGATCCGACACAAAATGCTACAAGTGCGATCAATTAAGACACATGGAGAAAATATGCAAGTTTCTCCACCAACAACAAGATGTTAACATTATTGAGGATCAACATGAAGAGAAAGAGGTACAACTACTTGCAATGTCGTGTTTTAACACCAAGAAACCCTCAAAAGCTTGGCTTATTGATAATGGTTCCACAAATCATATGACTTATGATCAAGATTTTTTCAAAGAGTTCAACAAAATTGCTATTTCTAAAGTTAGAATTGGGAATGAAGCACATATTTATTTTAAGGCATTAGAACTATTGCAATTAAAAGCCACTCAAATATGAAACTAATTTCCAATATTTTATATGTATCCAGAATTTATAAAAGTGTTGCTCAATTATTGGAGAAAGACTATAATGTATTATTTAAACATAAAAATTGTGAGATTAAAGATCCAAACAACAAATAAATGATTGAAGTTCGGATGAAAGACAAAGCTTTTGTTTTAGATATTATGAAGAATGTGAATATTACTAATAAAGAAGAAACAAATGAATGATTTAAATTCAAAAAAGATCGTAAAAATGCACGTGTTTTAAATAAATTTTATGTTAAAAGAGGACAATGAAGATGTAGGTGACAAGAATCACCTAACAAACATAAAAAATGGAATATTTCTACCATGGAGCACACATGATACAGAGAAGTTGAAGCTGATCAAAAAAGATAAATTCAATAATAGAGAGATTCAAGTCAAATATAGATGTGATTTCATCTAAGAAAGATATTGAAAAGAAATACGACCGAAACAAAAGAAAGAGTGCAAGTGTCAAAAAAAGAAGAAAATTAGATTTTCAATTTGAAATTCAAATTAGATGCACAGAAGATATTCAATTAGGAGTATTGAAAATAATATGCCTAAATATTTAATATTTTTAGGAGATATTTTATAGTACAATTTAGTTGTTTAAACTTTTTTCTCTTTAATCTTAATTTATAGATGTTTGATTTAAATTTTATTTTGATTTTATAATCTCTTTGCTCTTGATTTAATAGTCTATTTTATTTATACAAGTTATTGTCTTCTTGATTCATAGTATCTTTAGTTCTAAGATTGTTTTCACTAATATCAACAATTTTGTTTTGAAAAAGTCTCAGCAATTATTAAATAAATTGACTTTATTATTGATTAAAAAATTAAATTAAATTGATTACGATAATTTTAGAAATGAATTCGAAGATAAAATTTAACTAAATATAAAATATAATTATTATTTTAATAAAATATTACTATTAAAGATATTAAAGATCTCGGTTTTAAAATTTATTTTAGGTCTTATTTAATGTTGAACGAATGATAATAACAAATTAGTGTGGTTCTCATATGCAGTTGTGGACCTACTCAGAGAGCAACTTAAAATTATGAATTTGATTCTTAGGAGTATGTTAGGGATTTTATTAACTTCACATTAAATTTTCAATTACAATGACTTTGATGTACCTTTCTCAACCTTAGTCAAAAAAAAAAAAAGAGAGTAGAGTGTACAATAAGTAATTTCATTTTTCAATGACACCACAAAAATCTTCCTCTATAAATAGAGTAATCTTGACCAAATGGAAGACTTTGGAATGTTACCCACACTATATTCCATTTTCATTAGAACGAAAGATTCTCTCTTTTCAAATACTCAGCTCTTTCTATAATGAATTTTTTCTAGATTTTTTTTCAATCGGTTTTCTTTAGATCTTCAAGAATGTTTTCCTTTTTTAGTAAATCTTGCTATCAGTTCTAGAAGTACTGGGCTTGAAAATCACCTTTCTTTGCACAACTCATAAATTTGCATGAATTGTTTAAACCCTTTTGGTTTTAACTCTCTGCTTTTCAGGGGAAGGATAAAAAATTATTTCAATTAGAATTCATATTCAAGTTCTCTAGAAAGATCTGTTCTTAACTGAAATTCATTATTCTCTTTAATCCAATTACATATGTTACATTAGTTGCCTATACTTTTTGTCTAGATTGGGAGCTTCCTACTAACAAATTCACTCAAAATAAAGAATTGAAGTTGTTGTAGCTCAATTATCATTTTAATTACTCTCTATTCAGGTTAAAATAAAAGAAAGAAGATTATAAATGAAATGGAAGATATAGTAGACAATTGAATTTGATTTGACCTTGTGAACTTGTTTTTGTTTCAAGGCCTATGTAAGGTTTTGTTGTGCTTTACATGCACACCATCCTAATGATCCTGGTATTGCAGTCTTGCTTCTCTGATTGTCAACCCTAACAAAATTGGATTAAAAAGTGGGTGATGTTTTGTACTATTGGTATATCAAGTGTGAGTAAAGAAGTCTCACATTGGATAAGAAAATAGATATTGAGTATTATATAAGTAAAAGGACTTATAAACCTTTTGTCTTAAAGTTGAGTTAGGATTTGTGTCAAACTCACTTATGTGGTTGTTCTTGTCCCAATGTGATGATCTTTGGACCCCCTCATGACCCAACACATACTTATAAACTCATTTTCAAGTTATATCTAATGTGAGACTCTTAATACACCCACTCATACTCAGGAATAGTCACGAGTAGTTCACAAATCTTGGATAGACTCTAATATCATATTAAAGTCTGGATTAGTACTAATTTACTAACTCAATCTTTACAAAATCAGTTTGCAAGTTGAGAGATATCTCCACTTATAAACTCATTTTCCGACCATATGTCCAATGCATACTCTTAACAATTTTGCTTAGTGACAATAGATAAACTTAATTTAAGATAAAACTTTATGTTCTGTAAGCATATGCATATCTCATGAGAGTAATGACAAATATCATAGCATAGTGCAATTAATCCTTACAAGTAGCAAGAATATGTCAATCACATTGCATAATCAATTGAATCTAAAAAATGTTTAACCTAACACTTTGATGGAACACAAGCAAATTTTCTTGTGTCTACACTACTTGACTTGACCTCAAAAACAGGAGATGCATACTTAGCTCCTCCCTTGTTATCATTCTGCACTATTTTTCCTGTCTGCAAATACCAACATGTCTTAGAATTCTTGTAAACATTGTCCCTAGAATGAGGGTAACTTTGGTATTTGTAATTTGATGGATTGAAAACAGGAATTTCTCTCTCAACTCTATGTTGACACCTTCCTCCATGTAAATGATTCTTTGAGGGATTGTAAATTGGAGATTCCTTCTTTGACACTGAATTTTTCCTCAAACAATTCTCAATCACCTTAGCTTCTTCCTTCAATTTTTCTCTCATATCCTTAATGTTTCTTCTAACTTTACTAGATATTGATTTGCTTATAATGTTCCATGCCTTGAAACTTGAACCATTTGAATTGGTAGTGACAATGTTTGATGTATATGAAATTCTGTTGCATTCAATGCAGAAGCTTTTGTTTCTTTCTAAGTTAAAAGCTTTTCTTTTTGCAGCATCAGATAGACATGTATATGCCTAAAGAATGAATGAAAGAAAAAAATAAAGAGTTTAGTTGTGATTTTGATCCAATTTGGGTAAACTTTTAAACATGTTTTTATAGATTGAAAAAATATTAAAAGAATCTATTAACTATACTGTGAATCTAAAATATGTTTTTTGAAACATGGTGAAAGTATTACATGGCTAAACAATAAAGGAAAATATGTAAATTTAAAAATGATCTATTCTATCTCAAAAACTAACCTCAGAGACAAGCTTGAATGCAATTTCAGCTTTGGGGTGTTTATTCTTATCTGGATGAAGTTGCAAGGCTACAACAACAAATTAATAGCCCTTGTTATAATTCCAGAAAAAAATAGAGAAATTGCATATACAAATACAAGCATAAAATGATTAAAAACATACCAAGTTTATGATATTTCTTACGAATGGTACTTTCCCCTGCATTTTCTTCCACCTAAGAGATCCCAATATGTAAAGATTCATATAAATCATACAGTAAAAGAACTAGGAAATTAAACAGGTACAAGTACTAATAAAGTTTGCATAAATTAATTAATTAAAAAACTTACTCCAAGAATGCAATACCAATCAATGAAAGGTGCATTAGAAAAAAGTGTATGAACACATTGAACTGAACGGGTGGAAATGGAGCATATATCTAATACCAACTGGGTTTTGTAATCTGATTCTTGTCCCATTCTCCTCATTTCATGTGTAAACATTGAAAAGGGTTATTATTATAAAATGTATATTATAACTATATACTATAAGGCTGTGTTTCATAATGACGATTTAATAGTAACGGAAGTGGAGCGGTTTTATTTTATTTTAGAAAAATAATAAACACTCCGTCCAGGAGGATTAATCATCCATTTCTATAAAAATTAATTTAAAATTAATGTAGTATTTCAATTTTCGATACAATAATTGTTACTTTTTTTTTTCAATTGTACCTTAACTTAATTAATATTTTCTTTGACCTTATTTATAAACAAATGTTGATTATAGAAAGCTGATATATTTTGTTCAAAAACGTTAATTTTCATTGACCGATTTTCTTTTATTTACAAATTGAATCCAAGAAAGTACTACTTACATTACTTTTAAGTCAATATTTTCTATTTTATATTATGAAAATAGTAAATAGTCTGCACAAATAATTTTTTCCTGTATATAATAAATACAAAAATAATTTCATAAAAATAATTTTTTATTTTATTTTAATATATATGTGTGAAATAATTAAATAAATTTATGAATGGATGAAGAGAGTAGTATTTGGAAGTAGATATTTTGAAGTGGTTTAGTTGGTGGGAAGAACAAACAAGCAGAGAGAGATGGAATGGAGGTGTTAATGTTAACTTCTCCATATGGCACCATTTGAGAAGGACAAGGCCCATTTGGCCGTAATGTTTTTCTTTTTCATGATTAATAATCTTTTGAGGGGATTTTGTCACACAATAAAATAAAATGGAATTTAATATTTCTTTTTCTTCTTTGTTTAACTGGGATTAAGTTTATTGTTGTTACTCTCTCTGGCCTTCTCACTTGTGAGTTGTGATACCCATAATATTCAGTTATTTGGTTAAGAAAAGATAAAACTTTAATTAAATAATTTAAATAAACAGTAAAATTGGTAGAAAAAAAAGTTACACTAAAATATGATATCTAATATATATGTGTATAGATATTTTTAAAAGTCAATTATTTAATTGAATAAAAATATTAAAATTTAAATAAAGTAGGTTACATAAATGGTAAATTTATAAGAATAAAGCAATATAAAAATTTAGTATCTTCTTTATATAGATGTATAGGAGACGAGTTTCTATTCAATTGTAAAGAAATGCCCTCTTGTGGTAGATGACGAGACTTGTGTTATTTGACTTTTTTTTTTAAAAGAGTAGGCTCGTATTAGACAAAATTTAAATGAATTTCACAATCTAAGACTTGTTCAGAAAGTTATATCTAATACTAATATAGGGAACGGTCAACACCGAAGAGTCTCAATTGTCTTTTGTAGAACTTGCAAACATAAACCATTAACCTATGAACTTTAAAAATGCAAATTTACGACGTCTTTGTATTCAATTCATCTCATTTAGATAGTACAAAACAACAAAACAGAGGTAATCACTATCCATATATGAGTATTGTTAATTATTGAAGTGGTGCAATGTCAGAGAAGAACACGACATATTCAAATGTTATTTGTAGAATAATTCTACTGCCAATGAAAAAGAGTCTTTTATAGATGTGATTTCTAACGTAAGAAAAAAGAATATGCAAAATGAAGCTTAGTTTTATATTATCTGCTCAAGGATTAGAAAATCTGTTTAATTTGAGGAACTTTTTTTATATCTTTTCCTTTTTATTTTTTTCTTAGATTAAGTTTATGTTCCCAATTTTTTGTTTTTCCTTTTTCTTAATATATTTTTAGCTTAAAAAAAGATAATAAATGAAATATTCACAAATTCTTTTTTTTTTTTTATATATATATATAAATGAAAATGCTTATTAGCAAGAAATACAATTGTATGATTTTGTTTCAAGTATTGGAATCTTATCATTAACATTTTATCTTGATTGAGTCTGATTTCATATCCATTTAAGTAACCTTATGCAAGTCCTTGTGTGTATTCTTTAAAAAAATTAGGATATTGTTGGCACTTGATTTTTTTTAGTCTTTCTTAATGGGCCTAAATATGGGCCACAACTAAAATGAAGCAGCTATATATTATATATTTAGACGACTAAGACAAGACACCAATAATCACAAGTGGGATATTTTTAGGACCTGGATTGCCATATGTAAAGATATCACATAGTTATACGCAGTTCAAATTATATAGATAATAAATTAATTTTAAACTATCTCGATTGTTGATTAAAGATCCAACCGATCATGCAACCCTACCACCGACTCATACGACGTCATTATATATTTAATTTTTTTTGAAATTTTGGGATTGATCAAACCATTAAAATGTGATAGGTTATACTTTTTAATACACAATTCAAAATTTGATCACTTGTTATATATTAGATGAATGAGTTGACCCATTTTTTTTTTTCAATATACCAATAACTAGATTCATACACCTTATGCGGGGAGAAATAGAGAATTTTGGATTTGAACTTCAAATATTTACATATCGATGCTTTTGCCGTTATTAATTAGATTGTATCTCTAATTTATTTAAAATTTATATGACAATTTAGAAAAGAAACGAATGTGATGCACAATTAAATACAAAAGGGTGTGGGTGAGTTCCACTTAAAAAAATATTTAAAAAAATACTAACAAGTGTAACAAATAGTTTTTATTGAATTCACATATGTATCATAGAAATTCTGAATAGTCATTAGTGTTACTCTAATTTGTTTATCTCTTGTTTTATCATCAAAAGTTAGGCTACGACGATTTCTCATGTTGCATTTTTTGTGTATGACAATTTCTTATGTTGCATTGAATCAATCTATCATATTATTGAATTGGATAAACGAGTTGCATAGACTTTGGCATCGCAACAAATACAAATCTTGGCAAAAATGTTTTCATTTTGAATTCCATCGTATTAGGCGATGGCTGATCCCCTCCCACAACTCTGACTGTTTTATCGAATCTTACGATTCAACAGTGAAAAAAAATGTTTAATTCGATAATAAAAAATGAGATTAATAAATTTATCAAAAATTTCAATCTAATAATATTATTTTACATATTTTAAATAAACATTAAGGATAAATCACAGGACCGTCGTAATATATATATATATATATATATATAAAAGGGCTACACAAAACAAATTTGGCAATTCGTGCCCCCTTACCCTTCAAGGAATTATTTGTCCCATTCAAAACACAAAGTCCAACTAAGATGCTGTTGCCAGCTTCTCAATCTAAAACAAAAGTTTGTGTTACCCATATATATATAAATACTGCTAACACGAAGACGTTTTTAATTCAAAAATATATCATAGAAAAATATTTATAATAAGAATCCCAATGCTCTAGCCTCTAAGTCTAACACGCATACTTTGAGTATTTGTACATGTAAATGATGTATGAATAATTGACGTTTGATTCATTTCTATGTGAAGCACTTACATTTTTTTTAACTGGTCAAAGTTCTCGTGCAAAGATTTAATATTGACACATTTACACTTTTTCACTGACACAAAAATAGTGTATATAATTAAACTTGTTCATTTCTATTTTTTATGAAACAATTAATTTTGTAAAAAAAGTTAATCTGTTTGTGTAAACTAATATATATATATATATATATATATATATATATATATATATTTAAAGCAAATAGTGACACAATGAAAAATATTATAGATTACAAACCAATATATATATTTAAATAAAAAAATTCGGAAAAAAATAATTTTAATAAACATGAAACATTTGAGATTATTTAAAATTGATTAGTAAATATATAATCTAAATTGTTTGATCTCAAACTAATGACTGATCGAGATTGACTTTTAAAAAAATTCTTATTTTATTAATGTAGGTAATCTAGGTCAAGATGTTCAACCTCTACAAGAACAAATATGTGAGTAAACTAAAAAGAAATGATAATAAAGTTAAGAGACAATAAGTGAATTTATTGAAGCGTTAATAGAGGATCAGGACACATGCCGAAGGAATAAAAGAAAACTGATAGAGATAGGAAAATGGTGAAATTGGATTTGGTGCAATTACGCACCGCACACATTCACGCAGTCAGTGACTATGTGACTGTTCAATTTATATCAAACAATTCATATATCAATTCAACGGTATGCAATCACTGACTGTATGGATACGACTGCAACGAATCTAGATCCAAAAAATTGGTAGATGATGTAGAGGAAAAAGTACAACAGAGAACCAAAGTATCATTTGTTATACTAGTACCAATCACTCCAAGTGTTAAGAATCTTGAGATATGAAATGAAAATATGTTTGAGAATTGAATTTTGAAAGATTTTGTTGATGAGAATTTTAGAGAGTTAAATTTATATTTTGATATATATTTGATATTTAAAAAAAATTGAAAAAACATGATAAATGATCTGATACTTCAATTACACTTACTTTATTAATTTTTTTTTACAGTGTCCTTAATTTAAAAAGAAAAGTAAATCCTCTCCTCCTCTCCAAAATCTTCCATCTAAACATACCTTAAAAGAATAAGTTATTTCATATAAAATTTATAATTAAAGGTGCAGCAACAATATCCTTTCATCCTTGTTGTCCTAGTTGTACTTGTTCATATCTCATAAATATGGAGATTGATCTGGTTATTGTTCTTGATGCAATTTTGCTTCTTTGGGCCCTTAGCTAGACTTTTGGGCTTGATATTCGTTTATCTCGTGTTTTGGATTTTGGGAAATAATTCATTTTACTTCTGTCCTTAAAACGAGTTATCTAGAATGATCTCGATAAACCAGAATGATCTTGATTTGCTCAGATTGATATTCTTATAAACCAGAATGATACTGTTATAAACTAGAATGATCTTGATTTGCCCAGACTGATATTCTTATAAACCAAAATGATAATGTTATAAATCATAATGATCTTGTAATCAACTTCCAATTTAGTTAAGACATGATTTACTTTGATTTATATCATGGTGTGATCATTGATTGTTGTATGACTGTACTTGATCACCTATCTTGAATAATTCACTCAAGAACACAAATTAAATAGCAACACAACCAGAATCATGATTAGAGATTAATTAATTTGTTTGTTTATCTTCAAAACACTTGATTTGCGATTTTGCCTCAACAATTATTAGTTTATTTAATTAAGATTAACTGTTGAATAATAGCAATTAAAATTTCTAAGTCATAGTCAATCTAATTAGTTAAGATTGAATAGTTGAATAATCTAAGTTATAATTTGTAAGTAATTTTTATTGTAATTAGGCTAGACCTAAATGTTGGATAATTGAAATGATAAATTCTAAGTCAAAGTTAGTCTAATTAGTTAAGATTAAACCGTAAGATTATGAAAATTGGAATTTCTAAGTTATTATTTGTTTATTTAGGTTAGATTCTAATTTCAATGATCCAACGGTTTAATATAAACTAATTTCAATGATTCCATATTTATTGTATATTTTCAACAACAAAAATCAATTAATAGAATATATCTATTAAAATTTCAAACAACATATAGAAAAAAACAACTTAGTTTGGTACCTTAATTAGTTACAATGTGGGTAACTATTATTCCTTAATTGTTTTTCATTTTTTTATGAAAATTTTTAGGGGAATTAGTTCTTAATTGTTGGTTAGAAATAAAACAAACGATAGAGATGAATGCCTTTGTTTCTCGTTCAATTCAACTAGCCTCATATAGAAAAATGAATAAAGTATAGCATTAATTGGGTAAGTAACTAGCATAGCAACTTGATTATTTTTACGTCTCTTTTTCTTTGTCAACTAAAACTAGCTAGGCAAATATATTCAGGAAAAAAAAAAACTAGGTTAGCAAAAAAAAATCCATATGGGAAATACAATACTAGTAACAATTTAGCAATTTAGAGAATTTGATTTTTTTATAGAGTGGAAAATATAACTTAAAATATATATAACTCAAAACTTTACAATTTTGAGTTTGAATTTAGGTAAGCATATTAATTGGGTAAGTAACTAGCATAGCAACTTGATTTGTTTTACGTCTCTTTTGCTTTGTCAACTAAAACTAGCTAGGCAAATTTATTCAGATAAAAAAAACTATTAGCAAAAAAAATCCATATGGGAAATACAATACTAGTAACAATTTATCAATTTAGTGAATTTGATTTTTTTATAGAGTGGAAAATATAACTTAAAATTCACACATACATAATTGTAAAGTTTTGAGTTTGAATTTAGATAAGATGTCAAATCTATTGATCTATAAATATTAACATTTCATTTTCAAAATAAAAATAAATAACATTTAATTTTTTTTGACAGAAAAATTAACATTTAATAATTGTGTTAAATTTTACAAAAATTTAATTAATGAAAATTCTGGTACCCTCCATTAGTACACCGATAAATTGAACTGACGACACAAATATTATTAATGGGAAAATACTAATTTGTTGACGGATATTTTTGTAAATAGGTCAATTATTGTTGAAAGAAAAAATAAATAAAGTAAAAATATTTATATGTATAATTTTGTTAAATCATTAATATTATTCCTATATCTAAATATAATTTATACAAAATATATTAATGCATAATTATTTTTATAGTTAAATCGGAATCGTCTAACTCAATTGATAATTATTGATATTATTAGGCAAAATACTATATACCAATATCCATATGATATTCAACCTAAATAATTAAGAAACTCTTAATATGGATACCAATATATATAGAAAAAAAAATCTTATGACTAAATTTTAGGTTTTTAAGACTTAAGCTACTCTTTCATTTGAGTCAAGAAATTAACAAACTACTCACTCAAATTATGTGACAAATTTTAACTACTTTTCCATCAGAAAGAA
>JBBPBQ010000003.1:9174823-9209074 GCA_037974755.1 Cicer yamashitae
AATTAGACCAATTGAATTATGATAATTATGAATATTCCTTAATTATTTAATTTTTGTGTGATAATTTAAATTTTTATGACAATGTTTTAAACATTTAACCTTATAGAATTTTAGGATCCCCATAATAGAAAGGAAGGGTAATACCGTAAAAAGTTGTATTAGCGGGATTCTGGCTAAGGAAATACTTGGTTATTAAGTGGTCCATTGACCCACCTCTCTTTCCTGGGAACCGCTCTAGTACACGACTTACTGTGTGATCCAAACCTATTGTCCCCATAATAGAAGGGAAAGGTAATACCGTAAAAAGTTGTACTAGCGGGATTCTGGCTAAGGAAAGACTTGGTTATTAAGTGGTCCGTTGACCCACCTCTCTTTCCTGGGAAGCCCTCTAGTGCACGACTTGCTGTGTGACCTAAACCTACTATATAGACGTGAATAAAATATTTCCTTACAACCGTAAGGTTATAATTAGTTTATTTATGTCTACCTAGTTTCGAGGACGAAACTATTTTTAAGGGGGTGAGTATTGTAACATCCTCTAAATTATTATTTAAAAATAATTAGAACCTATCAATATTATTCAATATTAAATTATGTGTGATAATTATTTGCCTTGTTCGATTTTTGTAGTTGATAAAGTTATTAGTAAGAATTATTTAAATGGGGAGTTTAAATATAATATATATTTAAGTAGAGATATATTATATGTAGATGTGTTTTCCTAGTGCAAGAAGAATTTGGGCTAAGGGTTTGAGGCTTAGTGTGACCCAACCCACTTGAACGAGTATAAATTTGGGCTATGTGTTTGTGGCTTGGTTTTTATGATCAAGGTTAAAATAAAGTGACATTTTATCCCCCTTATTCTTCATTTAGGCCCAACATTATCTAACCAACAATTTCCACTTTAAATTTCCCTAAGTCCACAATTTCTGTATACTCACTAATAAGAAACAAAAAGAATTCCGAAACCCTAGCCACCATCACCTTCACACCTCATTTTCTTCGTGTATCCAAGCTTGGAACTTCCTTTCCTTGTGAACAACTCTGTGGGGCTTAAAGCTTTGAACTAGGAAGAAAAGCGGCCAAGGTAAGGGCTTTTCCCCACACAAATTAGAGTTAGGCCGTTGGCTGGATCACATGAAATAAATAATCGTGATTACTTCTATTTTAAAATGAATAAATGTAGACTAATGAATTAAAATAATAAAACCCCAATTTTTGTTGACATTGAGTTGTAATATATGATTTCTATGGAGTAAAGTATGAAATTTTATGCTATGTGTGATAAAATTGTAGTTTTACGATGAATAGGAAATAAAGTTTGAATTTTTACCTTATATGTGATAAAGTTTTAACTTTTATTATGTATATGAGTTGGAGTTTGAATTTCTTGCTATATATGTGAAAGTGTAAATTTCTATGGCCTATATGATATAAAGTTTCTATTCTTATGTGTATGTGGTGAAAGAATAATAATTTTTATGACTATTTGTCTATGAATATGTGATAATCATGATAAGGATGTTGTGTATGTGTTCTTAGTGATATGTGAATAAAAGATGATTTTAAAAAGTAATTTTGAATGCATATGACATGATTCGTAGTGGGCTGTGTGGGAATATATATGTTTGATACTATATCATCATGTCATGGCATATGCATCTTCGTGGGAGTTGCCTTAGTGGCAGGTTTGATTTCCCCATTGGTATGGGTGACCTTTCTGTGTGGAAGTTGCCTTAGTGGCAGGTTTGATTTCCCCATTGGTATGGGTGACCTTTCTGTGTGGAAGTTGCCTTAGTGGCAGGTTGATATCCGGATCATATAGTTTTAGGAGCATGCATTATGCATATGTTTGATATACAATTTACCGGTTTGCGCATTTTTTTATTTTAAATTTGAAGTTTTTACTTTTATATGTTTTGTGTTATTCTTTCATATGTTTAGCTTTGGTTTGATGTGGATGATGGAATAAAACTGACCCTTACAACAACATTTTAGGTACTAATGAGTTCGAGGAGATTCAAGAGTAGTTAATGAGTATTGATGTGCGGCGAACGTGGGGTAAAAATGGGTTTTTTCAAGACAATTTTCGTAATAATAGAATTGTCCAATATTTATGATTTCTTTTTAATCGTTTTGTTCACAAACTTTTATTATGTACTAGAACTGTAGAAATACGGAAGTGGTTTTCTTCCGTTAGGAATAATTGCCTTTATTTTGTTTTAAATTTTGAATAAATATTTTCTTAATGATATTAAATAACGTGCTTGTTACAAATTATTTAAATGAATAAATGCTAAGTATTCAATAAAGAAAATATTCGTAAACTTTTCTAAACAATAAGTTTTTTTTAAGTAACGTTTTGGATTAAAAATCCGGGGCGTTACAATGATGTTGAAGAACCAAGTATGTATCATTAAATCGTCTTTTCACAAAACCATCAAAGATGTTGAGCACGGGTATAATTCACCATTTTTTCAAAGTCTACATCACTGTGTATCAAGGAAAGTTTTTAAAGAAATTGACAAACAGTTACAGAGAGTGAAGATTGTAGGTACTGACAAAACAAAGTGTGGTTGCTCAATCAGAACAACTCATGGATTATTATGTGCTTGTGAGTTGACAAAGTTGCAAATATCTGGTAATGTTATCCTGATAGATAGCATTCATTTATTTTGGAGAAATTTAAGCATTGAGCATGAATTGAAGGATGAAGAATCTTTATCAGAATATGACTTTTTAGAAGAGTTGGAAGCAATGAAAGCGTATATGAAGAAACAAGATATTGTTGGTCAAAGGATATTCAGGGCAAAGGTGCGTGAACTTGTATTTCCACATACAACATTAATACTTGTACCACCTGAGAAGGTGAGAACCAAGGGAGCTAGTAGAAGGAAAAAAGATTTTGATACTCCTCGTGATCCTTCATATTGGGAGTATGTTGATGCATCTCAACAATCTGCAAGACAACCATCTCAACAATCTGTAAATCAATCAGGACAGTGTTCTGCTAGGAACTCATTGAAAATTTCAGGATTGGGTGCTCAAGGAAAAGATAAGTCGATGACTATACCAAACTTGGGTTACGTGATATCAACACTATATAATGTCATATTGGTTTCCTTGTCTTGTAATCTGAATATAGCATTCTTTCCGCTAAACAAATCACCATCCAAAGAGTCAAAGCTTATCAATTTACTAGCAATTGGATTCGTAAATGAAAATCATTGGGTACAGGTAAAATTTATGATTTATAGTATTGTTTAATAAGTTAATGTTTAATATTTTGTTCTTCAGATAAATTAATGTTTAATATTTTATTGTCCAAATCAAATTGAAGTCTGATTGTCCTTTACCACCTACCTCACAAAAATGGAGAGACTTTTGTAGTGAGTGTGCAAATACATGGGAAATAGCGTATGGAGGACGTATGAAGCATTCGGAACACATTGATCCATCATTTACCAAATCATCTTGTATTTCATTAACTGAAGATTGGAAATTATGTTTGATGGTCCATTTACGTTTTATCACTTTTTTTGTTTTATCATTTATCCATCATTTAACGTTTTATCATTTATCATTTATGTTTTAACTCAAAATAAAAATTCATAAATAACAGTGACAAATAAAAATTCATAAAAATTCACAATATTACATAACACAATCTTACATAACACAATAACTAATCGTCGTACAAGCGGTATAATTCAGCTAATAGTTCATGAACCTCACTAAATGGCTCCACCAAATCTGAGGCCCTACGTGCAATCTCAAGTGTTCTACAATGTCTACGGTCTCTACCACCATCTACCGAAGATGATGGACCAGCATGTGCAGCAGCAGTAGGTGGACTCGAAGGTGCAGCTGTAGGTGGAGGGAGGATCAAAGGATGTGATACAGATGTGTACCATGCATAGTAGTCTGCAGTGACCTCTGCAGGAAAAGTCGCAACAGGATATAGTCTTCGAAAGGCAGTTACAGATGATCTCATAGTAGACTGCCACTCCCAATGTATACTGTCCGGCACCCGAGGAACATCACACGGTATGCACTGAATACGACCAAATTGTCGAAGACATCGCTCTGGCAGATACGGGACTGAGACTCCACCACATCGAAGGTATTCGGAGAATATCGAAAGCTTGACAAACAGATGATTAACTCGATAATCATCATATGGTGTAAACAGTACATCATCGAGTGTCAAAGCATCGAGTCTCCGACGATATGTCATCAGTCCGCCTTCAACAACATGTTTCGCAGTCCACCTACATGCTCGAGGAAGATGTGCAGGAACCTTTCCTTTATCGCCCCGCTTACAGATGCTAGGGAAATGCTCGTAAATCCAGCACTGCGCCATAAATAAAAAATAAATTTATAAATAAATAAATATATAAATAAATATACTTGTAGTAAGGTCATGTAACCACCCAACTGTCGAGTATCGTGGACAGCTCCATCTCCGAGATTGTCATACAGGAAAACCAATGCCGCAGTACCCCACGAATAGTCCCGACAACTATCTAAGTCAATAAATAAACTAACATATTTCGCCTCCACACGTGTATGTGTTTTATCAGCGAAAATAGTGCAGCCAACTAAATGCAATAGGTACGTTCTAGCCGCACACTCAAACTGGTTAGTCTGAATGAGACGACTATATAAATCACGCAACTGTTGCAATCTATATTGGGCACATTTATTGTAATTAATCTCTGCTAATGCTTCCTCCCATGATGCACCTAAATACTCATGGGCAGCTCTGGCAGCATTATTAGTATTCATATTTATAGGTGCATCAAAAAATTTACCCCGAGGTGCGATATGAAAAACAGTCGCCACATCGTCCAGTGTGATTGTTATCTCTCCAAATGGCATGTGAAATGAGCTGGTCTCTCTATGCCACCTTTCAAAAAAGGCAGATATAAGACCAGCATCAGCCATAGTGAGATAAGCTGAAGAGAGGTGTAGCAGTCCAGATTCCCGAATCCAATGCAATACAGGATCTGGCACAAGAACTTCAGAAAACTTCTTCAGCTTCAATCCATGAGTAATAACCTTTAGCGACCCACGATACTGCGAGTAATTAAAGAACATAACAATAAATGTTTATTCTTATTTAAATAAATAATTAATTAAATATAAAGAATATAATTAATTAAATAAATACCTCTCCTTCCCATATCCTCCGAGCCACGTGGTGTTCATACTGTGTCAACACAGATGTCACCACCAGTCCACCAGGGAATCCGAGCTGCTGATCCTGCTCAGGCTCAGCATCATCAGCATCATCACCATCATCAGCATCAATAGGATCAATAGCATCATCAACATCATCACGTGCAGGCTCAGTATACTGCTCCTCATCCTGCTCCATCTGTGCAGGCTCAGGTACATCCTCATCCATATGCGTAGGCTCAACAGCTTCAGCGACATCATCCTGTCTACGACGACGCTGCCTAATTGGACGGTTTGCTTCATTCCGTCGTCTGTTTGAAGCTGTTGGTGGAATTCTGTCTGCGCCATCACCACTATCACCTCCCACGCTTCGGGCAATGTTGCGAATAATCTGGTCAAATGCACCTCTCATTCTAGGCACTGCAATATATTAATATATCAATATGCAAAAAAAAAAGGAAAAAACACCAAAATAAAAAAAGCATTTCGAAAATTTCATAGTGTAGCGAAGTTTTCGAAGCTGCATTTCGAAAGTTTTCATTAAAGCCCAAACATTCGAAGCTGAATTTCGAAACTATTGATCAACCCCAAACTTTCGAAGCTCGAAACTATGCATGCAACCCAAACTTTCGAAGCCTTCTCCTCGAACCTTTCCAGCTATATGAAACCTTCGAAACTTCAAATTTAGGGATTCAGAGATTTTCCTATTTCGAAACTTTCAGATTGAATGAAAGTTTCGAAAGTTCCATTTCAAAACTTTGGGATTTCTGGAAATGTTCGAGAATATTGCTTCGAATCTTTGTGCTTCAATGAAACTTTCGAAGGTTTTAGGGTTTGGCCTTACTTTTGTATTTCGAAACTTTGAATTTCTTGTGAAATGTTCGAAAATTGCTAAAACTTGATTCGAAAAAATGAAATGTTCGAAGGAAATGGGTGAAAAAAAGGTAAGATAAATTTTTGGGCAGTTTTTATAGATATATCCAGGAGCATTTTAGACTTTTTCTTTGAAATGAGGGGGTGAGAGGTACAGGAGGGGGGGGGTGCACGGTACAATCCTCCAATAGTAATTTGACAATTAAACGTTATCATAATCTAGAAATATTGAAAACTCGAGAACCCCCACACAAAAAATTCCCTCACCCAAACAACTGTCCAGACATCAATCACCTTTGGAGCCAACGAGGTACTTCGCTTAAGGAAACAATGTACAACGTCATCGTTCAAGTACGTCACAAACTTTGAAGTGATACTAGCACACACATGGCACTCGTTTACAAAATGTTTGAACTTGTCTCCTGCACATGTTGTGAATATTTTTTTCACTACTAATATTAGAAACAAATTGAAACTTCCAAAAGGATTTTATGGGAATGGGCGTGTTCTTGTGTCTACTGAGAGCACAATGAAGGATTTAGTGAATTCTAATAATCTAGATTACTGTATAAAATCTGTACAACAAGCCAAGAGTAATGCGGGTAGAGTTGCTTATTTTATCCTATAATTGGAGATCCTAATGCGGTTAGAGTTATCATTTCAATTCCCAAGAATTGGATGGACAAATTTCATCATTATATGATGGAGATAGAGAGTTGGGAAGAAGATGAATAAGATTATGGTGTGGTTAATCAAACACTAATAATTTAGTATCTCAATAATAATATTATAATTATAATTTCAATGTATTCTTATGAAAATTGAAAATTCTTAAGAAAAATAATTTTGGGAACGAACATATGAATTAATTTTATAATATATGTAATCAAATGTTTACATTTAACTGCATTACACCATTGAATAATGTAATTCTGAATGTGCATTAACATATTTGAAGCCCTTTTCTTTCTTTAAATTTATATATTGAATGTTTTATTTCAAATTAAATTA
Source organism: Cicer yamashitae (assembly GCA_037974755.1). Lineage (NCBI taxonomy): Eukaryota > Viridiplantae > Streptophyta > Magnoliopsida > Fabales > Fabaceae > Cicer > Cicer yamashitae. The sequence goes on from JBBPBQ010000003.1 coordinate 9,181,889, forward strand.
GAATTAATATTTAGTGAAATCTATTTCGTCTTTGTGGCATATTCATTCTTTAATACTCTATTTTGTTTTAAAAAAAAGGAAAGGAAAGAAAATGATAGAAAGAGTACTAAAAATTTTCCATAGTGGAACACCTTTATTTGATGGGAGGAAAAACAATTTCAAGTTGGCCAACATGAAAATTGGTTTTGGGCTCACCAAAGCATAAAGAAGAGTTTTATTTTTTGATAAATGGACAAAAGTATTCTAATTCCAAAACTCGTTTTATAGTAAGGTTTAGGCATAGCAACAGGGCTGAGCGTAGACGGTTTTAAACATTATCAACTCCGCACCCGCAACTCCAATACCATTGTTGTCCCCGTCTCTTCACCTGGAGGATGACTTTTTAACATCCACATCCAACGCAGACGGATTTCCCCATCCCATCCCCTCCCCCACTCCAAAAACTGGTATCTTTTATATATAAAAAAAGTGACTTTTGTTTTTGAATTTATTTATTTATAGTATCAAATTAAAATTAATAATTAGACTAAATAGTAGCATTCAACCCAAGTTCTAAAATTCCAATAATCAAAATAATAAAGTTACATTATCTTATAATTAGTTTAAATTTCCTACACATCACAATATTTTCATAATCTTCAAGCTCTTTAGAAGTGAAAATATCAATTTGAACAAAAGTTCCAAATCAACAAACAAACTAATCCATCAAAACAACAAAAATTTCCAAATCATCAAAACAAAAAAGTTCCAAATAAGTATTTTCTAACGATCATCTTCATCTTCATCTTCAAGGCCGGAGTTGGAAACTGAAGTTACACCACTTGTAATACCCCAAAATTTATAATAAACTATTTTATTAATTCAATAGGATTTTAGATAATTAATTTGGTGCTAAAATTATATTAGAATATATGTTGATTATTTTTATGATTAATTTTCTTTATATGTTTATTTTCTATGATGTGTTAATCTTGTACATATTTAACTAAATGAAGGATATAAATAATAAATATTATATTTTATTATTTTATATATTTTTCTAAAAATAATAGTACTTTAGTGTAATATTTTAAAGAATAAGATTTTAGGTGATTTTACGTGTATCTGCGCGTGAGTAATTAATGTGATATTTTCATGTGCGTTTGACGGATATTAAGTGTGCACATATTTATATTTTAATTATTTATAACTATTTTCTATTTTTAGTTATTTATTTTATAAATAATTATCTTGGGATAGTGGTAATATTGTGTTTGATTCCCTTTATTTTGATATACTTGTTATGGCATTGTGATTTTATATAATTTTATTATGATTTAGTAATTAATATAAAGTGTTGATGTTATATTTATTTATTTTGTGATTTTGACTATTCTCTAATGATGATAGTATTTTAATGCGAGTGTTTTGAAAAATAAGTATAATTATAATGATTATTTTGAATATGAGAGTTTCAGTTGTTAGTAATATGTATTTTTTTAAAAGGTTAATTATTTTAATTACTCTAATCTATTATATATTCGTTCTCAAATATTAGTAATGTTTTGAAAATTAAATGATGTTTAGAGGAGTATTAATAATGAGATTAAGTAACTAATAGTTTTATTTTAGCAAAATAAAAATAATAATAATAATAATAATAAAACATAAAATAAATAAGGGGACCAATGAGTTTGACCCATGTGTGTGAACCCTAATTGTGTTAATAAAATAAAATAAAAAAAATAAGGAAGGGAGTTGGACGGCGCCATGAAAGGAAGAGAAAACACACCAACTAGCCTATCGTTTGGCAGCGTGATCGATAACGAAAACTTCCTTTATTTTTGTCCAAATTTCAGTACGTTGTTTCATTCATTTAGCTTTTCAATTAAACACACTTTCAGATTTTTAACCTTCCCAATTTCTCTCTAAAATACCCGACTTCTCCGTTTGTGGAATTCGTTATTTTGCACCGTTCTTTTTCACCGTAAGTCTGATTTGAGTGAAACCAACGCCAAAATAAACGTGTCAAAAGTGACTATATTATCCACTAATTGGTTTTATGATTTATGGTAAATTTCCTTGACCGAATTTCGAAATTTAGTTTTTAGAGTGTCTTCTCATAATTTATTTTTGACATTTATCCATAAACTGTCGAGTTAGATTGATTGAAGGAGAAAGAGTCAAAGAACAAAGGTTGTTTGCTCGTGAAATCGTATTTGTGTGTGAAAGCGTCAAAATAAGGTAATGGGTGAGAGAGCGTTTGAATTCATGAGTATAATATATTGTGAGATGTATGGGAAAACCGTATTTTCCAACGAGATGGTCAAGATTTGAAGATGTGGTCAAGATTTGAAGAACATTTGATCATGTTTTGAAGAAGATGTGAAGAAAATTTGATCAAGATTTATCTACAACAAAATATAAACAGAATCAATATGAAGAATTTAAAAATGCAATCTAAACAAAATACGAACAGAATCAATCTAAAGAATTTACAATCTCAACCTAAACAAAATAGGAACATAATCAATTTGAAGATTTTACAAACGCAATGTGAACAAGATACAATTCGCAATTAAACAATGACCAAATTGAAGCCCAAATTTTAACTATAAATAGATACTCAGGGCTGAAGAAGAAAATCATCGAAAAACAGAAAAGAGTAGTCTTAGAGTTCAAAGAGAGAAACACTTGTTCAAGTTAGAAATATTTTCTGAGTGTTATTTTCTTATAGTGCGAGGGTTATTATTATTATTGTCAACTTTGTTAGAAGCAACTACTCAAGCTCCAATCTTTTGTATCCAACCCGATAATGGTTTAGTTCCTTCTTCAATCTGGGGTTGTTAGGAGAAGACTTGGCTTATAGGGTCAAGGTGGTTAGTTCCTCAGAAGTTTGGGGTTGTCTGGCTGTTTGGGAAGACTGACTTGGAGGGTCAGGTGCTTTGTAATTCAAGGTAATTGAATTATTAGTGGATTAAAGCCTTTTGAATGAGGGGATTGGATGTAGTCAAGTTAGTGGTGAACCAGGATAAATCGATGATACTGTTCATATTTTGTTAAGATGGATTTCGCAAATTTTTCAGATGAAACTTCCTTCTTATTGCTTGCTTTTATCTAGGCGGGAACATAGTGTTTGACTGGTTCTTGAACTTTCACAAGTAGGAATATGACTAAGTCCAATTCAGTATTTTGTCTATTATCAAAATATGAATCATATCTTTGAAAATAATAAATGTATCTTCCTGTGAGTCTTTCTTCTTGAAAACAATTCTTGATCATATCTTCTTGTAAATAATTTGTGATAAATCTTCATAAAATTTTCTCGTAAATAATTCATATCTTGTTGTAGATAAATCTTGATCAAATCTTCTTTTAAATAATTCATATCTTCTTTTGGTAAATATTGATCAAATCTTCTAGTAAATAATTTATATCTTCTTGTGATAAATCTTGATCAAATCTTCTTGTAAATAATTCATATATCTTGTTGATAAATCTTGATAAAATCTTCTTGTAAATAGTTCATATCTTCTTTTAGTTGAATCTTGATGAAATCTTCTTGTAAACTTGGTCAAATATTTTATTCAATTATAAATATGAATCAAATATTATTTTAGATTGTCTTCAAAAACATGAATCTTCTTTCATACTATGTGAAGTCAAATATATTGTTCTCATAAAATACTTTTGTTAACATCAAAACTCTAAATATAAAATCAACTTGGTTCCAAAAGCTCTAAGGTTTGTAGTTAGGTCAATCCATAGATTTTGACTTCAAGAAGCCGCTTCTGTTGTTGACATATTTATAGAGAAAAAATACCTTGAGTTTCTGCATGTTGATCTTTTGTCCAGAATGACGGCAGAAGTCTGCCAAAATGGATTTAATGAGCTGAATTTGTTTCATACTAGCCTCATCAACCAAAACAATATCATCAACAAAGAATTTGTTTCATACTAGCCTCATCAACCAAAACAAAATCCTTTGTCAAAATTTGAATCATATCTTTGCAAATAATAAATGTATATTCTTGTGAGTGTTTCTTCTTGTAAACAATTCCTACTCATATCATTTTGTAAATAATTCATTTCTTCTTATTGGCGGGAAAAATGGTAATTACGACATTTCCGTTCACCCCATGTTATATTATAATCGTAAAATTGAACCTCCTCTCGCCCCTTACCTTGATTGAAGATTTCAGCAAACAAATTTGATCAGCTAAGTGAAAGAAATAAAGCAACACAACAGCCAAATACAATAAATTACTTACTAGAACAAATAAATAAATTATCTATTATTTATAGTATAACCCAAAAATTAATTAATATTTTTAAAACATACATATTAATATAATCAAATTTTTGTCTACAACCAAACATAAACATAGTAAAAAGAATGTAACATATACGTATACATAATTTTGATTTTTAAAAAGGTAAACTATATATATCACGTGAAATGCGACAAATAATATTTAATTACAACTTATTACTTACTATGCACAATTTTAGATTGTAATTAAAATAAACTAACCCTTTGGATGTGAAGCAAAATTAGATTCCATAATCTAAAATAAAATTTAAGTCGTAGTATATATAGATATATAAACAGGGTGTATACTATCTTAGTTTAAAATAGGAAAAATGTAGCATATCGATTATGTTTTTCTTTTATAGGATAAAAAATATATTTGCAATGTTTATATAAAGGAGGATTTAAACCCATGGCACTCAAAATTGCCTAAATTTTTTTTATATTATATAAGATTTTAATATCAATAGATTTAGATATCCAGTTGAATTTATCAAATTAATTTCAGTATAATGTAACAATTCTGCTACTTGTAAAAACACAGGGAACAATTCTAAGAGACAAAGTTTATAAATTTCGTTCAAACACATTAATCTTACGAGCAAATTTTCATTTTATAAATAATTGATATTCAAACAATATATAAATTAAAATTAAAAAAATATATTATTTTAATTTTAATCATGATTGTGAAAAATCAACTAAAACGGGAAAAGGTGATAAATTAGATGATTGGAAAATAAAATCCAAATAACAATTGGATAGACGGTAGGTGTTCAGAAATAATTTAGAATGATGAGAAACTAACCGGAGAAAATAAAAGGTCCCGTAAAGAAGATAATATATGCTTGATTCTTTAATTTGCTAACAATAGCCGACAAAATCACAACTGAGAGGCAACAATGATAATGATATGACAGATAAACTACTGCAACACACTAACATACAAATCAGTGTGGGGGACTGTGACTATGTGTTGGCTTGTTAATGTGTAGGGAGGAGTTGGAAATAAAATATAGAAAAAGGAAGAATTCGGCGCAGAAGAAATTGTAAACGAGCCTTGTGTTTAGCTATATATGTATACCTATACTAGGTTAGCCAATTTGTATAGGCCTGAGTAAAAAAAAAGGAACCACTTAATAGTGATGTAGAAATAGGTGATTTAGTTTATATTATTATTACTATTTTTATTTTATTTTATGGGAAAACAAACAAAATATTTTTATTATTAATAATTTAAATAAATTACTAAAGTAAACACAAAGAAGATTTTCACTAATATCAAACACACATATGATAATAATGTTTTATTATATTCATAAAATATAATAATAAGAAATTGAGTGTTACAAAGACCAATTTAGTATTTTCTCCTTTGTCAAAATCTGAATCATATCTTTGCAAATAATTAATGTATCTTCTTGTGAGTGTTTCTTCTTGTAAACAATTCTTGATCATATCTTCTTGAAAATAATTCATATTTCTTTGTAAATAATTCATATTTTCTTGTGATAAATCTTGATAAAATCTTCTTGTATATAATTCATATCTTCTTGTAGATAAATCTTGATAAAATCTTTTTGTAAATAATTCATATCTTCTTGTAGATTAATCTTGATCAAATCTTCTTCAAATCTTGACCATATCTTCTTTTCAAATCTTCTTCAAATCTTGACCATATCTTCTTGTAGATTAATCCGAATCAAATCTTATTTTAAATTGTCGTTAAAAACATGAATCTTCTTTCATAATCTGTGAGTCAAATAATTGTTCTCATAAAATACTTTTGTTAACATCAAAACTCTAAGTATAAAACCAACTTGGTTCCAACAATCTCCCCCTTTTTGATGATAACTGTGACACCCTAAACCCAAAATAATATATAATAATTTATACAAGAATTTTTAACTTTAATTCGGAGCGGATAAAGAAAATCTATTTTCAAGGGAATAAAACTTTTATAAAAAATATAGGATATCCCATTTCTCAAAATTCAAAAGGAACACTTTAAACTTTTTCCTTATATAAAACAGTGCAATCTCAATGAACTTGACTTAACTATAATTTGTTAATTTAATTCCAAAAACTTACTAGTACTTAAATGGGTTTCATACAAAAGTTGTTTCTAGTTAAATAAATAAAAATAAAACTTATGACTCTTATTCCCGGTATCACCTATCAGAGCGGGACGTCTCCCAAACTTGAACTTCAAGACTCGTTAACCTGTAATAACTGCGATTTCGCAAACGTAGGGCCAAACCAATCAAACACAAACAACGAAGGAGTTGAGTTTTAAAATCACATTGATAGTATAACATAAGTATGAAGAACACACAAACAATCATAATAGACCGTATCATAATCACATTACGATATATCAAAATATTCAAGCAAACAGTATCATATTATAACATCAAAGTCACTCAAGTAAAATAATCATCTCATTATAATATGCATCAAATCATCTAAGAGACTATATTATTACTTTTGAAACACATCAATCACAACAAAACAATCACAAGAAAATGCAATGCTATGCATGAGCTTAGACTCTACTTCACAATGTGTTACCATTCTAACACTAAAGTACTTGGTTAGGAGGCTTGATACTATGTCACCACTCGGGTGGACAGACAATTCAAATTGGCATTCTCCTCATAGATCCCCTCAACTCAACCCGAGACACATATACGCGAAAGTCGAGGTAAACGTGTGTTGCGTGGTAGAGCCCGACATTTGGAGTGCTACCTCCAAGTCACCTAGGAATTCCCCACCCGAATTCCTCCAAGGTCTAACAATCTTGCCTTAAGGCTCAACAATAAACCGCCACGATCAGACTCAATTCAGTTGTTTATCACGTCATATAAACTCATATGTTTGATGATGTATAATTAATAATTGTGATGTTATAAATTTGTGATAAGTTCATGTGATGATGTATGATTGATGTTAGTGATGCTATAAATTTGTGATGAGTTTATGTGATGATGATGATGTGTGATTAATGATAGTGATGTTATAAATTTGTATGAGAATATTGAAGTAACCTCATAGTTGATGAAATAATGGTGATTTCAATTTGTGTTTGAGATGACAGTCTTAATGGAGTATCATAAGCCAACGAGGTGAGAAAATAAATATCCAGAATTTGTGAAGTGGAGATTATTTTGTCATCATATAGGTAGGGCCTGACAAGCCATCTTGGGAAGTACAACTGAATGATCCTGATCGTGGCGGTCTACTGTTGAGCCTTAAGGCAAGATTGTTAGACCATGGAGGTATTCGGGTGGGGAATTCCTAAGTGACTTGGAGGTAGCACTCCAAATGTCGGGAGCTACCATGCAACACATGTTTACCTCGACTGTCGCGTATATGTGTCTCGGGTTGAGTTGAGGGATCTATGAGGACATGGCCAATTTGAATTTTCCATCCACCGGGATGGTGGCATAGTATCAAGCCTCCTCACCAAGTACTTCAGAGTTAGAATGGTACCACATTGTCAAGTAGAGTATAATCTCATGCATAGTATTGCATTTTCTTGTGACTGTTTTGTTGTGATTAATATGTATCGTGTGCGATAATAATTCTGAGATGATTTGATGTTATAGTGAAACGTATTGATTTTGACTATATAATGTGATGTTTTTCCTTAAAGAATGTTTGTGTAATAATACGATTTATTGATGATTAATTGCGTGTTCTTCTTACTTATATTATACTATCAACATGATTTCAAAACTCACCTCCTTCGTTGTTTGTGTTTGACTGGCTTGACCGTGCGTTTGCGAAATCGCAGTTATTACAGGTTAATGAGTCTTGAAGTTCAAGTTTGGGATAAACCCCGTTCAGGTTAGTTACATGTTGCTTATCCCTTGTCTACCGAATAATGATTTTTGCAATCTTGTTTTATGTGAATAGTTGGAAATAATAATTTTGATTGACCAGCTGTATGTTTCAAGTTATTAATCTCATTCACGTAATCTTAGTTATCAAATGTCATACCTCACCAGTTAGTTGTTTTAAAGTTCCATTTTCACCCTTAATCAATTTAAAATATTTAGTCTAGATATGAAACTGTTTAAAGTGTTTGATCTAATAACTAATTGATGGAAACAATGATTTCCGTATAAACTATATGTTTAAAACTTTAAGTATTGACTTTTACTAGGTACAAATTATTATTATTTTTGTTGATACTCAATTTAGAGAAAAAAAAAAGATGTTTTGTTCTCTACTTTGAGTTAGATAGGAAATATATCTCTTATGTTTAAAGTTTTAATTTTGACAAAAAAATTCTTATTTTGATTTTATGTTGGCTTGTGTGAAGAAAAAAATCGATTTTAAATTGTGAATGTTAACTTTAAATCACTCGAAAGTGTTGATGGTTGTATCTACATGAGTAGAGTTTTGATATTGGTTTTGAAAACAATTTAGAATGTTGTCAAGATTTTAAATAGTATGAAATTCATATTATTAGCAATAATAATTCTTGAATATTAGAGGTTGGTAGAACTTAGAATTTTTTTTAAATGGCATTTTGAAGGAGTTAAAGTTTACTTATTTTGTAAGATGAAAATAACTTTTGTTTAATTTACTCTTGATTAATTTAAAGAAATTAAATTGAGTTGAATTTTGGTTGATTTATAAAATAACAATAATTCTATACTACTGATTTTATTTAATGTTAAAATAGCTTAAAATTTACAGCATGTTTTACTATGTCTTGTTTTTACGAAAATTAAAAGGAGTTGTTGTTATGTTGGTTTAGGGGGCTGGTGTGAATATTGAATCGTGAGGGTGTTCGGATATTTGTTTGAAATGATTGGTTTTCTAATATTATGAACTCATTAGAGTTTAACTCGATGTTAGAGTTTTAGATTTTAAGAACTCAATAGTGATTTATATTTGTACTAAAAAAAAAGGGAGTCAAATGATAAAATGTCTACTAATTGAGAAAGAGAAGGAAAACAGAAAAAAAAAAAAAAAAAAGTTTTTAAAAGAATTATCTCAGTAGTGAAACTCCTTTTGAAAAGTTATCTAAATTTTGGATTCTATAATCGATGTATTTTATGAGTAGAATTGTAGTTGTTGTGTTATCATTGTCAAAACCTATATATGAGTTTAATATAAGAGAGTGACATGTTTGTAAAATTGATGGTGTGTTATGCTTTAGACCAATTTTGTGCCTTGATGGAAACTGATGATGCATCTATAGACATGTTGAGTAGTTGGTGTGAGAGGAGACTGTTATTTTGTTGATTTGTCAATTAGTGTAATTCATTATCATAATCAAGTATGTCTTATGCTTTGTGTCATGTGCACTACTTTAATGTATATAAATATTCAATTTTGTTTTTTTTGTAAATTTTGAGAAAATAAGAAAATCAATTGGAACTATCTTGGAAGTGTTAATTTATTGGAAAACTTTTTATCTATCTATATATATAATTTAAATCTTCTTTCAAAATATAAGTTGTAAATAATAATTTTTATAATGATTAATTATTTGGAAATGTGATTTTGACGATTAAAGTACGAGTGATTTTAGAAATCTTATAGATTTTAAAAATACATGTGATTTATTTTATTTTTAATTGTATTTAGAAATGTGATTTATTTTAGTTGTTTTTATTTAGACGTGATTTATTTAAAAGTGATTTAAGGAAAAGTTTTGAATTCCCAATATTTTTTTTTGTGCTAAATGATTAGTGATACATTTCATAATAATTTAAGTCTAGAAATCAATTTTTAGAATGATGTGTAACCTTTAAAGTGGTTTATGTACCACTTGATTCAATTTGCTTTGGTAGCGTGTTGTGTCTTCTAGTAAATAATTATTTACCTTATCTGTTACTTGGAAATCTATGTTTTAGTTTATTGTAACTTTTAAGTGATAAGGATTAATTCAAAAGAAAATATAATCGTGATCAATTTGGAGCAATTAGAGTTCTATGAGGATAGGTTACATTGTTTGAGTTATGAGATGAATGTAAAATTTTGGTGCTAATTTTTGGATTAGTAATGTGAATGTTATATGATTATGTAAATATGAAATTGTTTGTATTTCAAGTGTTCTAATTGTTGGAAATCAGTGTATAGCGTTAGAGTAGTGGAGATCATAGAAAGTGAAATAGTTCTATATTTCTTCAATCGGATTATTGATTATATATTGATGTAAGTGTCGTTGTTACTACTTGTAAATTACAAGTAAATTATTGTGAATGTGTAATTAATTGAGTTTTTAACTTGAAGTAAGGAGTAGGAGTTGTGGCGCCACCCTCGCACTCCTGAACCACGTTAAAAATATTTTTAATTATTCGTGTCTGAATTTGAATTACTACGGTTATAGTTACTTTAAGTAGTTGACTACATGAGTAGGAGGGACTAGCTACCCCGATGACTCAGTGTCGATAAAAGAGGCAACAATAACCCATTGTTATTATTGTTATAAATACTTTTTAATTTTATTTTTGAAATAGTTAAAAACCATGTTCATCTCACACAATTTTGAGTGATTATAAGTCTTATGTGGTATCAATGTCAAATGTTAATAACTGTTTTATGTGGTGTGGATTGATATAGAGGTGTGTACTTAAATTAAACATTCAATTAAGTATGTTTGATCTTCTAAGTAACATGCTTGAAGTAAATAAGTGCATTGTGTTGGTATCTTATATTTTCTATATTGTAAATTTTTTGGGACCTAAAGCTATTATAGGAATTCTATAAATGAATTTTGCCTATACGTGAAAATATTTGTCTTATTCCACTATGATTATACATATTCGTTTTAAAATTAAAAATAAAAATTAAGTGATTGTACGTCATTGAGTTGTTATATGCATTTCTGTTTGTAATTCTTGAAGGTGTAAAATATTTTAAATGTTTTTTTATATGCCTAACTTTTGTGAAATATGGAGAGTAATTGTTGTTATGATTTAAACATTCTTTTAAGAGAGTGAAACTAGTGGAGTATTGTTTGAAAAGTTAGTTGAACTCAAAAACGTATTTGAGATATGTGTTATTTGCTTCAACTGAATGTAGTAAGTGTCATTGACTAAACTCACAAGCTTAGTTTTATCTATAAATGATAATGATTAATCATAATATTTCTTTCATATTCGAGTTTTTGAATGTGATGTGTTTAATTAATTTGTTGTGTCATATTAGCCTATCATGCTAAGCTAATTGATTTTTGACATGTTGTGCTTAATTGGATAGTGAATGTCTTAAATATGTTTATAGACTAAGTTTGAACCTTGAGGGTGGTAAGTTAGATATTTGTTCACTCGCCACAAATTTCGAGGACGAAATTTCTTCATCGGAGGGAGAATTGTAACACCCCAAATTTTATAAGAAACTATTTTATTAATTAAATATTATTTTAGATAATTAATCTGCTTTTAAAATTATTTTAGATATTTGTTAATTAGTTTGCTCGTTATGGCATTGTGATTTTATATATTTATTATAATTTAGTAATTAATATAAAGTGTTGATGTTATATTTATTTATTTTATAATTTCGACTATTCTCCAATGATTATAATATTTTAATTTGAGTATTTGCAAAAATAAGTATTATTATAGTGATTATTTGGAATATGAAAGTTTTGATTATTAACGTATTTTAAAGATTAATTACTTTAATTACTTTATTTTATCAAATATTTGTTTTGAAATTATTAGTAATATTTTAGTATTGAATTGTGTATTAAAAAAAGAAAAGTGTTTAAAAAAATAGTTTCAGTAAATGTTTGTTTTATTTATAAATAAACAAAATAAAGAAGTAAAATGTGTTTTATGAGTTATGCCCATATGCACTAGTAATACCTAATTAAAAAAAAAAACGACTAATGGCATGGCAGCCAAATCGCAACAAACCCTTTTTCTCTCAAATTCACTCCCACCAATTCCTTGTCATTTGAATTGATTCCAGTATCCCAAACAAAATCGGCCACTGAATCCATTTTTGGCATCAATTTTATCAATCGTTGGTCCGTTTCTTCAGAAACAGCTCCGTTCCTTTCCTTGGGCGAGCTGTTTTTGCCCGATTCAGATCACCATGTTTGTTGTCTCAAAAAACTGGCATCGTTTTTTAATTCCTCTCGTCAAAACCTTCAAGAAGCACTACTCATTTGTATTTTTCGGTGAAGTTGACGTCGGACCCTTCCGGAGCTCCGACGTGTTGATACGTCTCGACGATTTTGTGAACTCATCGTTTATTCGGATTCGCTCACTGTACGTTGTCGATCTGCAGTTGCTGTTGAAAACATCCATTGATATCTGTATTTCAGAAAGCATCTAAATAAGGTAAGGGGTGAGAGAGCGTTTGAATTCATGAGTATAATATATTGTGAGATGAATGGGAAAACGGTATTTCCCAACGATTCATCCGGGGCTCGCAACGTACGACAGTAGCCCTTGAGTGATAAATTAATTAATGTGCAAATATGGAAATTGTGAGATTAAAATGTGGAATAGAAATATTTATAAGGTGCTGATTGATTTAATTTCGTTAAATGTGTGGTATGTGATACTATTGTGATATTTGATTTCAAATGAATTTGGTGCATATGTTTGATTAGATGAGTTTATGTGAAGTGATAATAAAATATGAACGCAGTGTATGATGTAAGTTTATTTGATGATGATGTGTGATTTATGATATCAATTTGTGCTAAGTTTATGTGAAGATGTTTGATTGATGATAGTGATGCTGTAAATTTGTGATGAGTTTATATGATGACAACTATTATGTATGATTAATGATGTTATAAGATTGTGATGAGAATATTGAAGTAACCCCATAGTTGATGAAATAATGATGATTCTAATTTGTGTTTGAGATGACGGTCTTAATGGAGTATCATAGGCCAACGAGGGGAGAAAATAAATATTGAGAATTTGTGAAGTGGAGATTATTTTGTCATCATATAGGTAGGGCCTGACAAGTCTAGTGATTCCGGGGAAGTACAACTGAATGAGCCTGATCGTGGCGGTCTGTTGTTGAGCTTTAAGGCAAGATTGTTAGACCTTTGAGGTATTCGGGTGGGGAATTCCTAGGTGACTTGGAGGTAGCACTCCAAATGTCGGGAGCTACCATGCAACACATGTTTACCTCGACTGTCGTGTATATGTGTCTCGGGTTGAGTTGAGGGGATCTATGAGGACAGGGCCAATTTGAATTGTCCGTCCACCGGGATGGTGGCATAGTATCAAGCCTCCTAACCAAGTACTTTAGAGTTAGAATGGTACCACATTGTGAAGTAGAGTCTAAGCTCATGCATAGCATTGCATTTGTTTGTGATTGTTTGTTGTGATTAATATGTATTGTGTGCGATGATAATTTCTTAGATCATTTTATGTTATAGTGAAATGTATTGATTTTCCTTGATTTTGACTATATAATGTGATGTTTTTCCTTGAAGAATGTTTGTGTAATGATACGGTTTATTTATGATTAATTGCGTGTTCTTCTTACTTATATTATATTATCAACATGATTTCAAAACTCACCTCATTCGTTGTTTGTGTTTGACTGGCTTGGCCCTACGTTTGCAAAATCGTAGTTATTACAGGTTAACGAGTCTAGAAGTTCAACTTTGGGAGAAAGCCCGCTCTGATAGGTGATACCGGGAATTAAGAGTTGTAATGTGTTTTTTTTCTTATGTAATTACAAATGATTTTTGTATGAAAACCTTAGTACCAATAAGTCTTGGGAATTAAATCAAGAAATTCTAGTCAAATCAGGTTCATTGAGATTGCACTGTTTTAATTGAGGAACAAAGTTGAATTGTTACATGTGTATTTAGAGAAACATAATATCCTAAATTAGATATAAAAGTTTTTATTTTCTTGAACAAATTTTCTTTATCCGCTGCGAGTTTTGTTCAAATAATTTAGTATAAATTATTATAAATGTCATTTTGGGGTTTAGGGTGTCACAGACACCTGAAAAGCATCCTTCCAATGATCAAACAGTTCAACCAGATGAGCAGCCTTGTAAGATTGAAAAAAAATCACTGTAAAATACATGTTTTTGATGATACAAAAGACCAATGGTGATGATGATCAAAGCAACAAGCTCAAAAAGAAGAAGTCTCCAAACATCCTATTGATAAATTAATAAATCTTCTCACAATAGATGTTTCATGTAAAGGTAAATGATACAACCCATAGTTCAAATACAATGAGAACCTTACATCCTTGCATATGCATAAAAAGTATTTTCGAAAGTCAAAAATTACATTTTCAAAGTATTAGAATTAATATTTTTGACAAAATACAAAAGTGTATTCGAATACAACGTAGGTGTATTCGAATATAGATGAAAATTGCTAAGTCATTAGCAAAAACCCTTCATCTGTATTCGACTACATCCAGATGTATTTGAATACAACCAACACGTCAGTGGCAAAATTGACCAATCTGTATTCGACTACATCCAGATGTATTCGAATACAACCAACAAGTCAGTGGCAAAATTGACCAATCTGTATTCGACTACATCCATGTGTATTCGGCTACACAGTGTTAAATTTGAATAAATTTAAATGTTACAAAGAGGTGTATTCGATTACAACCATCCTGTATTCGAATACAACTAGAAGCAATGCAATTTTTCAGTTCTGAATCGAATCTAAAACATTGCAATTGTTCCTCAAACCTCTTGGATCAATGGCCACGAATATGAAGAGATGTTTATGGACTATAAATACATCATAATTTCAGATTCAACAACAACAATCCTACTACACAACTTTAAAGACTTTGACCAACTTTTCTGAATTTTTCTCAAAGTCATTTTTCATAAATTCAAGTACTTGCATATCATTTTCATATCCTTAACTAAGGTTCTCAAAGTACTTGAAGCAATCTTGGATTGTTATCATTCTACCTCTTTCTTATTCCTATACTCTTATCAAAATCACAGTGTTTGTAAAAAGAAAGTAGTACTTTCTTTAAGTATTTTTATCTAAGATAGTAGTGTGTTATCCTAGAAGGTTTGTTAGAAGATTGTAGCAAAGGTCCTAGGGTGAGGACTTGTACATATTCTGACAATAGTGAAGAAAATCTCTTGTGGTGTGCAAGAGGACTGGATGTACCCTTGGTTATAAGGGGAACCAGGATAATTCCGCTGTGTTCATTTCTTTACTGCTATTTACTCTTTCACTTACTATCCTTAAACACAAAAATCGATCACTTAAATTCTGAAAACAAGAAAAACTTCTAAACACCTAATTCACCCCCCCCTCTTAGGTGCACATCTGTACTTACAATTGGCATCAGAGCAGGTTCAAGGTAACTTACTCCTCGATCAATAACTCATGGCTTCCGCACAACCGGTTTTCAGAGACGGTGGCAGCAGTAACAAACCACCATGTTTCGTCGGTGAGCATTATGATTTTTGGAAGATACGTATGCAAGCGTATTTTGAAGCACAAGGAGACGATATATGGGATGCTGTTGAAAATGGTCCTTACATCCCAACAACAATTATCAATGACAAAGAAGAAATTAAGATAAAGAATTCTTGGACCGATGACGATAAAAGAAAAGTGCTGTTTGATAAAAAGGCTAAGAACATTCTACAATCAGCACTAGGAATGGATGAATTTTTCCGCGTATCTCACTGTAAAACAGCCAAAGAAATATGGGATACATTGGAAGTAACCCATGACGGCACCGTAGAGGTAAAAAGATCTAAACTTAATACACTTTCTCAAGAATATGAATTATTTCGTATGCAGCCCGGAGAATCTATCTTAGACATGCAGAAAAGATTCTCCCACTTAACAAATCACTTGACAGCTCTTGGAAAGATTTTCTCCAACGATGAACTAAATCTGAAAGTATTAAGATCACTAACAAGGGCTTGGCAACCAAAGGTGACAGCAATATCAGAAAAGAAAAGCTTATCCAAGATGTCACTCTCTGCATTATTTGGCAAACTCCAAGAACATGAAATTGAACTTGGAAGATTGGAGCAAAATGAAACTCAAGAAAAGAAGAACAAAAATATTGCTCTAAAGACCGAATCAAAGGAAGTAGTCAAAGACGAAATTTCTGATGAAGACGAAATCATAAATTTCCTTGTTAAGAAATTCGGTAAGTTTCTTAAAAATGACAGAAATTTCAAAAAGAAGAATTTCAGAAAGAAAGATAGCTCTACCTCAAACCAAAATTTCACGTGCTTTGAATGCGGAAAACGAGGACATATCAAAGTAGACTGCCCAAACCTTATCAAGAAAAATGCCGGTAAAAGAAAAGACTTCAAGAAAGCATACATAGCTTGGGAAGATAATGATATAAGTTCATCATCAGAAACAGAAAGTGAGGAGTGTGCTAATGTTGCACTAATGGCATCACATTAGTCAGATGACGAAGAGGTTAGTAACATAAACTCTCTTCATTGTAATAAAACTAATAGTGAATTAATCATAGAATACAATGATGCTCAAAACGCTATAAAGGAACTCCTTATTGAATGTAAAAATCTGTTTAAACAAGTGTCAACACAAAAGAAACAGATCTCAAGTCTTAAAGAAAAAATTGACATTATTGAAAAAGATGCTAAAAAATCAAAACAGAATTTTACATGCAATAAATGTGATTCCCTTTCATTCAAAATTGTTCAATTAAATAGAGTAATTGAACGATATGAAAAAGGACATATAGGATTGGAGAATGTTCTAAACATGCAAAGATATTCAAATGATAAAAGTGGTGTTGGATTTTCTAAATTTGACAAACCAAGCTCAAATAAGACCATTTTTGTCAAAGCAAGTACTCAATCCAATCAAGGAAATATTACAATTTTACAAAAAGGTCATTCTTATAAGGAGAAAATTACTAAAAATAAATTTCATACATATGCTATTAAAAATAAATTTATTCCTACTTGTTCCTATTGTGGTCTTCATGGACACACACCTAATGCCTGTCATGTAAGAAACATTAGCATTCCTAAAGGGCATTGTGTGTGGGTCAAGAAAGGTACTAACCATCAAGGACCCAAAACACATTGGGTACCTAATAAAATTTGATTTCAATTTTGTAGGTATGCACACAAAGTACCTCAAATTTGTGGTACTTAGATAGTGAGTGCTCCAAACACATGACAGGTGACATAACAAAATTTTCAGCCTTGACCCTTGAATCAAAAGGATATGTAGTCTATGGAGATAATAATAAAGGAAAAATCTTAGGTATTGGAAAAGTTGGAAGAGCCCCTTCCCCTTCAATTGAAGATGTCCTATATGTTGAAGGCCTAAATCATAATCTCATAAGCATTAGCCAGCTATGTGACAAAGGACACAAGATAGTCTTCAACAAAGATGAGTGCATCATTCAAAATGCAGCAACAAGTGAAATTCAATTTATCGGTAAACGTTTCAAAAATATTTTTATACTTAATCTTGACGATTTATCCTTGAAAATAAAATGTCTTTTGGTAAGCGACAACAATGATGCATGGCTATGGCATAAAAGAATTGCACATATCCACATGGATCATTTAAACAAACTAGTCAAGCATGATCTTGTTGTTGGATTACCAAAAATGAAATTTGTCAAGGATAAATTATGTGACGCTTGTCAAAAAGGTAAACAAACAAAAACATCTTTCAAACCTATAAATGTTATATCAACTACAAGACCACTTCAATTAATACATATGGATTTGTTTGGTCCATCAAGGACCAAAAGTCTTGATGGAAATTCATATGGACTAGTGATTATTGATGATTACTCAAGGTTCACATGGACCTTATTTTTGGCAAGTAAAAACGAAGCTTTTAAAGCATTTAAAAATTATGCCAAGCTAGTCCAAAATGAACAATCATCCAAAATTGTATCAATTAGAAGTGATCATGGAAGAGAATTTCAAAATACCTTGTTTGAAGAATTCTGTGAAGAAAATGGAATTTTCCACAATTTTTCCGCACCTAGAACACCCCAACAAAATGGGGTTGTTGAGAGAAAGAACAGATCCTTGGTAGAACTTGCAAGAACTATGCTAAGCGATTCAAGTCTACCAAAGTACTTTTGGGCAGATGCCATAAACACGGCATGCTATGTTACTAACAGAGTAAACATTCGGCCGATTCTTAAGAAAACTCCTTATGAACTCTACAAAGGAAGAAAGCCCAATATCTCTCACCTCCACATCTTTGGATGCAAGTGCTTTGTGCTAAACAACGGAAAAGACAACCTTGGAAAATTCGATGAAAAAGCAGATGAAGGTATTTTTATTGGCTATGCATTATCTAGTAAAGCATTTAGAATTTTCAATAAAAGAACTTTAATCGTAGAAGAATCAATACAAGTAACTTTTGATGAAACTAACCCCTTGAAAGAGGACAAAGCTATCTCTTATGATGATGATGACATTGAAAGTAGTGATACAAGTAAAGAACATCAAATTGATCAACTAAGTCAAGAAAGTGAAGTCAACATTGAAAAGGAAAATGATAAACTTCCAAAGGAATGGAGAACCCATCGAGATCACCCAATTGATAACATTATTGGTGATATCAACAAAGGAGTTACAACAAGACTTAAACTACAAAATGCGTGCTTAAACATGGAATTTGTTTCTCAAATCGAACCATCCAAAATTGGTGAAGCACTAAAAGATGATCAATGGATACTTGCCATGCAAGAAGAACTTAACCAATTCGAAAGAAGCGAAGTATGGGAACTTGTTCCTAATCCGGGAAATAAACACATAATTGGTACAAAATGGGTGTTTAAAAATAAACTTGACGAAAACGGTATAGTTGTTCACAACAAAGCAAGATTGGTCGCCCAAGGATATAATCAAGAAGAAGGAATTGATTTTGACGAAACATTTGCCCCGGTCGCAAGGTTATAAGCAATACGTTTACTACTTGCTTATGCTTGTTCTATGAACTTTGAATTATTTCAGATGGATGTGAAAAGTGCCTTTCTCAATGGATACATCAATGAAGAAGTATATGTCAAACAGCCACCCGACTTTGAGGACTTCAAGAATCCTACACATGTCTTCAAATTAAGAAAAGCTCTTTATGGTCTAAAACAAGCACCAAGAGCTTGGTATGACAGATTGAGTGCTTTCTTGTGTGAAAGAGGATTTGAAAAAGGCAAAGTTGACAAGACATTATTTATTAAAGGAAACAATGGTCACACCTTGCTGGTCCAAATCTATGTTGACGATATCATATTCGGATCAACAAACAATGACATATGTGAAGAATTCTCATTGATGATGCAAGGTGAATTTGAAATGTCCATGATGGGAAAATTAAACTATTTTCTTGGCCTTCACATCAAACAACTCAAGCATGGCATCTTCATCAATCAAGCAAAATATTGTAAAGAACTGCTAAAAAGATTTGAAATGGAAAACTGCAAGGAAAGTGCTACTCCCATGGGTTCCGGAACATATGTTGATAAAGATGAATCCGGTATATCAATAGACATTTCAAAATATCGAGGTATGATTGGATCTCTATTATATCTAATGGCCAGTTAGCCAGATATTATGTTTAGTGTTTGTTTGTGTGCAAGATTTCAGGCGGATCCTAAAGAATCACATCTTGTAGCAGTCAAAAGAATCATGAAATATTTGAAAGGAACAATCAACGTAGGACTATGGTATCCGAAAGTTAGTATCTGTAGTCTCGTTGGATATTCTGATTCAGATTATGCAAGATGTAAAACCGACCGTAAAAGCACAAGCGGCACATGTCATGTCTTGGGAAATGCACTCGTATCATGGTCATGTAAAAAACAAGCATGTGTTGCACTCAGTACTGCTGAAGTCGAATATATAGCAGCAGGAAGTTGTTGTGCACAAATTCTGTGGCTCAAGCAACAACTACGTGATTATGGACTTGATCTCGGATGCATTCCGTTATGATGCGACAACACTAGTGCTATCAATATTTCTTAGAATCCAATCATGCACTCTCGGACTAAACACATTGATATAAGACATCATTTTCTGCGTGATCATGTGCTTAAAGGAAATGTTGAAGTAACCTTTATGGATACTCATAACCAATTGGCGGACATCTTCACTAAACCACTTCCTAAGGACTCTTTTTACACAATTCGACGAGAACTCGACATCTTAAGTGAAAATGATCTTTAAATACAAGGTACTTTGTCATCATTATTCAAAAGGTATTAGTTTCCTCTTGATAGCATGTTAGAATTAAGTCATCTATGCTTACCTTATTATCAAATATGTCTACATGTCCTTATATTTGTGATTATATGCAGTATTTGGTATGCTCTACATGATAAATTCATTTCTGTTTCAAAAAAATTGGAAGATGTAGTCGAATACAAAGTCTGGGTAATCGAATAAACATCTCTAGATTTTTTGTATTCAAATACAATCAGAGTGTAATCGAATACACATTTTCCTAGAACTACTTGTATTCGAATACCCTTAAGTGTAGTCGACTACACATTCGCAATTCTCAGTCATATATAAAGCTGTTTTCAGTTTTCAACGAAGTTTCATCTTAGGTATTCGAATACAGCCGTCCTCGCAGGGCATCCTTCTCAAATTTTCAAACTTTCTTCCCTTACAACCAATTACCCCATATTTATTCACTTCAAATCACAATCACATTCTGGTCATATCCCTCATTCACTCAGATTTCAAGAACCCAATCCCTAAAAAACCCAATTTCTCTCAATCAAAATGTCAAAACTCTCTTCAGCTGTTATGGACGCACGCAAACGAGGGCCAAGAACTAAGCATGCATGCGTGGGTCCCTCCAAGAAACGAACCAAGAGCACCAATATCACGGATTTGTCACGCCTCTTACACACACCGGACGAAATTTCTCGGTTTCGCACACTCTACTCCGACAAACGGCTTATCATACCCAAATTCGGTACTTTAGACTCTTTCTCTGCATTTCAATTTCCTGCTTTACTTAAAGCTCAACATATTGAAGAGTTTATCAGTTACAAAGGTCCTATCTATCCCGATTTAGTTAGAGTCTTTTACTGCAATTTGACTAGGGATGGAAAACTGCTGAAATCTCGTGTCAAGGGCAAAAATATTGAACTCGACTCCCGTATTATTGGTGAAATTTTGAAAATTCCCTGTGAAGGACAGAAAACTAGTCCAACTAACTTATGTAAATGGTTTGGTATTCCTAAATATGATGCTTATGTGGCTCTTTATCGTTTTAACAAACAAACTATGGAACAGAAGCGCATTCAAGCAGGTTCAAAATTTGCGAAGCAACGATATGGCGTTGGTAATCTCACTTTTGATTATCGTTTGCTCCATTATTTCTTAAGTTACATTTTGGTCCCTAAAGCTGGTAACTACTCCCAGATTTCAGAGTATGAACTCCAAATTATGTACTACATGTTCGAAGGCCTTCCTCTCAACTGGGCTTATTTCGTTAAATCAGTCATGTTTACATCCAGAGAGGCTGTTGGTTTGCCTTACGCCAAGGAGGTCACTCGCATTCTCGAACATTTCGGGGTGGACTTCTCTGAGGAAGTTCTGTATACCGTTACTAAGGACAATCTGCTGGATTTAAGTGTCCTTCCTAGCATGAAAATTGTTTGGCACGAACTGCTTCAGAAGTACATACATATGAGTGATCTTGGTCACCCATCTGCTACTCCTGACGGCGCTCTTGCCACTGCAACTGATGCTGCCCCTGACGACGACGATGAAGATACCGCATCTGATGATGATCATATATCTAATCGCTTGGTTCTGGAGAAACTTGACTCTCTCCAGACCTGCCTCTCCGGCTTCACCACCTCCGTTGATGCTCGTTTTCAGGCTATCGAATCCACCATCGCAACCAACCATAGCAGCATGATTCTTGAGATGTGTATCTTATCCGACAAAATTGATCATCTCCATCTCCCGCCTGGACGTCACTGATCCGCATTTAGTTGGCATTTAGTTTTCTAGGACCTGCTTATTTTAATGTTTTTTTTGTTCTGATGCTTTCCTTGAAACTTTCCGTTACGTTTTGAGTTTGTATTTTGGCTTCTATGACATTATCTGCTTGCTTGTTTCTTATGTGACGATATTTGGCTTATTATGTATCTATTCTGTTTTATTACTTGGTTTCTTCTATATATTCTTGCTTGTCTTCTTCTTTTTGATCATGTCAAAAGGGGGAGAAAATATGGTACTTTGTTGTCTATTAAACATCAATGTAGGTCCTCAACACACATATTCATTTGATCATCCAACAAGGAAGTACGCATAAATTACGGGGGAGTATGATGCAATCTCTCCAAAACAACAAAAGGTTTTGTCATAATCAAAAAGGGGGAGAATGTAAAATACATGTTTTTGATGATACAAAAGACCAATGGTGATGATGATCAAAGCAACAAGCTCAAAAAGAAGAAGTCTCCAAACATCCTATTGATAAATTAATAAATCTTCTCATAATAGATGTTTTATGTAAAGGTAAATGATACAACCCATAGTTCAAATACAATGAGAACCTTACATCCTTGCATATGCATAAAAAGTATTTTCGAAAGTCAAAAATTACATTTTCAAAGTATTAGAATTAATATTTTTGACAAAATACAAAAGTGTATTCGAATATAACGTAGGTGTATTCGAATACAGATGAAAATTGCTAAGTCAGTAGCAAAAACCCTTCATCTGTATTCGACTACATCCAGATGTATTCGAATACAACCAACAAGCCAGTGGCAAAATTGACCAATCTGTATTCTACTACATCCAGATGTATTCGAATACAACCAACAAGTCAGTGGCAAAATTGACCAATCTGTATTCGACTACATCCATGTGTATTCGGCTACACAGTGTTAAATTTGAATAAATTTAAACGTTACAAAGAGGTGTATTCGATTACAACCATCCTGTATTCGAATACAACTGGAAGCAATGCAATTTTTCAGTTCTGAATCGAATCTAAAACATTGCAATTGTTCCTCAAACCTTTTGGATCAATGGCCACGAATCTGAAGAGATGTTTATGGACTATAAATACATCATAATTTCAGATTCAACAACAACAATCCTACTACACAACTTTAAAGACTTTGACCAACTTTTCTGAATTTTTCTCAAAGTCATTTTTCATAAATTCAAGTACTTGCATATCATTTTCATATCCTTAACTAAGGTTCTCAAAGTACTTGAAGCAATCTTGGATTGTTATCATTCTACCTCTTTCTTATTCCTATACTCTTATCAAAATCACAGTGTTTGTAAAAAGAAAGTAGTACTTTCTTTAAGTATTTTTATCTAAGATATTAGTGTGCTATCCTAGAAGGTTTGTTAGAAGATTGTAGCAAAGGTCCTAGGGTGAGGACTTGTACATATTCTGACAATAGTGAAGAAAATCTCTTGTGGTGTGCAAGAGGACTGGATGTACCCTTGGCTATAAGGGGAACCAGGATAATTCTGCTGTGTTCATTTCTTTACTGCTATTTACTCTTTCATTTACTATCCTTAAACACAAAAATCGATCACTTAAATTCTGAAAACAAGAAAAACTTCTAAACACCTAATTCACCCCCCCCCCTCTTAGGTGCACATCTGTACTTACAATCACCATGGATAAATTTGATGTCAATTGTTTAGAATGTGACCCCGGAAAGCGTCTCCAAAGTTGGGAAGACCCGGTGAATCAAAGAGATGAAGTTCGAAGAGCTTATCTTAATTGGGCTCCCTATCAATGTGTAATTGAAAAATATCCCCTAAAGGGAGACAACATCCAAGAAGATTTCAAGCATCTTGGTTCAAACCTTCATGGCTAGAGTACTCTCCGACTAATGATGTTGCTTATTGTTTGTTTAGTTACTTGTTTATTACAAAAAAAACAAGTGGGAACGCTACCTCTAACGTCTTCACCAACAAAGGATTTAAAGCATGGAGAAAGGTCAATGCTGGAAAGAATTGTGCTATTCTTAAACATATTGGAGAAAGTCCTTGTTTGTTTCACAATAATGCAATGAAAGCATGTCAAGACTTGTGCAATCAATCTATGTACATCATAAATGGCTTTAATGTGCAAAGCGCCGATCTAATCAGCAAAAATAGACTTTGTCTCAAGAGCTCTATCGATTCAATTCATTGGCTCACATTTCAAGCTTGTGCTTTTCGAGGCCACAACGAATCACTAGGATCAAAATATAGAGGTAACTTTCTTGAAATGATCAAACTCTTAGCATCATACAATGATGAACTTGCAAAAGTAGTGCTAGAGAATGCTCCATATAATTCAAAGTATACCTCTCCTGAAATTCAAAAGGAAATTTTGCATATCATGTCTAGTAAAGTGAAAAGCTATATTCGAGAAGAGATTGGGGATTCTAAACTTTGCATAATTGTTGATGAATCGCATGATGAATCTCTAAGGGAGTAAATGGCTATTATTTTGAGGTTTGTGGATAAAAATGGATTTATACAAGAATTTTTTTTGGTTTTGTGCATGTTAAAGACACTATGGCGATCACTCTTTAAAAAGCCATTTGTGATGTTCTTTCTCGGTATGGTCTTGATGTTTTAAATATCTGTGGACAAGGGTATGATGGTGCTAGTAATATGAGAGGGGAGTGGAATGGATTACAAGTATTATTTCTCAAAGATTGCCCTTATGCTTATTATATACATTGTTTTGCACATAGATTAAAACTTGCTTTTGTTACTGCTTCTAGAGAAGTTTTTCCTATTCATGATTTCTTTTCACACTTAAATTTTATTATCAATGTTGTGTGTTCTTCTAGTAAGCATCATGATGAATTGCAAAGTGCCATATTAGAGGAGATTTCAACTTCATTGGAGATTGGTAAACTTGAAAGTGGTACTGGACAAAATCATATTTGCAATTTGAAATGAACCGGCGATACAAGTTGAAGCTCACATTTTTCTTCTGTTTGTAGTATGATAAATTTGTATTATCCAACTTGTGCTGTTCTTCAAGATATTAGAAGAAATGGAATAGGTTATTCTAAACGTGGTAATGCCAATGCTGCTCATAAGCTTATGAAATCATTTGAGTTCATATTGATTTTGCACATGATGAAAGAGATTATGGGAATTACAGATCATCTCTGTCAAGCTTTACAACATATATCTCAAGATATACTTAATGCAATATAATTAGTCAACAATACAAAAACATTAATTCAAAAGTTGAGAGATGATGGTTGGGATGATTTATTGAAAAATGTGATATTATTTTTGTAAGCAGCATGATATTGATTCCCCCGATTGTAATGCTATTTATATAGAGCGCGAAGGACGCGCTCATCATCAACATGATCACATCACAGTGGGTCAACAATATAGAGTGAATCTCTTTTGTGTTACAATTGATCAACAATTACACGAATTGAATCACAGATTTTGTGCGCAAACAATGGAGCTTTTGAGTCTAAGCAATAGTTTGGTTCCTAAAGATATTTACAAAGCATTTGATATGGATAATATATGTGCTCTTGTAAATAAAATTTATTCTCTCGATTTTAATTATCAAGATAAAATTAATTTGAGATTTCAATTGAAACACTTTATTCTTGACTTTGTTAGTCATCCAGATTTGAATAACTTGTCGACTATGTCTGAATTATGTGAAGCTCTAAAAAAAACAGGGAAGGTGGATACATATTATTTGATTGATCGGCTAATCCGTCTTATCTTTACTCTTCCGGTTTCTACAGCTACTACAAAAAGATCATTTTCAGCAATGAAGATTATCAAGACAAGACTGTGTAACAAGATGGAGGATGAATTTCTTGCTGACAATATGATGCTTTATGTTGAAAAAGAAATAGTTGAAACCTTTAGTTCTGATTCAATTATTGATGATTTCAAGGCTTTAGGAGAACGAATGACACAACTTTAATTCGATGTAAATGTCTCTTTTTACAGATTATATTTTTATTGTGTATTGATGTACTGTGTTGAATCTTTGGTAAAACTATATGACTTTTATGAATTTCAATTATAATATTTTAGTTAATATTTGTCGCTCCCCCAATATTTTATGCAAGATCCGCCACTACATATATGTGTTGGATTTTTGGAAAAAAAAATGTCTTAGCAACAATAGATATTGAAGAATGTGAAGGGTTGAGAGAGGGATTCAAGTTTTCTTTTGATAAAGAGAAAGGAGATTTTTTTTTGTTTCAATATTTTTAGCCTTTTTGGGTTTCAGTAATTGGAGGGACATATTTAGGATTTTTTTTCAAAACAATAGATCATCTAATCTTAACTTACATTATGGAGGATTAGTCTCTCTTTTAATATAGATTTTTTTGTTACTTTTTAAATTTGAATATAATAATTTTAATATAGATATATGTATGGTTATTATTATATAGTTTGATAATTAATTAACATCATTATTTTTATCGAAATACAATTATTTTTTATTCTATCTATTTATTAAATCTATATGAAGATTAAAATAGATGGATTTTATAATATTTTTCCTCCACGCGGCATTCTCACAATGATTTATTCTCTCATTCATTTGTCAATTAATGCATTAAATTTAAAATTATAAATCTTTCATAAAAAATTTAGTGCATAATTCTATTTCGATCTAACATACATAATCCATTAATGTATTTTGTAACTAATAAAAATTGCTGCTTTTGTTAAAAAATAACAATCGCATATTAAATTATGTCAAAAGAATTTTGTGGTCCGTGTTGAAACTATAGGCAACATAATAATAAATCCTAAATTACGCAATATTTTACTATATATATCTTCAATATTCATACTACAATAATAAGAATAATAATAATAATAATAATAATAATAATAATAATAATAATTATTAAGTATGTAATTTATTATTATTATTATTATTATTATTATTATTATTATTATTATTATTATTATTATTTTAGGGT
>JBBPBQ010000003.1:9221037-9237692 GCA_037974755.1 Cicer yamashitae
ACTTCCAATTCTACTTAATAACAATATGTGGTTCAATACATCAAGACTTAACTCATTTTGTTTACCCAAACATCACTCAAAATTCACACTTACGCGACAATAGTTTCCTCTAAGATCACTATTCATACTTATTTTCTCCTAAACCACACAAAGATTTGTCACTTACCAACAAATATATAGTCTCACTCCTATAATCGTCATTAGATTCATACTTAACAATCTAAGTAACAAATCTAGCTTAATTCGAATGCTCGACCTTACCCCTCAAGGTATCGACTATTCCTCAAAGCATCATTTGCCTAACCAAGGTAGTATTCACTCCTAATGTGTAACGCACCTTAACTTCAACACAAGCCTCTTTAGTTGACACCTGAGCACTAGATGTTATTCCGAATGGAAGCCTCGTCTTCTCAACAATTCCATGGTGTTCACATCTCATTGACAGTTATCAAACTTCATCCAGTCTCGTCATGAAATCTACCGAGAAAACATCTAATACTTTCCTTAAAAATGAATTCTCCACTTAGATCTTTACTTGAAATCCCCTATCCGTCTCACACCAATAACATCTTCGAGTTAAGACCAATAACATAGCCTCTATATCCTTGGAATCACTTCATAAATCCCATGCCGTCATGATCCGCTTCAACCCTGTCTTTCCCAGACCGATACGTTTAAGGAATTCAGAGACACTTGTCGACCATAGTCGACTAATGTTCTATATCTTAACCACTCTTCCAACTAAAGTTCTACAAGGCACCCTGTTTCGTATAAGAAACAACAACTACTTAAGCACATCATGCTTGACCCAAGACAACAAACACAAAGTACACGTGGACTCCAGTAACTTGATACCCCTAACCTCGACTCTTGATCAGCTTAGGACACCCAACACACAGCCCCAAAGAAATTTAAACCAAAACTCTGATACCACAATGTAACACCCCGATTTTTAAAAGCGCGAGTGTATTTTTTTTTTTCAAAATAAAGTGATAAAAATCCCAAGTTAAATCCATAAATAAAGAAAATACTCTTGGATAAAATATTTGAGTCGTAACACCACGACAAAGGTTATCATTAATTACAATAGCGGAAATGGTTTTGAACAAAAATCCAAAGTATCCAAGTAAAATATACACCGACTAAAATACTTTATTTCGAATACACAAGTTCCCTTTTTACAACAACAACTTTGAAAGAGGAAAGAGAAAAATAAATAAAATTCTTGATTACAACCCTAAGCTGATCATTAATCTATCTAAGGGTGACTGGGTATTGAGAATCCATAAGCTGCATCAAGCCCCACTGCTTTCGATCACAAACCAAACCCTCACCACGTCACGCCTTAGAACGACCCTGGTTCTCATCTGAGGGCAAAGCCCAGATTTCCACAAATTGTAAAGGGTCACCAATCCGAAATTAACAAATACCACATAACATTCAATTTTAAATGCACAAAATCACCTTTCAACTTAGCATGCATCTAGAAATGGTTTGCATATGTTAAACATGCATAAACAAGGTTGAAAAATGAAGTTGTGGACCAAACAACACTGTTGTATTCGAATACACCCTATGTGTAGTCGAATACACTTGCAAAAACAGCAGAAAAACAGCAAAAACAGCACTGATAGCACTACTGTATTCGAATACATCCTGTCTGTATTCGAATACAACATTCCATTCAACTGTATTCGAATACTGCACCTTGTGTAGTCGAATACACTTCAAAAAAAATCAAGTCAGTAGCTAATTTAATCATCTGTATTCGACTACAACACAGGTGTAGTCGAATACACCTGTCAAAACAGTAGAAAATCAGTTTTTAACCCTTTCAAAAACATTCCAACACTTCCAAATTCATTCCAACACTTTCAACACCAATTCAATCAATCACAAACACCAACACAACACAAATCACTCATCACAATCAAGTACGCATATACAAACATCATAACATGTCAAACATGACTCGCGTGCCAAGCACCCTAATGCAATGCGTATATGCCAATGCACATGATTCCAGAATATCATCAAATCCTCCTCGAAGGGGCGTAAATCATAATTGTACAGCCTCTCACAGACTAGTACTAATTACCAAGGTGCAGTCTCTCACAGGCTAACACGATTTACTAATGTCCAACCCATCACAGGTTAGCACGACGCGATAATCCATGTAAGGGTAAGATGAACCATCCAATCACGTGGAATCATCCCACATACGGATAAGATGAACCATCCAATCCCGTGGCCCATCCGATCACCACTATCACCGACGCGATAATCCCCGTAAGGATAAGATGAACCATCCAATCACGTGGAATCATCCCGTGGCCCATCCGGTCACCACTATCACCGACGCGATAATCCCCGTAAAGATAAGATGAACCATCCAATCACGTGGAATCATCCCGTGGCCCATCTGGTCACCATTATCACCGATGCGATAATGCCCGTAAGGATAAGATGAACCATCCAATCACGTGGAATCATCTCGTGGCCCATCCGATCACCACTATCACTACTATGAAATGCATGAGCATACTCTGACTCTCGACACCACAATCATTAAGTAAATGTAGCTATTAAAAGATTCCCCATTTTTAATGCTCATTTAACACTAAAGATTCTCAAATTTAACACAGAGCATACTCAATGCATACAATCCTCAAATCACATGAAATTGAATTCACAAATCATATTGAATTCAAATCACCACATACACAATCTCATCAATTCATACTAAATCAAAATACACACATAATTTGCATTTATTCAAATTCCCACATCTTGAAACATAAAGCAAATATCCACATTCATAAAGTTACCCACAAACACATCAACCATACCAAGTAAAAATCACCATCACCCACACCTCAAAACTCATTAAATTCAATTTCACCATTTACCCACAAAATGCATTAACTTCATTTCTCACAACAATACAGCTTAACCCATCAAATTTATTTTCCAAAATTTTCAATCATAACACTCCAAATCAAAACTCAAAATTGTTAAACATAAACCACCAAATTTCTTTTCCACAACTCACATAAATCCCATTAAATTCCTTTTCCCCAAATTCACACATAACCTCCATCAAAACAGACCCCACAAATACACATATAGAGTCCTATATGCAAGCTAAAAATTGGAAGGAGCCCTTACCTCGACGGTAGCTCGAACGGCCGTATACGGCACCGTGATAAAATTCTGGTAAACTTCCCGCTTCACACAGAGCTGCGAAAATTAGTTCCCAAGCACCGCAACGTGATCACGATCAACTTTCTCTTCAGTCGCGTCGCGAGATAAAGCTTGGATCTAGGTGATATGTGAGGTTTTGTATGTGGGTTTTTGAAAAAAAAGAAGAAAAGAGGAAGATGTAGTAGGTACGCGAACAGAGGAAAATGTTTGCTTCTTTATGCCTTTCCTTCCTTTTCTCCCATATATATATATATATATATATATATATATATATATACACTAATATATATATAATATATATAAATATATAAATATCCCAAACCAACCAAAACAAACACTCTCACACACACCCCAACAATTTTGATAAAAATATCCATTCTTATTGCAACTCAATTGATAGGTAAAATTTTCTGCAACTATAGATATTTTTAACAAGATTGTCCGGTAATAAATTTTCCGCAACGTAATTAAATTATTTCTCGCCAAATAATTTAAAACGGGACCCACCAAATATTTATGGCATTTTAACATCCAAAATACCAATAAAACTGGCTAAAAAGCCTCATAATTCAACATGAAAGCACCCGAAAATACAAAAAGTACATTTTAAAAATAAGGGTATTACAATTTCAGAAGAGTATATACCAAAGAAAGAAGGTATAATTAATAAATAAAAAAGTATAAAAAATTATAACCAAATATTTTTGGATTGATTCGATGACATATATATTTTGCTTATTGAATCAATGACATATAAATAAAAAAATAAATAAATATATATATATATATATATATATATATATATATATATATATATGTATATATTGGTTTAGACGAAATGATAATTACGACTATAAACTTTCACACACAAATATAAAATTTTTAGGTGTGAATCTGGTCTAAGATAAATGTATTTTTTTATTTTTTTTTATATAAATCTAGTCCCTAGAACACGAATGGCAAGTATAGGGTGTGAGATTTTGTAAAAAAAAAAGTTAAATAAGTTTTTAGTCTCTATAAATATATTATACTTTGTTTTTTATTTCTCTAAAATTGTTCAAAGTTATCGTCACTGTAAGTTATTGCAAAGTAATTAACACACATACACAAGAAAGAAAAATGTCAAAATCCATTGATCTCCCAGATTGTTACAATTCTAAGCCACCAATTACAATCACCCCATGTGCACCAACACCAAATCACTCTCTCTATCTCTCTAATCTTGATGACCAAATGTACCACAGGTTTTACATGCGTTATGTTTATATCTTAAAGAAATCTGTAGAGGTAGATACCTTAATGGTTGTGGATTGCAATGGAGAAGGTGTTTTGTTTGCTGAGGCTTCCATGGATATCACTGCTGAAGAATTACACTTTTCTTGCGTGACACAATAGAATATATATTTATTTTTGTACTTACTGTTTAGTGAAAATCGTATTCTCACTAATTTTATTCAAAAGCATATACATCAGCATTATCATTAAGTTCATATTTTGAGGTAGAAAATATTAAAAAATCACAGTATTAATAAAACATATCTTTTATCTGATTGATGAGTGATAACTAATTAATCAATAATAAATATTTTTCTTATATATAATTTATATAGGTGTATTACAATTTTTTTCTCGAATTATTACATAGTAGATAATTAAAATACATAGTATTAATAAAATATATATTTCTCTTAACTAGTTTATCATTGAAAGATATTTTTTTAACTACTTGACCACTTAAACAATAAGTAGAGTAGTTTCTTTAACTACTTTTTTTAGTTTTTTTCTCAAAAGCAACTTTTTTTTAATATTATATTAAAAAGTAATTTTCAAACATCAAAAGATAATAGCAACTTGTTTATAAAGAAATGAGTAGTTTGACTTTGTGTGTATGTTATTTAAGCATTCTTTATAATTTTATTTTTCTTAGGTGACAAGTCTTCGTTGCGGAGGAATGATCTTGTTCGTATCGTTAAATCATGTCTTGTTGGATGGCACTGGTATGTCACAATTTTTGACTGATTGGGCCCATCTTACCAAAAATCCCAATAGTAATTTGACAATTAAACCTTACCATAATCGAGAAATATTGAGAACTCGAGAACCCCCACAAATAAAATTCCCTCATCCAATATACATCAAAGAACCAGAACACACTAATCCCGAACAAAACTTTCTCATGTGGTTCCTAACCCAGACAATTGTCCAGACATCAATCATCTTTGGAGCCAACGAGATACTTCGCTTAAGGAAACAATGTACAATGTCATCGTTCAAGTACGTCACAAACTTTGAAGTGATACTAGCACACACATGGCGCTCAACTACAAAATCTTTGAACTTGTCTCCCGCACGTGTTGTGAATATGTGTTTCTTTGCTAATATTAGAAAGCAATTGAAACTTCCAAAAGGATTTTATGGGAATGGGTATGTTCTCGTGTCTACTGAGAGCAAAGTGAAGGACTTAGTGAATTCTAATAATCTATATTACTGTATAAAATCTGTACAACAAGTCAAGAGTAATGTGGATGATGAGGAGTATATTAAGTCAACGATTGATTTGTTGAAGGACAAAACGTTAATTGTCAATGAATCCACAAACCTTTTTGCATCACAATTAAATAAATCAGGGATTCAAGATTTGGATTTTGGAGAAGGGAAGCCTTTGCATGTGGACACTTTTGATAATGATTTGAGTTGCTTATTTTATCCTGTAATCGGAGAACCTAATGCGGTTAGAGTTATTATTTCAGTTCCCAAGATTTTGATGGACAAATTTCATCATTATATGATGGAGATAGAGAGTTGGGAAGAAGATGAATAAGATTATAGTGTAGTTAATCAAACACTAATGATTTAGTATCTCAATAATAATATCATGATTATAATTTCTATGTATTCTTATGAAAATTGAAAATCCTTAAGAAAAATAATTTTGGGGACGAACATATGAATTAATTTTATAATATATGTAATCAAATGTTTACATTTAAGTGCATTACACCATTGAATAATGTAATTCTGAATGTGTATTAACATATTTGAAGCCCTTTTCATTTTTTAAATTTATCTATTGAATAATTTATTTCAAATTAAATTAGAATTAAGATTTAGTGACATCTATCTCATCTCTGTGGCATATTCATTCTTTAATAGTCTATTTTGTTTTAAAAAAACGAAAGGAAACAAAATGATAGAAAGAGTACTAAATATTTTCCATAGTGGAACACCTTTATTTGATGGGTGGAAAAACAATTTCAAGTTGGTCAACATGAAAATTGGTTTTGGGCTCACCCAAGCATAAAGAAGAGTCTTATTTTTTGATAAATGGACAAAAGTATTCTAATTTCAAAACTCATTTTATAGTCAGTTTTAGGCATAACAACGGGGCTGAGCAGAGACGGTTTTAAACATTATCAACTCCGCACCCGCAACTCCAAGACTACCCATCCCATCCCCTCCAACGTCCAACGGGGACAGAGTTCCCCGTCCCATCCCCTCCCCCACTCCAAAAACTGGTATCTTTTATATAAAAGAAAATTGACTTTTATTTTTGAATCTATTTATTCATCGTATCAAATTAAAATTAATAATTAGACTAAATAGTAGCATTCAACTCAAGTTATAGAATTCCAATAATCAAAATAATAAAGTTACATTATCTCAAAATTAGTTTAAATTTCCTACAAATCACAATATTTTCATAATCTTCAAGTTCTTTAGAAGTGAAAATATCAATTTGAACAAAAGTTCGAAATAAACAAACGAACCAATCCATGAAAACAACGAAAACTTCAAAATCATCAAAGCAAAAAAGTTCCAAATAAGCACTTTCTAACGATCATCTTCATCTTCATCTTCAAGGTGGGAGTTGGAAACTGAAGTAACACCACTTGTAACACCCCAAAATTTATAATAAACTATTTTATTAATTCAATAGTATTTTAGATAATTAATTTGGTGCTAAAATAATTTTAGAGAATATATGTTGATTATTTTTATGATTAATTTTCTTTATATGTGTATTTTCTATGATGTGTTAATCTTGTACATATTTGACTAAATGAGGGATATAAATAATAAATATTTTTTTTTATTATTTTATATATTTTTTTCTAAAAATAATAGTATTTTAGTTTAATATTTTAAAGAATAAGATTTTAGGTGATTTTACGTGTATCTGCGCGTGAGTAATTAATGTGATATTTTCATGTGCGTTTGACGGATGTTAAGTGTGCACATATTTATATATTAATTATTTATAGCTATTTTCTATTTTTAGTTATTTATTTTATAAATAATTATCTTGGGATAGTGGTAATATTGTGTTTAATTCCTTTTATTTTGATATACTTGTTATGGCATTGTGATTTTATATAATTTTATTATGATTTAGTAATTAAGATAAAGTGTTGATGTTATATTTATTTATTTATTTATTTTGACTATTCTCTAATGATGATAATATTTTAATGCGAGTGTTTTGAAAAATAAGTATAATTATAATGACTATTTTGAATAATGAGAGTTTCAGTTGTTAGTAATATGTATTTTTTTTTAAAGGTTAATTATTTTAATTACTTTAATCTATCATATATTAGTTCTCAAATATTAGTAATATTTTGAAAATGAAATGATGTTTGGAGGAGTATTAAAAATGAGATTAAGTAACTATTAATTTTCTTTTAGCAAAATAAAAATAAGAATAATAAAATATAAAATAAATAAGGGGACCAATGGGTTTGGCCCATGTGTGTGAACTGTTAATTAAATAAAATAAAAAAAAATAAGGAAGGGAGTTGGATGGCCGCCGTGAAAGGAAGAGAAAACACAACAACTAGCCTATCGTTTGGCACCGGGGATCGATAACGAAAACTTCCTCTATTTTTGTCCAAATTTCAGTACGCTGTTTCATTCATTTAGCTAGTCAATTAAATACACTTTCCCATATTTTTAACCATCCCAATTTCTCTCTAAAATACCCGACTTCTCCGTTTGTGGAATTCCTTATTTTGCACCATTCTTCTTCACCGTAAGTCTGATTTGAGTGAAATCAACGCCAAAAAGATCGTGTGAAAAATGGCTATATCATTCTATAGCGCGTCTTTTACAGCGCTTATTAAATACAAATGCTGTTGTATACTTTTTTAAAAATTACGGAGGATACAATAGCGCTTTTTTGACAAACACTGTAAAAAAAGCACTGTTGTAGGGTCATATAGGGTCACATACGCTTGCACATAATGTTTACAAATCTTTTACAGCGCTTTTTTAAAAAGTGCTGTAAAAGCGTTCCCACATAGCCTTTTACAGCGATTTTTGAGCGTTTTAAACACAAGCGCTGTAAAATGTAGCGCTCCCACCTTATGTTACATAACTTTTAAAACGTTGTAAAAGCCTTGCGCTTTCACATAATCAAATGACCTATTACAGCGCTTTTTATACAAGCTTTGTAATAGGCTTGCCCTTTCACATTTTTAAAGGACCTATTAGAGCGCTTTTTGTACAAGCGCTGTAAAATCATTCATTTTAAATAAAAAACATTCACTTTAAATAAATAAAAACCAATTTAAAAAAAATTTAATACGTTGTCCTAACCCTACGACCCTCATCTCCTCTACCCTGCGAACCCTCCTCTCATCTATTGTGCGCCCATCTACAAATTGATTTACGCTGCTCCTCCTTTAAAGCAAATTGATCAACGTTGTCTTAGGTACTGTATTTTATTTATTTGTTGTTGTCACTGATTAAAACTGATAAATTATTACATATTAGATATGTTCTGTTTTGAAATTGTTACATGATATTAGATATGTTCTTATGATATATATGTTCTGTTTTGAAATCAATCTTGGACCAATATTAGATATGTGTATTATATATAGGTCATATATATCAGACTTGAAATCATGCTTATTATTTGTGTAACTGTATTTATATATATAGGTCATATAAAATGGACCGGAAATGGATGTCTGCCAATCGATTGACAAAAGAGTATGAAAATGGAGTGAAGGAGTTTATTGAGTTTGTAGTGATGAATGCAAAAGATCCAAATAGAGTCGTTTGTCCTTGTTTAAAATGTTGTTTTGGAAAACGCGTTAGAGCAGATGAATTGGAAGGACATTTAGTATGGTATGGAATTGATCAAAGCTATACATGTTGGATAAGACATGGTGAGAAAATCAATGGAAACACCCGCACAGATACATATGCTTCAACTGATTTCGACACAGATACATATGAGCCGGACCGAGTTGAGGAGATTGCAAAAGCAGTTGAAGAAGATCTTCATGATTGTCCTAAAATGTTTGAGAGCTTGTTGAGTGATGCAGAGAAACCATTATATAATGGTTGTACTAAATTCACAAGACTTTCGGCGATATTAAAGTTGTACAACTTAAAAGCGAGTAATGGGTGGTCTAATAAAAGCTTCACAAAATTACTAACACTCTTAAAAGATATGTTGCCAGATGATAATGAACTTCCCAGTCGAACCTACAAGACTAAACAAATTTTGTGCTCTATTGGTATGAGTTATGAAAGGATTCATGCGTGTCCTAACGATTGCATTTTATTTTGAAATGAATATGAATTACTAAAGGCGTGTCCGAAATGCAATGTCTCTCGATATAAGAAGAAAGAATCTACTCCAGCAAAATTCATGTGGTATTTTCCTATAATACCAAGATTTAGGCGCATGTGTCGCAGTGAAGAAGATTCGAAACACTTGACATGGCATGCAGATGAAAGAATTAGAGATGGAAAGTTTCGACACCCTGCAGATTCTCCGCAATGGGCAAAAATTGATCACGAGTATCCTGAATTCGGGATAGAGTCAAGAAATCTACGCATTGCACTTTCTACTGATGGAATGAATCCACATGGTCTTCAAAGCATCTCACACAGTACGTGGCCTGTGATTTTGTTGATTTATAACCTACCTCCATGGTTATGTATAAAGCGTAAATTTATGATGTTGTCTCTGTTAATTTCAGGACCCAAACAACCGGTGAATGATATCGACGTATACTTGGCTCCTTTAAATGAAGATTTAAAAATTATGTGGGAGACAGGTGTGGAAGTTTATGACGGGTATAAGAAAGAATGCTTCAATTTGAGGGCTATGTTGTTCGACACAATTAATGATTTTCCAGCATATGATAATTTATCAGGATATAGCATTAAAGGTCAGTGTGCATGTCCTATATGTGAAGAGAGTACAAATTGGATGCGGTTGAAACATTGTAAGAAGAATGTATTTCTTGGACATCGTAGATTTTTATCGTGGGTGGAGAAATGCATTCAATGGAAAATCAGAGGAAGATAGAGCTCCTGTAGCATCGACTGGATATCAAATACTTGAGAAAGTACAAGGTTTGACCAATAAATTTGACAAACCTTTTGCGGGAGAGCTGGTCAAAACTGGGTGGAAGAAAAAGTCAATTTTCTTTGAATTGCCATATTGGAAGTCATTGTATGTACGACATTTTCTCGATGTGATGCATATTGAGAAAAATGTATTTGACAGTGTTATTGGTACGTTACTCAATGTACCAGGAAAGTCTAAGGATGACATCAATGCAAGATTGGACTTGGTCGATATGGGAATAAGAAATGAATTGGGTCCCGTAAAGATAGGAAATCGCACATATCTACCTCCAGCCGCTCATACTCTATCTAGAAAGGAAAAAATTGTTTTGTGTAAATTTCTACACGAAGTTAAAGTTCCAGAAGGATACTCTTCAAACATTAAAACTTTAGTTTGTATGAAAGACCTCAAGTTAAAAGGTTTGAAGACCCATGATGTTCATATTCTAATGGAGCATTTGCTACCAATAGGTATACGTTCAATTTTACCTGAAAAAGTTCGCCGAGCCATAACTAAATTATGTTTCTTCTTCAGGGAAATTTGTAGTAAAGTGATCGATCCTCAGAAATTACCGACATTGCAGAGGGAAATTGTTGTTACTTTGTGTGAGCTTGAAATGTATTTCCCACCATTGTTTTTTGATATAATGGTTCACCTTACTGTTCATCTTGTTAAGGAGACACAACTTTGTGGGCCAGCTTATATGAGATGGATGTACCCGATAGAACGATATATGAAAATATTAAAAGGGTACGTAAAAAGTAGAAGTCGACCAGAAGGTTGTATTGCTGAACAGTACATTGTCGAAGAAGCTGCTGAATTTTGTAGTGAATATCTGTCAAATGTTGAATCCATAGGGCTTCCCATGTCTCGTCATTCGGGAAGATTATCAGGAGAAGGGATAATTGGAAAGAGACTAATGACTATATCAAGGACAGAATGGGAGCAGGCACAATTGTATGTTCTGCACAATGATGATGAGGTTCAACCGTATGTTACAATACACATGGATCAGTTATCTAGTTTGAACATGAATAGGAATCAAAATTGGATAACTCGAGAGCACAATCGAAGTTTCATAACATGGTTAAAAAATCACATAAAGTCAAAGTTTGATGTAGACCCCGGATCAATTTCACAGAGATTGAGGTGGCTAGCAAATGGTCCGAGTTTACATGTCTTTTCTTACACCGGTTATGTAATTAACGGCTACACATTTTATACCAAAGAACAAGATGATCAAACCACTATGCAAAATAGCGGAGTCACTCTCGTAGCTGAAGCGATGCATATCTCAAGTGCAAAAGACAAGAACCCAATATATGCAAATCTATCATATTTTGGGGTTATCGAGCGCATATGGGAGCTAGACTACACAATGT
Source organism: Cicer yamashitae (assembly GCA_037974755.1). Lineage (NCBI taxonomy): Eukaryota > Viridiplantae > Streptophyta > Magnoliopsida > Fabales > Fabaceae > Cicer > Cicer yamashitae. The sequence goes on from JBBPBQ010000003.1 coordinate 9,232,993, forward strand.
TTCGTGTTCCCATATTTGGTTGCAAGTGGGTCGATAATAATAATGGCGTTCGGATTGATGAGTCAGGGTTCTTGCTTGTCGATTTTAATAGGGTGGGATACAAAGATGAGCCTTTTATTTTAGCATCGCAAGCTCAACAAGTGTTTTATGTCACTAATCCTGCTGATGATAAATGGTCCATTGTCCTATCGACCAATAAAATAAGTGATGATAACAATAATGATGAAGATGTTGGTAATGATCTTTTCTTTGCAACATCACAACCACATGAAATTGATTCAACTGATGATGGTTTATATCTTAGAGATGATCATGATGAGGGAATTTGGATTAATCCATCGTTTCGTATCATTAATGGACAAACAAATGTGAATCCCACCAAGAAAAGAAGAAGGGCATCTTAATGTGTTTAATTGTTTTTAAGCCATGTAATCTGAACTGAGTTCATGTAATTTAATTGTTTGATCTGCCATAATTGAGCATTTTGGTATTTAGCTTGAAATGTATGTAATTTTCTGCTTATACTGGGAATTTTTCTTGAACTTGAACTGATCATCCCAATATGAGCTGATCATGTAATTTAGCATTGATATATATATATATATATATATATATATATATAGGTATTATTTGGAAGAAAAAATTATTATTTTGTAAGAAAAAATTATTATTTGGAAGAAAAAATAATTTAACTATTTGGAAGAAAACAAAATTATTTGGAATTTTTCTTGAACTTAACTGATCATCCCAAAATAATGAAGTCACACAGCCCTACTACAGCGCTCTTTTGAAAAAGCGCTGTAATAGGGTTTTAAAAAAAATAAAACAAAGAGGCATTTTATATATAAAACCCTATTACAGCGCTCTTTTGAAAAAGCGTTGTAATAGGGTTTTATAAAAATAAAATAAGGGTCTTTTAAAGCCCTTTCTTCATAAGCGCTGTTAAAGGGTCACACAACCCTTGGACATAATAAAACAAAGAGGTATTTTATATATAAAACCCTATTACAACGCTCTTTTGGAAAAGCGTTGTAATAGGGTTTTAAAAAAATAAAATAAGGAGGTCTTTTACAGCGCTTTCGTATTAAGCATAGCGTTTGCATATAATAAAACAAAGAGGCATTTTATATAAAAAACCTTATTACAACGCTCTTTTGAAAAAGCGCTGTAATAGGGTTTTAAAAAAATAAAATAAGGAGGTCTTCTAAAGCGCTTTCTGCATAAGCGCTGTAAAAGGGTCACATAGCGTTTGCATATAATAAAACAAAGAAGGCTTTTAGAGCGCTGTAAAAGGCTTTTAAAAAAATAAAAATAAGGAGGTCTTTTACAGCGCTTTTTCACAAGCGCTTTAAAAGGCTTCTAGAAAAGCGCTGTAGTAGGCTTTTAAAAAATAAAATATTGAGACCTATTACAGCGCTTTTTCAAAAAAACGCTGTAATAGGGTTTTATATATAACAATAAACCTCTTCAGTTTCATCTTCATTACGTAAACTTCATACGAGTGTTTCAGTTTCCTCTTCGTTCTCCTTCTCATTGCGAACCCTACGAGTGTTTCAATTTCCCTTGTTTCCTCCTCATTACTTACCCTCATTACGTAAACATCATACACCTGTTTCCTCCTCATCTTCATCCTCCTTCTCATTACGTAACCATATATTTTTAGTCTTCGTTTGTCTGCAAACCCCGTAACCCTATGATCGTTTCGTCTTCGTTTCATCTTCATCGTCTTCTGCGTTGTTCGTTTGCGAACCTGTAACCCTAAGTATTAAAAAGCGCTATTTCAAGTATTGTATTTATTAGTTTTTTGTTTCACTAAAATGCATGTTGAACTTATACTGCTACGTACTTAGACTCTGCATGTTGAACTTGTTGAAGTTATACTGAACTGCATGTTGAACTTGTTGTAGATAAATGGATACCAACAAAGATTTAGAATGTCAAAATGAAGAAGTTGAAAAACACCAAGACTTACGAAAATGAAGTCAAACGTGGTGCAACCATAATGCAAAATGTTATAAAAGCAAGAAGTACTGGGCAAAAATTTGAGGTATACTTTGTTTGCTGTTTTCTTTGTTTGTTGTTTATACTATACTTTGTTTGCTGTTTACTTTGTTTGCTGTTTATAATTTGAGGTACCTACTATATGAGTTTATTAGGTGGGATGGAATGAGAGTGGTCAGCCAATTGACCCCAACAGTTCAATATTTGTAAGTTATATTGGAGGTGTTGTTCGTCAGAATATCCCCATCACAATAGATGATTGGAGAGATAAGGCATTGAAGGATGCAAAAGATGTATTGTGGGCTGATATACAAGTAATTTTTTACTCCACTTTTTTACTTATAATTTTTTACAAACTGTTTTGAAGTACTTTACTCAAACTATATCTTTATTTGGTTTGCAGACAACTTTTGATGTTGACGAGGTGAGAAAGAGTTACGTGCTGAGAGTTGCCGGAAAAGTACACCGGTGTTTTAGATCTCACTTCTCAAATTGCTATCTAAGAGACCGAGATGGCAATATGAATGCGGAAGCTCCAAAAATATATAAACATTATATATCAAATGAGGGATGGAGCGCATTCGTAGCAAAACGTTCGGACCCCGCGTTTGTTGTAAGTGATTAATTTATTAGCATTTGTGTTTTATTATTGATATTCATAACGTATTTTAAATTTTTACAAGATTGTTATTTTTTTTATATAGAATATTAGTAAGGCAAATCGCGAGAGGGCAAAAATTATTCCCCACCTATACAAGAAATCTCGTATGGGATATGCACGTCTAGAGCAAAAACTTGTAAGTAATTAAACATCACTTTTATATAATGTGGTACATTATAAACTATACTTTCTAACTAATATTTTGTTTATGATATTAACGAGAATAGCTACAAGACATCCAATCCGATCAACCGTTGGGTCGTCATATATTGTGGAAGGAAGCTCGCGTAAATAAAAAACCAAAAAGCGGTTTTTAAAATTTACAGCATTTTTAATAAAACTAAAAAAAAAAAGCACCTTTTACAGCGCTTTCTCAAAAAAGCGCTGTAAAACGTGCATTAGAATGCACCTACTACAGCGCTTTTTTGAAGAAGCGCTGTAAAAGGTGCATAATAATGCATCTATTGAATGCACCTACTGCAACGCTTTTTGGAAAAAGCTCTGTAAAAGGTGCATAACAATGCATCTCTATGAATGCATCTATTACAAGCGCTGTAATACGTGCATAATAATAAAACAATTAAATGCACCTATTACAGCGCTTTTCCATGAAAGCGCTGTAATAGGTGCATAATAATGCATCTATTGAATGCACCTATTACAGCGCTTTTTCACATAAGCGCTGTAATAGGTGCATGCATATGAAGCGCTATTGCAGGGATTTACAGCGCTTTTTCAATCAAAAAAACGCTGTAAAACGAGTATAACAAGCGCGCAATATATCCACCTATTTTACAGCGCTTTTTTATTTTAAAAAGCGCTGTTGTATCTTTTTACAACGCTAGTAACTACAGCGCTTTTTTTTTAAAAAAGCGCTGTAAATTGCTTAAAAAAAGCGCTGTAAAATGCGTTTTTTCGCGTAGTGAAATTGAATTAAATTTCAAGACTAAAAGTGTATTTTTTAATTTCTTGATTTTTTTGACTAAATAAAAAGGGTCAGTTATTTATTAAAATCAATTTTATGCACCATTAAATCTTTAACTTTGTTAATATACGTTTGCTTTTTATCATATATTTAATTAATGGAAGACAATTAAGTAAAGAATGTTGTCCGAGTTTTTTGTTTACTATAGTTTATTAGACATGCAGGCAAAATATAGTAATTAATATACTTTAGAATATTTTGTATTGTTACATTAGTGTTTTTCTCGTAAATTTGTTCTACTAAAGATAATCTTAATTGAAGTGCGTCGGATATTAAATATAAATATGAGTACTTATAAATTGGTGAAGTATATGTACGAGATACTTATCCGATATTAGTATTCATACCGTACACACAGATTATCTATTCTTTTACAATATTTTATTGCAAATAAAATTGATGATTTTGTTATAAATTAATATATTATTATTTATTTGAGTAAATTTGTAACTTTTCAAATTTTATATTATAATTTTATATATATATATATATATATATATCTGCATTTATGCATAATAGGGGTCCACAAGTAGACTATTAATCCTTGATTGTTGGTTAACGAACGATAGGGATGAATGACTTTGTCTTTCGTTCTAACTAACCTAGCTATGTGCTATTTTAATGCTCTCTAATAATGTCTGACATTAATTGAGTTACTAACTAACTTTAGGAAAAAAGTTCTCACAATATTTGTTATTAAAAAACATATAATAAACGAAATAAAAAAAATAATAATTTTATTTATTTGTTAGTATCATCTATTGATGTATTGTCATTACAATAAATATAAAATTAAAAATATTAAAGAAAAATATTGCATTGAAAATCATAAATGACAATATTTTTAAAAAAAATCTTTTTAAAAATGTGACAATTATTTTTTAGCTGAAAAAATATCATATTTTGTCTAAAAAAAACATGTTACTATATCCAAATGGAAAATATATGAATTTTTTGTCTCTTTTTCTTTTGAAAATTAATATACCAAAACAATTTACTTTTGTCCCTATTTTTTTTTATCTTCGCTTTTGTCTCTTTTTATATGATCTTTGA
>JBBPBQ010000003.1:9238351-9292416 GCA_037974755.1 Cicer yamashitae
TAGACAAAATGATAATTACGACTATAAACTTTCACACACAAATATAATATTTTCAGGTGTGAATCTGGTCTAAGATAAATGTATTTTTTTTTTTATATATATAAACTAGCTACTAGAACACGAATGGCAAGTATAGGGTGTGAGATTTTGTAAAAAAAAAAGTTAAATAAGTTTTTACTCTCTATAAATATATTATACTTTGTTTTTTATTTCTCTAAAACTTTTCAAAGTTATCGTCACTGTAAGTTATTGCAAAGTAATTAACACACATACACAAGAAAGAAAAATGTCAAAATCCATTGATCTCCCAGATTGTTACAATTCTAAGCCACCAATTACAATCACCCCATGTGCACCAACACCAAATCACTCTCTCTATCTCTCTAATCTTGATGACCAAATGTACCACAGGTTTTACATGCATTATGTTTATATCTTCAAGAAATCTGTAGAGGTAGATACCTTAAAATCTTCTCTATCAAGAGTTTTGGTTGATTACTACCCCTTAGCTGGGAGGTTGAGGACCAACACTGAGGATGAGAACAAGTTGGTAGTGGATTGCAATGGAGAAGGTGTTTTGTTTGCTGAGGCTTCCATGGATATCACTGCTGAAGAATTACACTTTTCTTGCGTGACACAAAATAAATCATTGAAGAAGCTTAAGTGCAAGGGGGAAACTAGAAAAGTATTAGATACTCCTCTTCTTCTATTTCAGGTTAGAACAAGTGAATCCTCTAACACATAGTAATTTGATTTTATGACTTTGATCATATTAATATATCGTATGTATGTTAATTAACGTATTGAAGAATCAGCTATAAAAGCATACACTAGAACCATCACTACTATAGTATTACTTTTTAAAATATATAATCAAGTATTAATAAAATGATATATAATCGAACGTATGTATAACTTATTTTTGTTTATTATGTTTTTGATTCCAGTAATGTAATAGAGGTAATTTGGTTTTATTTTTGGTAAAGTTATTTTATTTTATTTTATTTCTATTATTTGAATATTTTTTCACTTTTAGTCATTTCATAAATTTAGTCTTCCAAAAAGTTGATGTGATGTCGAGATGTGATAAGGTGGAATAGTAATTTATTTTACCATTTACTTTATTATTAATAAATAATTGAAAAACAATTTTCAAAATACAAAAAGAGAAAAAAAAAAAAAATCTTTGTGCAAAGATAAATCAATCGAAATTAAAAAATGCAGAAACACATTCTTTCATCGTCCTTCAAAATACAATCAGACAAATTAACCATGATTAGGTCTAGCGGAAGAAGCTAAACTTCTACAACGTGGCAAATTCGAATTTTGGATGGGAGAATTACCTACTTTTAATATTGGATCCGCTCTAAATAAGATTATTTCTAGTAGAGGGAATCTATGGGGAAAAAAAAAAAACACTAAGGCGCAATTAATATTAGAAGCTTTAGAACTATTTCATGAACTTAAAGATAATTTTATTCAAATTTTTATTTTGGAGATATTCAAATTATACAATACTAATAGAATATATATTTATTTTTTTACTTACTGTTTAGTGAAAATCGTATTCTCACTAATTTTATTCATAAGCATATACATTAGCATTATCATTTAGTTCATATTTTGAGGTACAAAATATTAAAAAATCACAGTATTAATAAAACATATCTTTTATCTGATTGATGAGTGATAACTAATTAATCAATAATAAATATTTTTCTTATATATAATTTATATAGGTGTATTATAATTTTTTTCTCAAATTATTACATAGTAGATAATTAAAATACATAGTATTAATAAAATATATATTTCTCTTAACTAGTTTATCATTGAAAGATATTTTTTTAACTACTTGACCACTTAAACAATAAGTAGAGTAGTTTTTTTAATTACTTTTTTTAATTTTTTTCTCAAAAGCAACTTTTTTTTAATATTATATTAAAAAGTAATTTTCAAACATCAAAAGATAATAGCAACTTGTTTATAATGAAATGAGTAGTTTGACTTTGTGTGTATGTTATTTAAGCATTCTTTATAATTTTATTTTTCTTAGGTGACAAGTCTTCGTTGCGGAGGAATGATCTTGTTCGTATCGTTAAATCATGTCTTGTTGGATGGCACTGGCATGTCACAATTTTTGACTGATTGGGCCCATCTTACCAAAAATCCCAATAGTAATTTGACAATTAAACCTTACCATAATCGAGAAATATTGAGAACTCGAGAACCCCCACAAATAAAATTCCCTCATCCAATATACATCAAAGAACCAGAACACACTAATCCCGAACAAAACTTTCTCATGTGGTTCCTAACCCAGACAATTGTCCAGACATCAATCATCTTTGGAGCCAACGAGATACTTCGCTTAAGGAAACAATGTACAATGTCATCGTTCAAGTACGTCACAAACTTTGAAGTGATACTAGCACACACATGGCGCTCAATTACAAAATCTTTGAACTTGTCTCCCGCACGTGTTGTGAATATGTGTTTCACTGCTAATATTAGAAAGAAATTGAAACTTCCAAAAGGATTTTATGGGAATGGGTATGTTCTCGTGTCTACTGAGAGCAAAGTGAAGGACTTAGTGAATTCTAATAATCTAGATTACTGTATAAAATCTGTACAACAAGCCAAGAGTAATGTGGATGATGAGGAGTATATTAAGTCAACGATTGATTTGTTGAAGGACAAAACGTTAATTGTCAATGAATCCACAAACCTTTTTGCATCACAATTAAATAAATCAGGGATTCAAGATTTGGATTTTGGAGAAGGGAAGCCTTTGCATGTGGACACTTTTGATAATGATTTGAGTTGCTTATTTTATCCTGTAATCGGAGAACCTAATGCGGTTAGAGTTATTATTTCAGTTCCCAAGATTTTGATGGACAAATTTCATCATTATATGATGGAGATAGAGAGTTGGGAAGAAGATGAATAAGATTATTGTGTGGTTAATCAAACACTAATAATTTAGTATCTCAATAATAATATCATGATTATAATTTCTATGTATTCTTATGAAAATTAAAAATTCTTAAGCAAAATAATTTTGGGGACGAACATATGAATTAATTTTATAATATATGTAATCAAATGTTTACATTTAAGTGCATTACACCATTGAATAATGTAATTCTGAATGTCCATTAACATATTTGAAGCCCTTTTCTTTTTTTAAATTTATCTATTGAATAATTTATTTCAAATTAAATTAGAATTAATATTTATTTTATTCTATAACAATATAAAAAATTGATGAAAAATAATAATTATTTTCTTTTCGAGATAATGTTATGATAGTAAGGGCTTGTTTGATTGTGTTTTACTTTTTAGTTTTTGAAAACTATTTTATAAATAAATTTTAAAAAATTGTTTGTTAACTTTAATTTTTAAAACAGTATTTGACTAGAGAATTAATAAAACTAAAAAATAAAAAGTAAAACACCATTTATTGTTTTGCTTTTTTAGTTTTAAAAAGTATAATATTAAAAATAGTTTTACAAAATAGTTTTTAAAAACAAGTAATCCAAACAAATTGTTTAGTTTTTAAATTTTAAAATACTAAAATAGAGTTTTTGGGATTTGAATCAAACAAACTCTAAGTCATTCTTTAATTGTGATAGATAGAGAAATCACAATTTTTTCAAGTATATAAAATTACTTCATAAATTATTTACATTTTTATGATAGTGAGTCATTATTCAATTGTGATAGATAGAGAAATCACAATTTTTATGATAGTGAGTCATTCTTCAATTGTGATGGATAGAGAAATCACAATTTTTTCAAGTATATAAAATTACTTCATAAATTATTTACATTTTTTAGCATTTTTGTTTATTTATAAAAAATTATATGAATGTTATTTTGAAAGAAAAAAAATTAAATAGATTATAAGGACAAATTCGTCATTTTATCAAAATATAAATCATATCATCTTGTTATCCGTTGTGTATCAAACACTGAATAGGATAAACTAATTTTATCAAGTTTGTTATCATGTGCACATCAAACACAGGACATGATAACTCTTTATCCTACTCATATCCTATCCTGTCTCTATCCTGCTTCTTATCCTATCCTGTGCCTATCCTATCCGGTCCATCAAACGGGCCCTAATAGACTATTTTGTTTTAAAAAAAGGAAAGGAAAGAATATGATAGAAAGAGTACTAAAATTTTTCCATAGTTGAACACCTTTATTTGATGGGTGGAAAAACAATTTCAAGTTGGTCAACATGAAAATTGGTTTTGGGCTCACCCAAGCATAAAGAAGAGTCTTATTTTTTGATAAATGGACAAAAGTATTCTAATTTCAAAACTCATTTTATAGTCAGTTTTAGGCATAACAACGGGGCTGAGCAGAGACGGTTTTAAACATTATCAACTCCGCACCCACAACTCCAATACTACCCCAGTCTTCGTCTCTGCACCTGGAGGATGACTTTTTAACATCCACATCCAATGGGGACAGAGTTCCCCGTCCCATCCCCGCCCCCACTCCAAAAACTGGTATCTTTTATATAAAAAAAAATTGACTTTTGTTTGTGAACACTACGCCAAAAATGACATTTTATAGCGCGTCTTTTACAGCGCTTATTAAATACAAGCACTGTTGTATAATTTTTTAAAAATAATGGAGGCTACAACAGCTCTTTTTTTACAAGCGCTGTAAAAAAAGCGCTGTAGTAGGGTCATATAGGGTCACATACGCTTGCACATAATGTTTACAACTCTTTTACAGCGCTTTTTTAGAAAGCGCTGTAAATTCAAGTATTTATAGTATAAAATTTAACTCTTTTGTTTTTGAATCTATTTATTCATAGTATCAAATTAAAATTAATAATTAGACTAAATGGTAGCATTCAACCCAAGTTCTAGAATTCCAATAATCAAAATAATAAAGTTACATTATCTCAAAATTAGTTTAAATTTCCTACAAATCAAAATATTTTCATAATCTTCAAGTTCTTTAGAAGTGAAAATATCAATTTGAACAAAAGTTCCAAATAAACAAACGAACCAATCCATGAAAACAACAAAAACTTCAAAATCATCAAAACAAAAAAGTTCCAAATAAGTACTTTCTAACGATCATCTTCATCTTCATCTTCAAGATGGGAGTTGGTAACTGAAGTAACACCACTTGTAACACCCCAAAATTTATAATAAACTATTTTATTAATTCAATAAGATTATAGATAATTAATTTGGTGCTAAAATAATTTTAGAATATATGTTGATTATTTTTATGATTAATTGTCTTTGATGTGTTAATCTTGTACATATTTGACTAAATGAGGGATATAAATAATAAATATTACATTTTATTATTTTATATATTTTTTTCTAAAAATAATAGTATTTTAGTTTAATATTTTAAAGAATAAGATTTTAGGTGATTTTACGTGTATCTGCGCGTGAGTAATTAATGTGATATTTTCATGTGCGTTTGACGGATGTTAAGTGCGCACATATTTATATTTTAATTATTTATAGCTATTTTCTATTTTTAGTTATTTATTTTATAAATAATTATCTTGGGATAGTGGTAATATTGTGTTTGATTCCTTTTATTTTGATATACTTGTTATGGCATTGTGATTTTATATAATTTTATTATGATTTAGTAATTAAGATAAAGTGTTGATGTTATGTTTATTTATTTATTTATTTTGACTATTCTCTAATGATGATAATATTTTAATGCGAGTTTTTTGAAAAATAAGTATAATTATAATGACTATTTTGAATATGAGAGTTTCAGTTGTTAGTAATATGTATTTTTTTTAAAGGTTAATTATTTTAATTACTCTAATCTATCATATATTAGTTCTCAAATATTAGTAATATTTTGAAAATTAAATGATGTTTGGAGGAGTATTAAAAATGAGATTAAGTAACTATTAATTTTCTTTTAGCAAAATAAAAATAAGAATAATAAAATATAAAATAAATAAGGGGACCAATGGGTTTGGCCCATGTGTGTGAACTGTTAATTAAATAAAATAAAAAAAATAAGGAAGGGAGTTGGATGGCCGTCGTGAAAGGAAGAGAAAACACAACAACTAGCCTATCGTTTGGCACTGGGGATCGATAAGGAAAACTTCCTCTATTTTTGTCCAAAATTCAGTACAATGTTTCATTCATTTAGCTAGTCAATTAAATACAGTTTCCCATAATTTTAACCATCCCAATTTCTCTCTAAAATACCCGACTTCCCCGTTTGGGGAATTCGTTATTTTGCACCGTTCTTCTTCACCGTAAGTCTGATTTGAGTGAAATTGTAATACCCTTAATTTTTAAAGTGTACTTTTTGTATTTTCAGGTGCTTGTGTGTTGAATTATCAGGCTTTTTAGCCAGTTTTATGGGTACTTTGGATGTGAAATGCCATAAATATTTTTGTGGGTCCCGTTTTAAATTATTTGGCGAGAAATAATTTAGTTACATCGCGAAGAATTTATTACCGAACTATTTTGCTAGAAATATCTATAGTTGCAAAAAGAAAATTTACCTGTCAATTGAGTTGCAATGAGAATAGATATGTTTATCGAAATTGTTGGGGTGTGTGTGAGAATGTTTGAAATAGGTTGGTTTCGGATATTTATATAAATAGATATATATATATATATATATATATATATATTATTTTGGATGAGTAGTATATATATATATATATATATATATATATATGAAAGGAAAGAAAAGAAAAGGAAGAAAAAGGAAAAGCATTTCCCTGTTTGCGTCTGCCTCTCATTCTTCCTCTCTTTTCTTGTTTTTTTTCAAAAACTCCAAACATAAAACCTCACATATCACCTAGATCTAAGCTTCATCTCGCGAAGTGACTGAAGAGAAAGTTGCTCGTGATCACGTTGCGGTGCTAGTGAGCTAATTTTCGAAGCGTCGTGCGAAGCGAAATTTTACCGGAATTTTATCGCGGTGCCGTAATCGGCCGCTAAAGCTACAACGAAGGTAAGGGCTCCTTCCAAATTTTTAGCTTGCATATAGGACTCTACATGTGTATTTGTAGGGTTTGATTTTGATGGGGTTATGTGTGAATTTGGGGAAAAGGAATTTAATGGGTTTTATGTGAGTTGTGGAAAAGAAATTTGGTGGTTTGCGTTTAAAGATTTTGAGTTTTGATTTGGTGTATTATGGTTGAAAATGTTTGGAAAATAAATTTGGTGGGTTTGAGGTGAGAGGTTGTGAGAAATGAAGTTAATGCATTTTGTGGGTAAATGGTGAAATTGAATTTAATGAGTTTTGAGGTGTGGGTGATGGTGATTTTTACTTGGTATGGTTGATGTGTTTATGGGTAACTTTATGAATGTGGATATTTGCTTTATGTTTCAAGATGTGGAAATTTGAATAAATGCAAATTATGTGTGTATTTTGATTTGGTATGAATTGATGAGATTGTGTTTGTGGTGATTTGAATTCAATATGATTTGTGAATTCAATTTCATGTGATTTGAGGATTGTATGCATTGAGTATGCTCTGTGTTAAATTTGAGAATCATTAGTGTTAAATGAGCATTAAAAATGGGGAATCTTTTAATAGCTGCATGCATTTCATAGTAGTGATAGTGGTGACCGGATGGGCCACGAGATGATTCCACGTGATTGGAAGGGTCATCTTATCCTTACGGGGATTATCGCGTCGGTGATAGTGGTGACCGGATGGGCCACGGGATGATTCCACGTGATTGGATGGTTCATCTTATCCTTACGGGGATTATCGCGTCGGTGATAGTGGTGACCGGATGGGCCACGGGATGATTCCACGTGATTGGATGGTTCATCTTACCCTTACATGGATTATCGCGTCGTGCATAACCTGTGAGAGGTTGCACATTAGTAAATCGTGCTAGCCTGTGAGAGACTGCACCTTGGTAATTAGTACTAGTCTGTGAGAGGCTATACAATTATGATTTACGCCCCTTCGAGGAGGGTTTTGTTGATATTCCGGAATCATGTGCATTGGCATATACGCATTGCATTAGGGTGCTTGGCACGCGAGTCATGTTTGACATGTTATGATGTTTGTATATGCGTACTTGATTGTGATGAGTGATTTGTGTTGTGTTGGTGTTTGTGATTGATTGAATTGGTGTTGAAAGTGTTGGAATGAATTTGGAAGTGTTGGAATGTTTTTGAAAGGGTTAAAAACTGATTTTCTACTGTTTTGACAGGTGTATTCGACTACACCTGTGTTGTAGTCGAATACATATGATTAAATTAGCTACTAACTTGATTTTTTTGAAGTGTATTCGACTACACAAGGTGCTGTATTCGAATACAGTTGAATGGAATGCTGTATTCGAATACAGACAGGCTGTATTCGAATACAGTAGTGCTGTCAGTGCTGTTTTTGCTGTTTTTCTGCTGGTTTTCTGCTGTTTTCGCAAGTGTATTCGACTACACATAGGGTGTATTCGAATACAACAGTGCTGTTTGGTCCAAAACTTCATTTTTCAACCTTGTTTATGCATGTTTAACATATGCAAACCCTTTCTAGATGCATGCTAAGTTGAAAGGTGATTTTGTGCATTTAAAATTGAATGTTATGTGGTATTTGTTAATTTCGGATTCCTGACCCTTTACAACTTTTGTGGAAATCTGGGCTTTGCCCTCAGATGAGAACCAGGGTCGATCTAAGGCCTGGCACAGCGATGGGTTGGTTGTGTGACTGAAAGCATTAGGGCTTGATGCCGTTCGTGGATTCTCAGTACCCAGTCACCCTCAGTTAGATTAATGATCAGCTTAGGGTTCTATTTAAGAATGTTATTTATTTCCCTTTCTTATTCAAGTTGTTGTAGAAAAAGTAACTTGTGTATTTGAAACAAACTATTGGAGTCGGTGTATTTTATATTTGGATTATCAATTCAAAAACCTTTTTAATTTGTTGTATTTATGAGAAAATAAATTATGACTTTTGTCGTTTGAGTTACGACTTGGTGATTTGTATTACGACTTAAATGTTTTGTCCAAAAGTATTTTCTTCATTTATAGAGTTAACCTGGTGTTTTTATTCCATTTATTTTGAAGAAAAAAAAATACACTCGCGTTTTTAAAAATCGGGGTGTTACAGAAATCAACGCTAAAACGATCATGTGAAAAATGGCTATATCATCCACTGATTGGTTTTCTGATTTATGGTAAGTTTCCTTGACCAAAGTTCAAAATTTAGTTTTTAAAGTGTCTTCTCATAATTTATTTTTGACGTTTATCCATAAATTGTCGAGTTAGATTGATTGAAGGACAAAGAGTCAAAGAACAAAGGTTGTTCGCTTGGGGAATTGTATTCGTGTGTGAACGTGTCGAAATAAGGTAATGGGTGAGAAAGCATTTGAATTCATGAGTATAATATATTGTGAGATGAACGGGAAAACCGTATTTCCCAACGATATGGTTGTTGAAGTAAAAACATTTTTTATATGTGTTTTAATGACAACAAACCTTTTGAAATAAATGTTAAGTTTTCTAAATGGTGATCTACTAATGTTTGCATTTGAATTTTTGTTGAAAGAATAGAAGTGGTCAAGCTTGAAGCCACTCACATAAACAAGTGCATTATATCAACTCAACAATGAAAGAATTGAGGAGCCTAATTCAAAAATATAAATATGATTATCCTCAAGCCGAGGACGATCATTGCAATATGTTGCATCTCAATCACACATAAAATCTCTTGGAAGAAGTCAAGAAAAACTATGGGTCAAGATGTGTCTATATGAAAATTAGAGGATGAATAATTTAGATCCGATGACGAAGAATCCAAATCCGAAGAATTCAGATTCGAGGATAAATATTTATCAAAATTTTCATCTGACAATTATTGAAAAAGTAATTTTCATAAAAGTACAACAAGAGAAAAGTTGACAAGTTGTTCACACTATTCAAGGTTTACCAAAAGTAAACATATAAGTGACATCACATCAATCACGCACTCTTATGTGGAAGACAAGAATTTTCGTCCTCACACTTAACATAACCTGAGGATGGACTTTCGAAAACATCATCATCTCATATATAAAAATGAGATCTTATGTGAACAGTGCAAAAAAACTAGGTTAACATTGTTCAAATTTACACAAAAGCCTTTGAAGTAAGACAAGCACATCAATCGTGATTTTCAAGGTATTAGAAACAAGAAGGAATCTTCTCATCCATAATAGATCAAGAGGATAATAAGAATGTCTTTTACAAATCATATTCTAAAAGGTTACCTAACAAGTAAAAAAGGTATCAACATGTTTACACCAAATTCTAACAGTCACATATTGGAAAGAAAGACATACAATCATCTCTCAAAGACTTATGATTATCCATGAACATCCTTAGTATCAGTTACATCAGAGGATTAATACAGTCTCAGATGAGGATATACGTAGAGGATATCCTCATAACAAATTTGACACATAAAGAAAAGTACAAAGGTACAAAAAGGTGAAGTACTTGACTTGAAGGACACACTGGTCAAATGGTTGGAAAAAGGAAAGCAAAAAGCAACAATCACATCAAGACTCAATAAAATAGAAACTCCATCCTTGTACTTAAATCAGATCTGGACAGACGCATAGGATAAACAACACTTTCGAAAGGATGAAACTATAACCTCTATGTAGAGGATTAACAATAATGAAAGAGAAGATGAATCTATACCAGAGAATAAAACAGTAAAGAAAGAGATAATGAATCTACGTCAGAGGATAAACAATCATGAAGAAAGGATGAATCCCCGTCAGAGGATAAACAATCCAGAAGAGAGGATGAACTTCTGTTATCTATTCATCCTCACACATGGGAAAAAGAGTAAAAGTACCAAAGTACAAAAAGTGTTGTCCTTGACTTATAAGGCACGACACTATAGGTGTTGGGAAAAGAAAAAGCCAAAAAGGACAAGTCATATCAGAATTAATGAATGCCTCATCCTCCTTTAAACTGGATCCGAGGATAGACAAATTTTTTTTTTTATTAGGAGTAGTACATCATGTAATAAAGAAAAATTTCACTAGAAAATAACTTAATATCACCTTTGTAAAGGAACACAATGCGATTTACTAGATATCATTATTATATATTTTTTTCTTGCAACGATAATTTGCTAATTGTTAGAAAAATATTCACTAATGTCCAAAAATAGAGTAAATTCTCTTTAAGTGAAATAAAAAATAAGGTTGACTGATTCAAATTTTTTCTAGCGGAAGGAACCCCACCTCTGCATTTCTATTTAAAATTAACGATGAAAAGTAAATAAACTTTAGAAATGTACCACTTCGGTTTTATCAATACAAACATTATTTTTAAGTCAAAATCGCCTTTTTCCTACGCGTGTGCACCAAGCAATCATCATTCATGCAACTCTTCGATATCATTAGCACCTAAATGTTGGTGTAAGGGGTCAGTTCTTCCCACGGCAAAACTAAACCAAATAGTAAGTTAAAAGCCATAAAATATGAATATAAAATCTTTTCGTAATAAAAGATTTAAAGAAATTGATTCTTTAATAATTCACAAAGATGTATCAAAGTCATAAAATTCATCTAAATAAATCAAGTAGCAACTCACATTTGAACAAATAAATAGATCAAAATAAAAATAACAATAAAATGTATGCAAGTTATGCATGCTCCTAAAAGCATATGATCCGGATATAACTAGCCACACAAGCGTCGACACAGAAGTCACTCATACCAATGGGGAAAATTAAACCAGCCACACAGGCGTCCACAAAGATGCATATGATATGTCATGAAATGATAATGATGCTCAAAAGGTACATGTCACCATCCACTTAGATAATCACAAAGAGAACAATGTCAAACACACACATCACCAGCCACTTAGGCAACCACAAAGATAACAATATTTAAAACACAAATCACCAGCCACTTAGGCAACCACAAAGATAAAATATTCAAGGTTAAATTTTAATCACATATGACATCAAGGTTTTATTCTCATGAATGCTTACAATCAAGAATCAGTAATTTTGCTATCCCAAATATATAACACACAAACATGTGAATAAATGTCTTAGAGTCACAACTTTCATTTTACAAACTATAAAATTGGATTAGCGATGTGTTATTGATAGACATCAAAACTCAAATAACGAAGAACACATACAAATATAAACTTTATTTCTTCTACTATAAAATTTCTCTCATTATTAGTCATTTAGGCATACAAATTAAGGTTTACCACTAAACACATCACAAAAATCAACTTAATCATGTTATCACAATTAAAAATTAAAACTTTTCATCAATTCCCCCAAGACTCATATAATATTCATAAAAATAAAAACTTTGAAATGAAATAGCACAAAAATCAAAACTTTAAATTAAAAACATCCTTACAAACATATTACTCGTGAGATCATAATAAAAATCATAACTTTATAATTAAGTACACCTAGACAACACAAAAATTGCAACTTTACGTCAAATATATGACAACAAGCATATTACTCATGTTATAATAATAAAAATCGAAATTTTATAATTAAGTTTATCAAGGCAAACATATTACTCATAAAAACAAAACATAATAGTTAAATTCTTTAAGGCAAACATAAAACCAACATTTTTCTTTTAAGACATCAAAACATCATATCAATATCTTACAAACTATTAATTTAATATCTAGTCTAACCTTGCATGGGAAAAACCTTACCTTAGGTGCTTTACTTCCTAGCAACACGTTCTAAGCCCCACGAATCAAAGAACAAGACAAAAGTCCAAACTTTACTTGAGATGGTATTAAAAGAAGAAAGAAAATTGTAATTCGACTTAATGATAATGATGGTGTGAGAAAAGGAAGGAGACTATGTTTCTCTCTTTTTTTCTTTCTTTTGTTTGTGATGGAAAATTTGGGAATTTAGGAGAAAACAAAAATACGTATGGGAATAGAATAGGAAGGTGTGTAGATTACCTTTTAATTTTTTTGCTAATAGTTATGACACCAAAAATTGTCTAGAATTCTTTTTGTAGAGAACTAAAATGAAATTATAATCTTGATTTACGAGAGAAGGAGGCGTGAGATATAACAGAGGAGGAGAGTCTTTTTTTTTTGTCTTCTCTTAATTGCACAAAAAATATAAGACCCATAATTAAATTTGTAACCTTCTTTTAAAAAAAATTAAAGGTGTTAAGAATGAGTTAATGTACATTATCTCCTCTTTAATTGGTTGAGACCATGACATATGTAACACCCCAAATTTCTAATTAATATATAATGGTAATATTATAATAAATCATAGCATATGTGTATTTGTGGTGGTGTGATAATTTCCTACACATTATTTTATCTTAATAATTTATTTATTTAATTATATTAAATATATTTATTTAAATTGATTTTGGGCAAACCACAAAAAAAAAAAATGAAAAAATAAACTAGAGCCACACTACTACATACGTGCTAGTAGCCTACAATTCTAATAAATACTTAGGCGATGCCTTAAGATTGATAAGCTACACAATATGTATATAAATACTTAGGCGAATGTGGTCTGTCTCTATCTAAACCCTCGCTGCCGCCATTCAAACAAGGATTTTGCTTTCTACCCATAGTTAGCCAATATCTCCCTGGATCACAAGTATCGTAAGCCCCCATATCTAATCTTTTTTTAATTTTAATTTCAATCTCTCCCTACATATTAACAAATCAGCCACAATCACAGAATTATATTTTAAGTCTATTACACACGGATCGTTGTTCTCGGTCGTGATTTTGCCGGCTACAACTATCGGATTAAAGAGTCAAGCATATATTAGTGTTTACAGATCTTTGATTTCGTCTGGTTAGTCTCTCATTATTTTTAAATTATTGTCAAAACCTACCGTTTGTGTCACTATTACTTGAGTTTTCTTCCGATGATTTAGTTACCGTCCTTTCCATATTTTATTTGATAATTTAGGTTCATGATTAAAATAAAATACTGACTATATTTTATTTATTAATTATATTCTGTTTGAATACCAATTATTTATAGAATAAATTTTGTTAATAAAAATAGTGTTTTCAATAGAATCAATAAAATTGGTTTGCAAAGGTATCATAGCACAATATGGTCCAAATAAATAAATCTTGCTGATTTCAAAAACAAAGAACTTGCACATATCACTTTATTTAATTGAACTAATTTATTTTTTTGACATGTTTTATTTTGTTATTTCATAGTTCATGTTATTAGTATTGCTTAATACTACATACACTATTAGTATTAGCATACTGGTTTTAGCATACTACGTTGAGTTTAAATAAATAAATAATTTAAATTTGTTTAACATCCAAAGACTTTAGTTATTCTAATTATAATTTAAAATTGTTACATTGTTCATTGCATTGTAAGTTTTTAAGATAGCATATATTGCATTTATATATACGTGCCTACAGTTTAAAATTTATATCTTAAAGAGTCTAATTCTATTTTTGCCGCCAATAGCTTTGTTACTTTCCTTTCGATACGTACCATATATTGTTAGAATATTGCAATATCAAAATCATACACACACTATATTTACTTAGTAATATATAATTCTGTTATTTTTCATTTATTTTAAATAAAATGTCTGTTTATATTAATACAATCATAAGCATGCGTAGTATTAAATATTTTTGGATGATATTGCAAATAGTAAACAATTTATTTACCTATTGGAGCAAGTAATTAATCTGTATTTGGTCGTTGCGTTGCGTTGATTTATTTATTTTCGCGGATTATTAGAGACGAGGGCCGACGAAGACACGACAAGTTAGCAGATCAGATCCGTTGGGCGAAATCTTCAATTGAGGTAAGGGGTGAGAGGAGGTTCGACTTTATGAGTATAAAATAACATGGGATGAACGGGAATACCGTAATTCCCAGATATTCATCCGGGGCTTACTACGTACGGTCGAGCCCTATTGAGTAATAATAATTAATTAATAATATATGAATGGTAATAGTGAGGACTAAAATATAATTTAGCAACCTATAGAATTGTCGTGAATTTATTTATATCAAAATTGCATGTTGAATGATTTTATGAGATCTTATGCTGATTGTTATTGTCTGAATGATATGTACTTGAGTGTTCTTGTTATTTGATTGAAATTGTGATATTACTTGAATGTGCCACCTAATTGATTCCTTATTATGTGATTGATGAAACTGAATTGTGTATTGCGAGTAGTGTAAACCAAATATTGAGATTTTATTGTGATTGACTGATATACAAATATAATGATGAATATTGTGAAGTCAAACTGAAACTTATTGAGTTGTAATGATCGAGTAAGACTGAGATATGTGTTGTAGATTTTGGAGTTAGGATTATTTTGTCATATAGGTAGGGTCTGACAAACCTAGTGATTTGGGGAAGTACAACTGAATGAGCCTGATCGTGGAGGGCTACAGTCAAAATGTAAGGTAAGACTGATAGACCTTGGGGGTACATCTAGTGGGGAATTCCTAAGTGGATTAATGGGTAATTCCCTAAGGCCGGGAGCTACCATGGAACACAAGAGTACCCCGACCGTCGCGTATATGTGTCTCGGGTTGAGTTGAGGGGATCTGTGAGGACTTGGCCATTCATGAATTGTCCGTCCACTCTTGTAGTGGCATAGTATTAGGCCTCCTAACCAAGTACTTCAGAGTAGAATGGTACCAAATGATGAAGTATATAGTATAGGACATGCATAGCATTTCATCCTTGTAATTGTTTTATTGTGATTGAATTAGAATAACCTTTGATATTATGTTTCTTGAATGTTCTCTTTATTTGTGCTGTTTTGACTAATTGCGTGTTCTCCTCGTGTATTTTATACTGTTACATAATTTCGAAACTCACCCCTCTTTGCTTGTGCTTGGCGCTTGCGAGAGCGTAGTTATTTCAGGTTATCGATTGATGATCCATGCTCTGATAGGTGATACTGGGTGGGAGTAATTCGTTGTGTTTTATCAAGTTACGAACTAATTTTTTTTTTTGTAAACTATATTGATCAATTGTGTTATATTCGATCTTTTATTCGAAGATAAAAATTAATTGTCCCTAAGTTTTGAACATGTTTTTATGTCAGTAATATTTGTTTAAATAAAACTCAGCTATATTTGATGTTAAATGATTTTTATTAAGAAATTTTATGCAAAGGTCTTGTATAAGTGTGAGTGTGACGTCCTAATCCTTATATTTTAAAAAGAAATTTGTTTATACCCTACTTTTGGACCGCTGCGAATCTCTTTCAAAACTAGTGCATTTTACTTTTTATATCAATTTGGGTTTAGGGTGTCACAACATAAAGTCTACATTATGCCAAGACAACACCATGAATTATCATAAAATCTTGTCATGAAGGAGAGTAAAAGAAAATGAGGCAAGTCACTATTTTTTTTCTAAAGATGGATGGACCAAAAATATTTTCAAAACACTTATACATGAGGGCTGGTTTCACTAACTCTACTATCTCCTAAAATAAATACTTATTTGCTCAAAAATAAAACTAACAAACAATATAACTTCTATAAATTCTAATTTAATTAAAAATTCAACTAATATTTTTATCAATGCAATTAAAACATAACAAAATAAAACAAACATATCTGACACATCAATTTCATGATTATCGAAACTAATCAGATAAACAAAATACACAATAGTCCATTTAGGAAATAATCACGTCATCAATCGTCTCCATGTTATTATCACGCCAAAAAAATTAAATAAAAATAAAGGTTATAATTATTCAGGTAAAATTGAGGGTGATAAAATTTAATTTAATTTATTTATACATAGAATAATTATAATTACATAATAAATCATGACAATTATTAAAAAGACACATATATAATATATATGAAAATATTGGGGTGTTACAGTCGAGGCTAGTAAAAATATAATTTTGTAAGCCTGGTGAGGTTAAGAAAATACATAGTTGAAAAGGTGTAGATTAAAGGACGAGTTTCTAAGCACTAGTGAAAATCTCACAAAGCTGTGAGGACTGGAGTAGCCTATATTAGGTGAACCAGTATAAATTCTGTGTGTGAATCTTCTTAAGCTCTACACTCTTTATATTTATTTCATTCATCCCATGAGCACACTTTTCATACATATTTCAAACTCATATTCTTCTTCTTTAGATCATCCTCAATAAGAGGAGGATTATTTTCATCTAACCATCCTCACTCTAAAGACAACTTGAGAGGATAATATTAGTGTAGCAACAAAATTTTAAAAAGGGTCACAATTCAAGCCCCCCTTCTCATGACATTCACTTTTACTTCAATGGTCAAGATTTGAAGATATGGTCAAGATTTGAAGAAGATTTGATCAATATTTGAAGAAGATTTGACCAAGTTTGGAGGAAGATTTGATCAGGATGTGAAGAAGATTTGATCAAGATTTATCTACAACAAAATATGAACAAAATCAATCTGAAGAATTTACAAACGCAATCTGAACAAAATACGAACCGAATCAATCTAAAGAATTTACAATCTCAATCTAAACAAAATAGGAATAGAATTAATTTGAAGAATTTACAAACGCAATCTGAACAAGATACAATTTAGAATTAAACAAGGACCAAATTGAAGCCCAAATTTTAACTATACATAGATACTCAAGGCTGAAGAAGAAAATCATCGAAAAGCAGAAAAGAGTAGTCTTAGAGTTCAAAGAGAGAAACACTTGTTCAAGTTAGAAATATTTTATGAGTGTTCTTTTCTTATAGTGCGGGAGTTATTATTATTATCAGCTTTGTTAGAAGCAACTACTCAAGTTCCAATCTTTTGTATCCAACCTGATAGTGGTTTAGTTCCTTCTTCAATCTGGGGTTGTCAGGTTGTTAGGAGAATACTTGGCTTGTAGGGTCAATGTGGTTAGTTCGTCAAAAGTTTGGGGTTGTCAGGCTGTTTGGGAAGACTGGCTTGGAAGGTCAGGTGCTTTGTAATTCAAGGTAATTGAATTAGTGGATTAAAGCCTTCTAAATGAGGGGACTGGATAAAGCCAAGTTAGTGGTGAATGTAACACCCCAAATTTTATAATAAACTATTTTATTAATTAAATAGGATTTTAGATAATTAATTTGGTGCTAAAATTATTTTAGAATATATGTTAATTATTTTTATATGTGTATTTTCAATGATGTGTTAATCTTGTACATATTTGACTAAATGAGTGATGTAAATAATAAATATTATATTTTATTATTTTATATATTTTTCTAAAAATAATAGTATTTTAGTGTAAATATTTTAAAGAATAAGATTTAGGCGATTTTACGTGTATATGTGAGTTGGTAATTAATGTGATATTTTCTTGTGCGTTTGACTAATATTAAATATGAACTTAATTATATTTAATTAATTCTAAATATATATATTTTTTAATTATTTATTTTATAAATAATTATCTTGGGATAGTAGTAATATTGTGTTTGATTTCCTTTATTTTTATATACTTGTTATAACATTGTGATTTTATATATATTTATTATAATTTAGTAATTAATATAAAGTGTTGATGTTATATTTATTTGTTTTATAATTTCGACTATTCTCCAATGATTGTAATAATTTAATTTGAGTATTTGAAAAAATAAGTATTATTATAGTGATTATTTGGAATATGAAAGTTTTGGTTATTAACGTATTTTAACGATTAATTACTTTATTTTATAAAATATTAGTTTTGAAATTATTAGTAATTAAATATTGTTTGAAAAATAAATATATAAACAAAATAAAGAAGTAAAATGTGTTTTATGAGTTAGGCCCACATGCAATACGTAATGGCGTGGCAGCCAAATTGCAACAAACCCTTTTTCTCTCAAATTCACTCCCACCAATTCCTTGCCATTTGAATTGATTCCAACCTCTATCCCACACAAAATCGGCCACTGAATCTAGTTTTGGCATCAATTTTATCGATCGGTGCTCTGTTTCTTCAGAAACAGCTCTGTTTCTTTCCTTGGGCGAGCTGTTTTTTCCGGATTCCGATCACCATGTTTGTCGTCTCAAAAAACTGGCATCGTTTTTGAATTTATCTCGTCGAAACCTTCAAGAATCACTACTCATTTGTATTTTTCGGTGAAGTTGACGTCGGACCTTTCCGGAGCTCCGACGAGTTGGTGAGACTTTTCTGGAGTTTTTTTCTCGTCGTTTTGACTCCATTTTTGCTCCAAAAATTATTATTAATTTTTTAACATTGATTTTTATGCTACGCATAATTTATCAGTCACGTCTCGGCGATTTTGTGAACTTGCCTTTTATTCGGATTCGCTCGTTGTACGTTGTCGATCTGTAGTTGCTATTGAAAAATTCCATTGATTTATGTGTTTGAGAAAGCGTCTAAATAAGGTATGGGGTGAGAGAGCGTTTGAATTCATGAGTATAATATATTGGGAGATGAACGAGAAAACCGTATTTCCCAACGATTCATCCGGGGCTCGCTATGTACGGTGTGACACCCTAAACCCAAATTGATATAAAAAGTAAAATGCACTAGTTTTGAAAGAGATTCGTAGCGGTCCAAAAGTAGAGTAAAAAAAATTTATTTTAAAATATAAGGATTAGGACGTCACACTCACACTTACACAAGACCTTAGCATAAAATTTCTTAATAAAACTCATTTAACATCAAATATAGCTGAGATTTATTAAACAAATATTTCTGACATAAAAACATGTTCAAAATTTAGGGACAATTAATATTTATCTTCGAACAAAAGATCGAATATACCACTATTGATCAATATAGTTTACAAAACAAAAATTAGTTCATAACTCGATAAAACACCACGAATTACTCCCACCCAGTATCACCTATCAGAGCATGGACCATCAATAGATAACTGCGCTCTCGCAAGCGCCAAACACAAGCAACGAGGGGTGAGTTTCGAAACTATGTAACAGTGTAAAATACACGAGGAGAACACGCAATTAGTCAAAATAGCACAAATCAAGAGAACATTCAAGAACATAATATCAAAGGTTATTCTAATTCAATCACAATAAAACAGTTACAAGGATGAAATGATGTGCATGTCCTATACGGCTTCCTACACTTCAAGGGCATTAATCTTCACCTACAGCTTTCGGCTCGTCTGCGTCCATCGCAAACGCCAAACACAAACATTGAGGGGTGAGTTTCGAAATTATGTAACAATATAAAATACACGAGAAGAACACGCAATCAGTCAAAATGGTACAAATAAGCAGAACATTCAATAATATAATATCTAAGGTTAATCTAATTCAATCACAATAAAACAGTTACAAGGATAAAATGCTATGCATGTCCTATACTCTATACTTCATCATTTGGCACCATTCTACTCTGAAGTACTTGGTTAGGAGGCCTGATACTATGCCACTACAAGAGTGGACGGACAATTCATGAATGGCCAAGTCCTCATAGATCCCTTCAACTCAACCCGAGACACATATACGCGACAGTCGGGGTACTCTTGTGTTGCACGATAGTTCCCGGCCTTAGGGAATAACCCACTAATCCACTTAGGAATTCCCCACCAAATGTACCCCCAAGGTCTATCAGTCTTACCTTACAGTTCGACTGTAGCCCTCCACGATCAGGCTCATTCAGTTGTACTTCCCCGAATCACTAGGTTTGTCAGACCCTCCCTATATGATGACAAAATAATCCTAACTCCAAAATCTACAACACATATCTTAGACTTACTCGATCATCACAACTCAATAAGTTTCAGTTTGACTTCACTATATTCATCATTATATATGTATATCAGTCAATCACAATACAATCCCAATATTTGGTTTACACTACTCACAATGCACAATCCAATCTTATCAATCGCAATAAAAAAATCAACCAGGTGGCACATTCAAATAATATCACAATTTCAATCAAGCAGCAAGAACACTCCAATACATATCATTCAGACAATAACAATCAGCATAAGATCTCATAAAATCATTCAACATGCAATCTTGATATAAATAAATTCACGACAATTCTATAGGTTGCTAAATTATATTTTAGTCCTCACTATCACAATTCATATATTATTAATTAATTATTATTACTCAATAGGGCTCGACCGTACGTAGTAAGTCCCAAATGAATATCTGGGAATTACGGTATTCCCGTTCATCCCACGTTATTTTATACTCATAAAGTCAAACCTCCTCTCACCCCTTACCTTAGCTGAAGATTTTTTCCAACAACGCTGATCTGCTTATTTAATGTATCGCGTCTTCGCCAGCCACCGTCTCTGTTTTTTTTCTTCTTTTTTCGTTGAATTCATAGTATGGTCCTGGTTAATGAAACACGGCTGGAGGCCAAAAAGCAGCGACTATTCCTAATATTTGGTCTTCCTTTCCCAGCCGCTAATCCTAATTTCTTTCTTTTTTTTTTTCTTTCCCAGCGGCTAATCCCAAATTCCCAATGTTTCTTCTTTCTTTCTCGTAAGCCAGGCCAACAGCGTGCATCTACATATATATATATATATATATATATATATATAGTATAGGTGTATAGCCTAGGTCTTCTTCTTCTTCTTATTATTATTATTATTATTATTATTATTATTATTATTATTATTATTATAAACCCATTCTACTAGTGCTAAAGGTAACAATTAGTGTAGCAACACAAATTCACAAATTCACTCCTTGTATTAATTTATTTAAATATATATATATATATATATATATATGTATACATATTTTATTTTATTTTATTTTAATTTTTGTAAGTTAATTATAGTTAATATTAATGATTTAAATCAGTTACTAAGGCAAACACACAAGACACACACAATGAAATTAGAACACATATTAACACTCATAAAATAATAATAATGTATCATTATACTATTAAAATAAAATAATGAGAAATTGGGGTGTTACAACACCACAACAAATACACATATGCTATAATTTATTATAATATTACCATTATATATTAATTAGAAATTTGGGGGGTTACATACGGCAATAGCCCTTTGAGTGATAAATGAATTAATATGCAAATATGGAAATTGCGAGATTAAAATGTGGAATAGAAATATTTATAAGGTTCTGATTGATTTAATTCCGTTAAATGTGTGGTATTTGATACTATTGTGATATTTGATTTCAAATGAATTTGGTGCATATGTTTGATTAGATGAGTTTATGTGAAGTGAAAATAAAATATGAATGCAGTGTATGATGGAAGTTTATTTGATGATGATGTGTGATTTATGATATAAATCTATGATAAGTTTATGTGCAGATGTTTGATTGATGGTAGTGATGTTGTAAATTTGTGATGAGCTTATATGATGACAATGATTATGTATGATTTATGATGTTATTAAATTGTGATGAAAATATTGAAGTAACCCCATAGTTGATGAAATAATGATGATTCTAATTTGTGTTTGAGATGACGGTCTTAATGGAGTATCATAGGCCAACGAGGGGAGAAAATAAATATTGAGAATTTGTGAAGTGGAGATTATTTTGTTATCATATAGGTAGGGCCTGACAAGCCTAGTGATTCTGGGGAAGTACAACTGAATTGAGCCTGATCGTGGCGGTCTACTGTTGAGCCTTAAGGCAAGATTGTTAGACCTTTGAGGTATTCGGGTGGGGAATTCCTAGGTGACTTGGAGGTAGCACTCCAAATGTCGGGAGCTACCATGCAACACACGTTTACCTCGACTGTCGCGTATATGTGTCTCGGGTTGAGTTGAGGGGATCTATGAGGACAGGGCCAATTTGAATTGTGCATCCACCGGGATGGTGGCATAGTATCAAGCCTCCTAACCAAGTACTTCAGAGATAGAATGGTACCACATTGTGAAGTAGAGTCTAAGCTCGTGCATATCATTGCATTTTCTTGTGATTGTTTTGTTGTGATTAATATGTGTCGTGTGTGATAATAATTTTTCTTAGATGATTTGATGTTATAGTGAAATGTATTGATTTTCCTTGAGTGGTTTTGACTTTATAATGTTATGTTTTTCCTTGAAGAATGTTTGTATAATGATACGGTTTATTTATGATTAATTGTGTGTTCTCCTTACTTGTATTATACTATTAACATGATTTCAAAACTCACCTCCTTCGTTGTTTGTGTTTGACTGGCTTGGCCATGCGTTTGCGAAATCGCAGTTATTACAGGTTAATGAGTCTTAAAGTTCAAATTTGGGAGAAGCCCCACTCTGATTGGTGATACCGGGAATGAGAGTCATAAGTTGTATTTTTATTTGTTTAATTAGAAACAACTTTTTGTATGAAACCTTATAACTAGTAAATTTTTGGAATTAAATTAAGAAATTATAGTTAAATCAAAGTTTATGGAGATTGCACTATTTTATAGGAGGAAAAAGTTAAAATTGTTCATTTTGAATTTTGAGGAATGTGATATCTCAAATTAATTATAAAAGTTTTTATTCCCTTGAAAACATATTTGCTTTATCCGCTGCGAATTAAAGTTAAAAATTCTATTATAAATTATTATATATTATTTTGGGGTTTAGGGTGTCACATTAGTGGTATCAGAGCAGGTCTGTCCAATCAGGCCGAGTAGGTAGATTTTCGGTTCAGTGTAGTCAAATGTCAGTCGAGTCAGTTGTGTTTTCTTGTGTGTTAACTATTTTCACTATCATATTTATTTTTTTTCCGTTATACTATTGTGTTATGTGATATATGCTTTTGTATTATTATACACATTTTTGAAGTTACTAATTAACTATTTATTGTTTGCTTACTTTGATTGTGTTGTGAATTCTAAGTTCCTACCTAAGTGAATAAATAGACCATGATTTGAATCATTGACATGATTAAGTTAATTACCCATTGATTGGACTTGTGGCTTGTGTTTCTAACTTTCATTATTTGTTCTTTTGTTATAGTGGATAGGTAGAAATAATTTTTTTTTTATTGACTAGCTATAGGTTTGAAATTATTAATTTAATCGAGGTAATATTAAATATCGATTGATAGGCCTTGTCTTTTTGGTCGTAACATGATTATTAAATTTTTGATCTTACTAATGAAATCAAATTCATATTATTTATAATAATAACTCTTGAATATTAGAGGTTGGTATAACTTAGGATAAAAAAAATGACATTTTGAAGGAGTTAAAGTTGACTTATTGATCCGCTGTCGCACACAGATCAAATACGATTTAAAAGTGCAGAAAAGGGTAATAACCCAAGTCGTTTCGCAAGGACTCCTGATGTAACGATATTAACCGAGTTGAAATTCGAAATTGGGGGTTTTGATAATGATTTATCGAAATTATAAATAGTTTGGACAGATGAGCAAAACGATTAATCCACTCATTCGAGCTTCGAACCTATCACAGATTCTATAATTTCTAATTCATGATTCTATTATTATTTGACTATAGAATTGATCAAACAAGCGTACAATCAACCCTATATGAATTCGGTTTCATTGACTGGATTAAGCATCACAATCATCACAATATTACAATTAACGAACAAGCGTCGCAGAATTATAATTTAATTAGAGACTGAAACCAAATTCTGTCAAATAAATTTAATCGATCCTATTGAGATTCAATTTAAGCAATCGAAATATCAATATAATCAAATAACGAAATTAGAATCATAAATCAGAATCGACGATGTAACCTGAATCTCCAGGTGTGATGAAACTCTGAACTCGTGGATTAACCTGATGAAATTAGCCTTCCATGGGATTGAAAATAAAAATACGTGTATAATATTATTCTGTCCGAAAATAATACGATGCCAGAAAGGAAAGAAATCCCAAAATATATAGTACTCGTGCTTTTGGGCTTTAAAACAAGTAGCCCGCTATTTAAATTATTACAAAGGTCCAGATTACGAAATCTGTAATTTAGGCTCAGTAGAATTCGGAATTCAGATTTTCTTCCAACATCAAAGTTGTAGCTCTGATTCTTAGCTTTCCAACGACTGCTCGCATGCCTCAATCGGATATCCAGAGCTCAAGTTATGGCCTACAAAGCGAGCAGGGGTTAAAATGCAAATAATAAAATTGTAATTCAGTTTCAACCCAAAATTTAGAAACAAACTAAAAAATTAATCTAAGCTATAAAGTGATTTTAAAAATACCAAAATAAAAGGATAGAAACATGTGCCCAAGTGCTATGATCACTTATTCTGTAAAATAAAAATTAACTTTTGTTTGAATTACTCTTGATTATTTTTAAGAAATTAAATTGAGTTGAATTTTTGTTGATTTATAAAATAACAATAATTCTATACCACTGATTTTATTTAATGTTTAAAATAGCTGAAAATTTACGTCATATTTTACTATGTGTTGTTTTTAAGAAAATAAAAAAGATTTGTTGTTATATTGGTTTAGAGGGGGCTGACATGAATATTTGGAATATTTGTTTGAAATGATTGATTTACTGATTCTGATATTATGAACTCATTAGTAACTTGATGTTAGAGTTTTAGATTTTAAGAACTCATTAGTGATTTATAATGGTACTAATAAAAAAAAAGTTCAAATGATAAAATGTCTACTAGGTGAAAAAGAGAAGAAAAAAAAATAAAGCTTTTAAAAGAATTATCTCAATAATGAAACTCTTTTTGAAAAGTTATCTAGATTTTGGATTCTATGATCGATATATTTTATTAGTAGAATATTTTTTTTGAGTAGAATTGTAGTTGTTGTGTTATCATTGCTGAAATGTATATTTGAGTTTAATATGAGAAGGTGACATGTTGTTTGTACATCTTTTCTTGTTACATGAATTAACCTAACAAAATGGTATGCATCATGTAGATTGGTATGTGTAAGTGCATCATGTAGACCAGTTTATGTATAGAGACTAAAATTTATTCTACCAAATTTTTTCAATTATAAAATTGCAATTTCTTTTATTAGGGACCCAATTTTTAAGATTAGAATAGGCCTCTAAAATCTTTAAAATTGTTGGTGTGTTATGCTTTAGACCAATTTTGTGGCTTGATAGAAATCGGGGATGTATCTATAAGTTACTATTTTGTAGATTTATTGTAATTCATTATCATAACCAAGTATACCTTATGCTTTGTGTCATGTGCACTATTTTAATGTATATAAATATACGATTTTTTTTGTAAGTTTTGAGAAAATAAGAAAATAAATTGGAACTATTTTGGAAGTGTTAATTAATTAGAAAATTTCCTATCTATCTATATATATAGTTTAAATTTTCTTTTAAAATATAAGTTGAAAATAATAATTTTTATAGTGATTAACTATTTAGAAATGTGTTTTTGATGATTAAAGTACGAGTGAAATTTTAAAAATCTTATAGATTTTAAAAAAAATTCACGTGATTTATTTTATTTTTATTGTATTTAGAAACGTCATTTATTTTTGTTGTTTTTATTTAGACGTTATTTATTAAAAAGTAATTTAAGGAAAAGTTTTCATAATAATTTAAGTCTAGAAATCAATTTTTAGAATGATGTGTAACCTTGAAAGTAGCTTATGCACTACCTGATTCAATTTGGTTTGGCAACGTGTTGAATCTTCTAGTAAATAATTATTTATCTTATCTGTTACTTGAAAATCTCTGCTTTAGTTTGTTGTAACTTTTAAGTGATGATTAATTCAAAAGAAAATTTAGTCGTGATCAATTTGGAGCAATTAACCTTCTATGAGAGTATGTTACCTGTGTTAGAATCATCGTTTGAGTTATGAGATGAACATAAAATCTTGGTGCTAATTTTTGGATTAATTATGTGAATGTGTATATGATTATGGAGATATTAAATTGTTTGTGTTTCAAGTGTTTTAATTATTGGGAATTAGTGTAGAGATAGAGTAGTTGAGAGCATCTAAAAGTGAAATAGTTCTATATTTCTTCAATCGGATTATTGATTATATATTGATGTAAGTGTTGTTACTACTTGTAAGTTACAAATAAATTATTGTGAATGTGTAATTAAGTGAATTTTTAACTTGAAGTAAGGAGTAGGAGTTGTGGCACCGCCTTCGCACTCCTGAACCACGTTAAAGATACTTTTAATTACCCATGTTTGAATTTGAATGACTACAGTTATGGTTACCTTAAGTAGTTGACTACATGAGTAAGATGGACTAGCTACCCCGATGACTCATCGTCAATAAAAGAGGCAACAATAACCCGTTGTTATTATTGTTAGAAATGCTTGTTAATTTTATTTTTGAAATAGTTAAAAACCGTGTTCGTCTCTTATACAACTTTGAGTGATTATGAGTCTTATCTGGCATCAATGTTGAATGCTAATAATTGATTACGTGACGTGAATATTAGGTTGGTGGTGTGTACATAAATTAAATATGTTTGATCTTCTAAGTAACTTGCTGGAAATGAATAAGTGCATTGTGTGAGTATCTTATTATTTGTTCTATATTGTCTCATTTGATAAGGATCTAAAACTATTGTATGAGTTCTGTAAATGAATCTTGTGTATAAGACTTTGAAACTAATTTAGACTTTGAGTGTGTTTGAAACTATATGTGAAAATATTTGTCTTATTCCACTATGATTATTCACATTAGTTTTTTAAAAAATAAAAATAAATAAATAAATAAATTAAGTGACTGTATGTCATTGAGTTGTTATATGCATTTATGTTTGTAATTCTTGAAGGTGTAAAATATTTTAAATGTTTCTCTATATGTCTATATTTTTTAAACCTGTATAGTAATTGTTGTTAGGATTTAGACATCCTTTAAGGTGACAAAAAATAGTAGAATATTGTGCGAGAAGTTAGTTGAACTTGAAAGCGTATTTGATATATGTGTTATTTGATTCAACTGAATGTAGTAATTGGTTGTTGACTACATTCACACGCTTAGTTTTATCTATAAACGACACTGAAAAATTAGGATAATTGCTTCATTATTTAGTTGTTGAATATGATGGGTTTAATTGATTTATTGTGTCATGTTAGACTATCATACTAAACTGATTGATTTTTGACATATGGTGCTTAAATGAGTAGTGAATTCCTTAAAAATGTTTATAGTGTAACACCCCAATTTCTCATCACCTCATTTTAATAGTATGATGATACACTACTATTATTATATGAGTGTTAATACGTGTTCTAATTTTTTTATGTGTGTCTTGTGTGTTTTCCTTAGTAATTGATTTAAATTATTAATATTAACTATATTTAACTTACAAAAATAAAATAAAGTAAAATATGTATATATATATATATATTTAAATAAATTAATACAAGGAGTGAATTTGTGTTGTTACACTAATTGTTACCTTTAACACTATTAGGATGGGTTAATAATAATAATAATAATAATAATAATAATAATAATAATAAGGTGAATAGAGCATTGCTTTATGATCAGCCCAGGCCCGGTAACAAACCTAAGTTACCAATATATATATATATATATATATATATATATATATACGAATAGTAGGCTAGGGATTTACGTGTTGCTGTCTAAGTTTATGCCTTTCCGTTCCCGAAGAAATTGATGTGCTGCTTTGTTGCCTAGAAGGATCAAATTGACCTGCTGCTGCCTTGTTGCACTTAATACTAAAACTATATATTGATTTCAAACACCAGGTACACCTTCTTAATCCCATCAATTCGATGCACTGTTGTCCGAATAAAAAGAAGAAGGCATATGTTCCTAATTCCATCAATTTGATATACCTTTCCCAATTCCATCAATTTAGATTAATCTTAGGCATAAATTTCCTTATGTTTTTTTATTTATCATATGATCATGTATATTCTATTTATATGCCTTATAATTATAATTTTATATTATATCAAAGAGTCTAAAATCTGTTGATGTCTAAAGGCTTTGGTTTATTTTAATTATAATCCAAATTAAAATTTTATAATTCAACTTGGCTTTTGTAGCATTGAATCCAGGTCCTTAGCATTATCATAACCATGTTTGTTGATATGTTATTAGGATTTTTATTGAAATATTTTGATTTTCCATTTGGCCTTTAGAATTGCTTTCACTATGTGTATATTTTGATTTTCCATTTGGTCTGTGTTGTACCAGTAGCAATAATCAACTTAGCAAATAATACATATGCTAAATAACACACATCTAAAGCTATTAGCAGTATTATGTTAGCAAATGACACGTATCCTAAGGCTAATAGTCTAATTGAATTCACAACTGGAAGGTTTAATCTATTTTGATTATAATATAAAATTGGGTGTAACCAATACTAAGCTGTAATTAATTATTATTACTTGAGTTCATGTGATATATATAAAAATATGTTTAAAAATCAAAGCTATATATATATATAGAGACACAATATTTAGTTCTTCTATCATGCTTAGTTTAAACAAAATATAATTATAGTAATATGTGTGTTTAATGATATTAAATATATTTTGGATTATATTACAATAGCAGATAATTTATTTATGTATTATTAATTAATAATTTATTTATCTATTGGAGCAAGTAATTAATCTGTATTTGGTCGTTGCGTTGATTTATTTATTTATTATATTTTTTCTGCGGACTATTAGAGACGAGGGTCGACGAAGACGCGACAAGTTAGCAGATCGGATTTGTTGGGCGAAATCTTCAATTGAGGTAAGGGGTGAGATGATGTTCGATTTTGTGAATATAAAATAACGTGAGATGAACGGGAATACCGAAATTCCCAGATATTCATCCGGGGCTCACTACGTACGGTCGAGCCCTATTGAGCAATAATAATTAATTAAAATTATATGAATGGTAACAGTGAGGACTAAAATATAATTTAGCAACCTATAGAATTGTTGTGAATTTATTTATAGCAAGATTGCACGTTGAACGATTTTATGAAATGTGATGTTGATTGTTACTGTATGAATATTGTATATTGGAGTGTTCTGGCTATTTGATTTGAAATCGGGAAATTATTTGAATGTGCTACCTGTTGATTTTCTTTACTACGATTGATAAGATTGGATTGTGCATTGTGAGTAGTGTAAACCAAATATTGGGATTGTATTGTGATTGACTGATATATATATATACAATGATGGAAAATTGTTAAGTCAAACTGAAATTTATTGAGTTGTGATGATCGAGTAAGTCTGAGATGTGTTGTAGATGTTGGAGTTAGGATTATTATGTCATCATATAGGGAGGGTCTGACAAACCTAGTGATTCGGGGAAGTACAACTGAGTGAGCCTGATCGTGGAGGGCTACAATCGAACTGTAAGGTAAGACTGATAGACCTTGGGGGTACATCTAGTGGGGAATTCCTAAGTGGATTAGTGGGTTATTCCCTAAGGCCGGGAACTATCGTGCAACACAAGAGTACCCCGACTGTCGCGTATATGTGTCTCGGGTTGAGTTGAGGGGATCTATGAGGACCTGGCCATTCATGAATTATCCGTCCACTCTTGTAGTGGCATAGTATCAAGCCTCCTAACCAAGTACTTCAGAGTAGAATGGTGCCAAATGATGAAGTATAGAGTATAGGACATGCATAGCATTTTATCCTTGTAACTGTTTTATTGTGATTGAATTAGATTAACCTTAGATATTATATTATTGAATGTTCTGCTTATTTGTACCATTTTGACTGATTGCGTGTTCTTCTCGTGTATTTTATATTGTTACATAATTTTGAAACTCACCCCTCGATGTTTGTGTTTGGCGTTTGCGATGGACGCAGACGAGCCGAAAGGTGAAGGTGAAGATTAATGCCCTTGAAGTGTAGGAGCCGTATTATCTCGAAGACTTCTATTTTCTAACTTTTTGTTAAAGTCATTTTTGAACATAGTTTATTTTGGGAATTCCCGCTCTGATAGTGACATCGGGTTGGGACTACATTTACAATTATCATTAAACTGGTGTATGTGTGTTTCCAAATGGATTTTGTTAATTGCTGTTATGATTACGTGATGCTCTTTGCCTTAATAAAAAAAATGCTTGGAATTTTATATATTTATTTATTTGAAGGATTTCATTGTTTTAAAAATAAGAAAATTAAATTTTTTTTATTTGGGGTTTAGGGTGTCACATTAGTGGTATCAGAGCTGGTCTGTCCAATCAGACCGTATATGTGTTATGTGTTTGCTATGTTTCCTTGTGTACTGTGTTATTTGTGTGTTGTTGTTATGATCATTATTGTGTTAGTGGTGTAGAACTAATTTAGTTCCCTTCTCCTCAGTGTCCTACTATATTCGATTGGCTTATCTGATTGATGTAGGTAGTGATGGCTAGTGGAAGGAATGACGCTGCGATTGTTGAGGCTCTAGAGTCCATGGCTGGAGTTACAGTGCAGGCTCTCCAAGCTTTGGCTGAATCTCAAGCTACTGCACAAGCCTCTACGCAAGCTGCTACTGAAGCTGCACAGGTTGCTGCTCAAGCTGTTGCTCAAGCTACTACCTACAGTTGTGGTCAAGGAAATGTGCAAATAAATGAGTTCATGGTGATGGATTGATTCCACAAGGCTAACCCTCCATCGTTTGAAGGTCACTATAACCCTGATGGAGCTCAGAAGTGGTTGCAAGAGGCTGAGAAAATTTTCAGAGGAGTGGCATGTCCCGAAGGTCAGAAAGTGCATTTGGGAACCTTCATGTTGACAGAAGAAGCTGAACATTGGTGGGATAATGCACGCCAGCGTTTAGATAATGCAGGGACTGCAATTACTTGGGCTGTATTCAGAAACATGTTCTTAGTCAAGTATTTCCCTGAAGACATCCGCAATAGGAAGGAAATGGAATTTGTCAAATTGGAACAAGGAAATATGTCTGTAGCGGAGTATGCCGCTAAGTTTGAGGAATTATCCAGGTACTATCCACTCTATGTTCGAGAGGCAGGAGAAAGGTCTAAGTGCATCAAGTTTGAAATGGGACTTAGGCCAGAGATCAAGAAGCAGGTTGGAATGCAAGAGATCCGTGACTTTCCTACCCTAGTGAATAAGAGTAGGATTTATGATGAGGATAGTCGGTCTGAAAGGGCACATTACCGAAACACTGGAACCATCAAGGACAAGAGGCCCATGCATCATAATAGAGGAAAAACTTACTCTTTTCCTCCTAGTAAATCTGGAAGTCATCTGAATTATCAACAATACAGTTTTTCAGGTGGAAGGGGAAATAGTAGTGGTAACCGGAGAGGAAATGGAAGCAGTTACAGTTATGGAGGTAGTAGAGGAAACCCCAATGGGAGAGGAGTTAGTAACGGGAATGGCAACAACAGGAGTCAGGTCTCGAGCAACAACAGTGGTAATAATGGCAATCCGACTACTCCTATCCGATGTCACAAGTGTGGTAAGCAGGGTCATATGACATTTGAGTGCAAAGATGCTGCAGTTACTTGTTTTAATTGCCAACAGCAGGGCCACATCAGCCCCGCATGCCCCTATCCAAGGAAGACTCCACAGTCTGGGAACCAGAGTTCCCAAGCCAGCCGACCTAAATCCAATGGAAAAGTCTTTGCCCTCAGTGGTGCAGGAGCGTCTCGGAAAGACAATTTGATCCAAGGTACGTGTCTCATAAGTGATACTCCTTTATTTGTACTATTTGATTGTGGTGCCACTCATTCCTTTGTGTCTCTTGATTGTGTTAGACGTTTAGGATTACCTGTGTCTCGTTTGCAGTATGATTTGATTGTGAATACCCCAGTTAGTGATTCCGTTGATACCTCTAGTGTTTGTCTTGACATTTCTATCCATGTGTGTGGGAGGGACTTCCGAGTTGACTTAGTGTGTTTACCTTTGCGTCTGGTCGATGTGATTCTTGGTATGGATTGGCTATCTGCCAACCGTGTCCGCGTAGATTTTTTTAGTAAAACCATTGAATTCATGGAGTCAGAAGAGAGGGAGAAGCCTAGCAATATATCCGCCAACCAAGTGAAGGCACTCTTGAAAGAAGATGCCCAATTATACATGATCCTAGCCTCATTGGAATTTGAAGAAAAAGTGGTAATACGAGATGTTCCTATTGTGTGTGAATTCCCTGAAGTGTTCCCTGAAGATGTCAATAGTTTACCACCAGAGCGTGAGATTGAGTTTAGCATTGACCTTGTACCAGGTACTGGACCCATATCCATGGCACCGTATAGGATGTCTCCCTTAGAATTGTCTGAGCTTAAGAAGCAATTGGAGGAGCTTTTAGATAAACAGTTTATAAGACCTAGTGTGTCACCATGGGGTGCACCTGTGTTGTTGGTTAAGAAGAAGGATGGTTCTATGAGGTTGTGTGTGGATTACCGCCAGCTTAATAAAGTGACAATCAAGAATAAGTATGCACTACCTAGGATAGATGACCTTATGGACCAATTGAGAGGATCCTGTGTGTTTAGTAAGATCGACTTGAGATCAGGATACCATCTAATCCGAGTGAAGTCTTCTGATATCCCTAAAACCGCCTTTAGGACCCGTTATGGCAATTATGAGTATTTGGTTATGCCTTTTGGTGTGACTAATGCTCTAGCAGTGTTTATGACATGAATCGGATCTTTCATCCTTATCTAGACTCATTTGTGGTTGTGTTTATAGATGATATCTTAGTGTAAGGAGGAGCATGGTGAACATTTAAGGATAGTCTTGCAAACCCTTAAGGAGAAACAATTATTTGCGAAGATGTCTAAGTGTGAATTTTGGTTATAGGAAGTGAGTTTACTAGGACATGTAATTTCAAAAGGTCGAATAGCTGTTGATCCTGCTAAGGTAGAGAGTGTCTTAGAATGGAAAGCACCTAAGTCAGTGACTGAGATTAGGAGTTTCCTAGGATTGGCAGGTTATTATCGTAGATTCATAGAAGGATTCTCCAAGTTGGCCTTACCTTTAACTAAGTTGACCCGAAAGGGGGAATTGTTCGTGTGGGACAACCATTGTGAGAGTAGTTTCCAAGAACTTAAGAAACGATTGACCTCTGCACCGATCTTAGTGTTACCTAACCAGAGTGAACCTTTTGTAGTGTATTATGATGCGTGTGGTTTAGGATTAGGTGGAGTACTTATGCAGGATGAGAAGGTTGTAGCGTATGCTTCTAGGCAATTGAAGATTCATGAAAGGAACTACCCTACCCACGACTTAGAACTAGCAGCAGTTGTTTTTGTACTTAAGATGTGGAGACATTATTTATACGGATCTAGATTTGAGGTTTTCAGTGACCATAAAAGCCTTAAGTACCTTTTTGATCAGAAGAAGTTGAACATGAGACAACGTAGGTGGATGGAATTTCTTAAGGATTTTGATTTTGAGCTTAACTATCACCCTGGAAAGGCCAATGTAGTGGCTGATGCCTTGAGTAGGAAGACCTTGAGTGTGTCCGCTTTAATGGTTAAGCATAGTGAGTTGTTGGAACAGTTTAGAGACCTTAGTTAAGTTTGTGAAGTGACACTAGAAAGTATTAAATTGGGAATGTTAAAGGTAACTAGTGAACTATTAGAAGAGATCAAAAAAAGTCAGAAGTTGGATTTACACCTTTTAGATAAGTTAGAGTTGATTGACCAAGGGAGAGAACCTGATTTTAAAATTGGTGTGGATGAAATTTTGAGATTTAAGGATAGAATTTGCGTACTCGATGTAGACGAGTTAAGGAATTTGATCTTGGAGGAAGGACATAGGAATTGTCTAAGCATTCACCCTGGAGCCACAAAGATGTATAAGGACCTCAAGAAGATATTTTGGTGGCCTAGAATGAAAAAGGATGTTGCAGAGTTTGTGTACGCTTGTTTGACCTGTCAAAAGTCTATGGTAGAACACCAGAAACCTTCAGGCTTGATGCAACCTTTGAGTATTCCCGAATGGAAATGGGATAGCATCTCTATGGACTTTGTTGTAGGCTTACCTCGAACTCCAAAAAGGTATGACAGTATTTGGGTTATTGTGGATAGATTAACTAAATCTGCTCACTTTATTCCGATAAACATAACTTATTCCATGGAAAGGTTAGCTGAAATATACTTAAAGGAAATTGTGAAGTTGCATGGAATCCCATCAAGTATAGTGTCAGATAGAGACCCCAGGTTTACCTCTAAGTTTTGGCAAGGTTTACAGAGCGCTTTAGGTACGAACCTTAGGATGAGTTCAGCCTACCATCCACAAATAGATGGTCAGACTGAACGAACCAATCAATCCCTAGAAGACTTGTTGAGAGCTTGTGTGTTGGAACAAAATAGAAGTTGGGATAGCTTTTTGCCACTTATAGAGTTTACCTATAACAATAGCTTCCACTCCAGTATTGGAATGGCCCCTTTCGAGGCGTTGTATGGGAGAAGGTGTAGGACCCCTTTGTGTTGGTTTGAGACAGGCGATAACCTTGTGTTAGGACCTGAGATTGTTCAACGGACTACTGATAAAGTAAAAATGATTCAGGAAAAGATGAGAGCGTCTCAGAGTAGGCAAAAGAGTTACCATGATAAAAGAAAGAAAAATCTCGAATTTCAAGAAGGTGATCATGTATTTCTGAGAGTTACTCCAACGACTGGGGTTGGTCGGGCATTAAAAATGCGAAAGCTTACTCCTCGATTTATAGGACCTTACCAAATCCTTAAACGTGTTGGCAACGTAGCACATCAGATCGCGTTGCCTCCATCTCTTTCTAATCTTCATAGTGTCTTTCACGTGTCTCAACTTCGCAAGTACATTTTTGATCCTTCACATGTGATTGAGTCAGACAAGATTCAAATAAAAGAGAATCTAACTTTTGAGACCTTACCGCTACGGATTGAGGACCGAAAAATCAAAGAATTAAGGGGTAAGACGATTTCGTTGGTTAAGGTGGTCTGGGGAGGTGCTACTGGTGAAAGTGCTACGTGGGAAGTCGAAAGTCAAATGCGTGATTCTTATCCAGAGCTGTTTCCGTCAGGTAAATTTCGAGGACGAAATTTCTGCAACAAGGGGAGAAATGTAACACCCCAATTTCTCATCACCTCATTTTAATAGTATGATGATACACTACTATTATTATATGAGTGTTAATACGTGTTCTAATTTTTTTATGTGTGTCTTGTGTGTTTTCCTTAGTAATTCCTAGGTGACTTGGAGGTAGCACTCCAAATGTTGGGAGCAACCATGCAACACACGTTTACCTCGACTGTCGCGTATATGTGTCTCGAGTTGAGTTGAGGGGATATATGAGGACAGGGCCAATTTTAATTGTCCGTCCACTGGGATGGTGATATAGTATCAAGCCTCCCAACCAAGTACTTCAGAGTTAGAATGGTACCACATTGTGAAGTAGAGTCTAAGCTCATGCATAGCATTGCATTTTCTTGTGATTGTTTTGTTGTGATTAATATGTGTCGTGTGTGATAATAATTTTTCCTTGTGATTGACTTTATAATGGTATGTTTTTCCTTGAAGAATGTTTGTATAATGATATGGTTTATTGATGATTAATTTTGTATTATACTATTAACATGATTTCAAAACTCACCTCCTTCGTTGTTTGTGTTTGACTGGCTTGGCCATACGTTTGCGAAATCGCAGTTATTACAGGTTAATGAGTCTTGAAGTTCAAGTTTGGGAGAAACCCCACTCTGATAGGTGATAGCAGGAATGAGAGTCATAAGTTGTATTTTTATTTGTTTAATTAGAAACAACTTTTTGTATGAAACCTTATAAATAGTAAATTTTTGGAATTAAATTAAGAAATTCTAGTTAAATCAAAGTTTATGGAGATTGCACTATTTTATAGGAGGAAAAAGTTTAAAGTGTTCATTTTGAATTTTGAGGAATGTGATATCTCAAATTAATTATAAAAGCTTTTATTCCCTTGAAAACATATTTGCTTTATCCGCTGCGAATTAAAGTCAAAAAATTCTATTATAAATTATTATATATTATTTTGGGGTTTAGGGTATCACAGTGAACCAGGATAAATCTATGATGCTGTTCATATTTTGTTAAGATTGATTTCGCAAATCCTTCATATGAAACTTCCTTCTTATTGCTTGCTTTTATCTAGGCGGGAACATAGTGTTGGACCTGTTCTTGAACTTTCACAAGTAGGAATATGACAAGTCCAATTAAGTATTTTGTCTATTATCAAAATCTGAATCATATCTTTGCAAATAATAAATGTATCTTCTTGTAAACAATTCTTGATCATATCTTATTGTAAATAATTCATATCTTCTTGTGATAAATCTTCATAAAATTTTCTTGTAAATAATTCATATCTTGTTTTAGATAAATCTTGATCAAATCATTTTGTAAATAATTCATATCTTCTTTTAGATGAATCTTGATGAAATCTTCTTGTAAACTTGGTCAAATATTTTATTCAATTATAAATTTGAATCAAATCTTAATTTAGATTGTCTTCAAAAATTGGAATCTTTTTTCATTCTATGTGAAGTCAAATATATTGTTCTCATAAAATAATTTTGTTAACATCAAAACTCTAAATATAAAATCAACTTGGTTCCAACAGCTCCAAGGTTTGTAGTTAGGCCAATCCCTAGACTTTGAGTTAAAGAAGCCGCTTCTGTTGATGACATATTTATAGAGAAAAAATACCTTGGGTTTCTGCATGTTGATCTTTTGGCCAGAATGACGGCAGAAGTTTACCAAAATGGATTTAATGAGCTGAATTTGTTCCATACTAGCCTCATCAACCAAAACAATATCATAAACAAAGAATATGTGTGAGATGTGGGGTCCCCCATCCCTACCAAAATGAAGAGATTGTCATTGGCCATTCGTAACCGAATCTTTAATTCTATGCCTCAACTCTCCAGAGCCAGCACAAAGAAATAAAGGAAGATATGGTCCTTTTATCTAAGCCCTCCAAAAGTACCAAAGGAATTAGTTTAAGCACCATTTCAATTGATAGTCATAGATTCTTGGGTGAGACAATGATGAATAATATTCTTTAGTATCAAAGGAAATCCTAACATGTGAAGAGATTCTATGATAGTTTTCCATTCAAGTCTATTATAGGCTTATTATGACTTTCTACGATTCGATTCCCTTACCATAATGTCGCTTTTGTTGTTGTTGCTGTTG
The DNA here is from genome assembly GCA_037974755.1 of Cicer yamashitae. NCBI lineage: Eukaryota > Viridiplantae > Streptophyta > Magnoliopsida > Fabales > Fabaceae > Cicer > Cicer yamashitae. Next base: position 9,276,302 of record JBBPBQ010000003.1, read on the forward strand.
TTGTTTGTGTTGTTGAAAACATTACGAAGCCTTGTGATTTCTCTCTCAAGAACTTCCTGCTCCACTGTATCATTTATATGGGCCATCCATCCACCATACACAATCAAAATCAATTATAAATTAGTAAATGTTTGAGCAATTAAGGGACATACAAAATAATTAAGAATAGTTAGTACTCACAACATTTGGTGAGGTGCTCTTGGGATAAACTGTCAAATTTCAAAATTCATCAATACTCATCAATACCTGTAAAGATTGGATACCTCTAAAGATTTCAACATATTGAACTTTCCTAGCCTAATTTTGTTGAGCTCAATGCATGCATTAATCATTATAATAATATTTTGTTTAGATGAGCTGAACTTTCCTGTTCGAATTTTGTTCAGATTGAGTTTGTAAGTTCTTCAGATTGATACTGTTTGTATTTTGTTAAGATTGAGTTTGTAAATTTTTCAAATGAAATTTCTTTCCTATTGCTTTCTTTGATATGAGCAGGAACAAAGTGTTGGACCGGTTCTTGAAATTTCACAAGTAGGAATATGACTAAGTCCAATTCAGTATTTTGTCCTTTGTCAAAATTTGAATCTTATCTTTGCAAATAATAAATGTATCTTCTTGTGAGTGTTTCTTCTTGTAAACAATTCCTGGTCATATCTTTTCGTAAATAATTCATATCTTATGATAAATCTTGATCAAATCTTCTTGTAAATAATTCATATCTTCTTGTAGATATGTCTTGATCAAATTTTCTTGTAAATAATTCATATCTTTTTGTAGACAAATCTTGATCAAATCTTTTGAACAACATGCTTTTTGATAACATGTTATTTAGCCAATTCTTTATTTATGAATCCAATCTGAGCAGTTCTTCTAGATTGATTCAGTTCGTATTTTGTGCAAATTGAGTTTGTAAATTCTTCACATTGATATTGTTCGTATTTTGGTAAGATTGAGTTTGTAAATTCGTCAGATTGATACTGTTCATATTTTGTTTAGATTGAGTTTGTAAATTCTTTAGATTGATATTGTTCATGTTTTGTTAAGATTGCTTTCGCAAATTCTTAAGATGAAAGTCCCTTCCTATCGCTTGCTTTGATATGGGCGGCAACATGGTGTTGTACCGGTTCTTGAAATTTCACAAGTAGGAATATGACTAAGTCCAGTTCTGTATTTTGTCCTTTGTCAAAATCTAAATCATATCTTTGCAAATAATAAATGTATGTTACTTTGAGTGTTTCTTCTTGTTAACAATTATTGACCATATCTTCTTGTAAATAATTCATATTTTCTTGTGATAAATCTTGATCAAATCTTGTAAATAATTCATATCTTCTTGTAGATAAGTCTTGATCAAATCATTTTGTAAATAATTCATATTTTCTTGTATATTAATCTTGATCAAATCTTTTGAACAAAATCTTTTTTGATAATATGTTATTTAGCCAAATTGGCACAAGAATGAGAAATATTCAAGAACATAATATCAAAGGTTAATCCAAATCAGTCACAATAAAATAGCCACAAGGATGAAATGTTATGCATGTCCTATACTCTATACTTCTCCATCATTTGGTACCATTCTACTCTGAAGTACTTGGTTAGGAGGCCTAATACTATGCCACTACAGGAGTGGACGGATAATTCATGAATGGTCAGGTCCTCGTAGATCCCTTCAACTCAACCCGAGACACATATACGCGACAGTCGGGGTACTTTTGTGTTGCATAGTAGCTCCCGACCTTAGGGAATAACCCCCTAATCCACTTAGGAATTTCTCACCAGAGATACCCCCAAGGTCTATCAGTCTTACCTTACAGTTCAATTGTAGCCTTCCACGATCAGACTCTTTTAGTTGTACTTCCCTGAAATCACTAGGCTTGTCAGACCCTCCCTATATGGTGACAAAATAATCTTCACTTCACAAGTCTCTAACATCTAGTTCATACTTATTCGATGATCACAACTCGACAGTTCTCAGTTTGAATTCACAATATTCATCAAAATTTACGTTTATGTAAATATCATTTATTCCAAAATAGTCATCAAAGTTTACATCATTATATATATCAGTCAATCTCAATCAAATCCCAACATTTGGACCACACCACTCAAAATGAACAGTCTAGTTCTATCAATCATAAAATAGGAGAACAAACGAGTGGTGCATTCAAGTAAAATCATAATTTTATTCAAGTAAACATGAGCACTCACATACGCATCATCCATACCATAACAGCTAGCAAATGATTTCATAAAATCAAATATCATGCAATTTTGAAAAAAATTAATTCGCAGCAATTTTATAGGTCTCTAAATCACATTTTAGTCCTCACCGTTAGCATTCATATGTTATTACTATATTATTATTAGTCAATAGATCTCAACCGTACGTAGTTAGCCCCGAATGAATCTTTGGGAATTACGGCATTCCTGTTCACCCCACGTTATATTATATTCATAAAATTGAACCTCCTCTCACCCTTTACCTTGATTGAAGATTTCACAAAAGAAATAAAGCAACACAACAACCAAATTCAATAAATTACTTACTAGAACAAATAAATAAATTATCTAGTATTTATAGTATAACCCAAAAATATATTTAATATTTTTAAAACATACATATTAATATAATCAAATTTTTTTCTACAACCAAACAGAGTAAAAAAAACAATGTAACATATACGTCTACATAATTTTGATTTTTAAAAAAGTAAACTATACATATCACGTGCGACTAATAATATTTAATTACAACTTATTAGTTACTATGCACAATTTTAGATTGTAATTAAAATAAACTAACCCATTGGAAAATTAGACTCCATAATATATAATAAAATTTAAGTCTTAGTATATATAGATATATAAACAGGGCGTACACTATCTTAACTTAAAATAGGAAAAATGTAGCCAATCAATTATGTTTTTCTTTAATAAGATAAAAAATATATTTGCAATGTGTATATAAAGGAGGATTTAAATCCACAACACTAAGAATTGCCTAAAAAGAATCTATATTATATAAGATTTTAATATCAATAGATTTAGATATTCAGTTGAATTTATCAAATTAATTTTAGTATAACGTAACAATTCTGCTACTTGTAAAAACACAAGGAACAATTTTGCTACTTTAGAGACAAAGTTTATGAATTTCGTTCAAAACACATTAATCTTATGATCAAAATTTCATTTTATAAATAATTGATATTCAAACAGAATATAATTTAAAATTAAAAAAATATTATTTTAATTTTAATCATGATTGAGAAAAATCAACTAAAAATAGGAAATGGTGATAAATTAGAAGATCGGAAAACAAAACCCAAATAACAATGGGATAGCCGGTAGGTGTTCGACAACAATTTAAGAATATGAGAAACTAACTGGAGAAAATGAAAGGTCTTGTAAAGAAGATAGTTGATAGTTTATTGGTGAACTAACTTATAACTAATAACTTATATCTTATAGCTAATAGGTTAATTAAATAGTTAAGTAAAGTTAATGATTTAATTAGGTTAAAAATATTAAATGACATAAAAAGATATTCATAACTCATAATAAATTTTATATCAATTAATGTTTAAAATATTTTTAAAGTTAGTAATTTAAAATTTATTTTTGATCAAACTGATATATTTTATTTATTTATTTAAATAGCTTATTTATTTTAAATTTTAATAAATAAATGATTTTAAATTATTAATTATCAAATCTTATTTATTTAATGATAATAGAAAAAACTAAATTAAATGAAGGGTATTTGGGATATGCTATTATTAAAAAGGAGAGAAGTTGTTGATTTTTATTTCTATTTCATTCTAAAAAATATACGCTAATTTTATTTATATTTTATTTTAGAAGAGTATATACAAAAGAAAGAAGGTATAATTAATAAATATGATAACCAAATTTTTTTATTGAATCGATGACATATATATTTCATTTATTGAATCAATGATATATATTTTGTTTATTGAATCGATGATATATATATATATATATATATATATATATATATATTTGGTTTGTAGACGACATGATAAATACGACTATAAACTTACACATACAAATGTAAAGTTTTGGGTTTGAACCTGGTCTAAGATAAGTGTATTTTTTTTATAAAACTAACCCCCAAAAGAGGTATGGCAAGTATAGGGTGGGAGATTTTGTAAAAAAACAAAAGTTAAATAATCAAAATATGCATATGTGATTTATCTTTTGTTAAAAAATTCAAAATTTCGGTACCAGATGTTCTAAACATGCCTGCCAAAATCATTCAAAATTCAGACAATAGACATGAATTAAATTAGAAGCAGAGACCAAAATAATTGACGAAAATATTTGAGCGACTATTGTTTAAAAAAAAATGTAGAGAGACTAAAATCGAAATATGGTAAATTTATAGGGATACAAAACTTATTTAACCCAAAAAAGAACAGAGTGGGAGATGTGGAAGCATTTGACGATTTCACACAGATTAAGAATATATGATAAATAAAAGAGAAAACAGAATAATTTTACTAAACTATCTTTATAAACCATTGATTGATTACAATTATTATAATTGCATAATAAAGAGATAGTAAATTCAGACCGATGTATATAGTATTAATTAAAGGATAAAATTTATAAAAAGAAATTAAAGTTATATTAGAAACCAAAAACGACAATTATTTTGGTACAATTTTTTCTCTCACATGCGACAATTATTACTAAAAAATAACCTTTGTTCCACAAGCAAACAACCTTTGTTCTTTTACTCTTTGTCCTTCAATCGATATAACTCGACAGTTTATGGGTAAACATCAAAAATAAATTATGAGAACACACTCTAAAAAATAATTCCGAAATTCAGACCAAAATACTTACGATAAATCAGAAAACTAACAGTGGATAATATAGTCACTTTTCACACGATCGTTTTGGCGTTGGTTAACCCAAATCGGACTTACGGTGAAGAAGAACGGTGCAAAATAATGAATTCCACAAACGGAGAAGTCGGGTATTTTACAGAGATATTGAGATGGTTAAAAATCTTAGAAAATGGGTTTATTCGACTAACTAAATGAGTTAAACAACATACTGAAATTAGGATGAAAACGGAGAAAGTTATTTAGAACAATTATCGATCACCGGTGCCAAAAGATAGACTAGTTGTTATGTTTCTTTTACGGCGGCTGCTCAAGTTCATCTCCCTTTCTATTCTTTTATTTTATTTTAATTTATTAACACAATTAGGGTTCACATGGGCCAAGCCCATTGGTTATCTTATTTATTTTATGTTTTACTATTATTATTTTTATTTTGCTAAATAAAATTTATAGTTACTTAATCTCACTTTTAATACTCCTCCAAACATCATTTAATTTTTAAAATATTACTAATATTTCATAACTAATATATGATAAATTAAAGTAATTAAAATAATTAACCTTTTAAAAAATACGTATTACTAACAATTGAAACTCTCATATTCAAAATAATCACTATAATTAAACCTCTTTTTCAAAACACTCAAATACTAAGTACAGAATACTCAAAATCACAAAATAACTAATATAACATCAACACTTTATATTAATTACTAAATCATAATAAAATTATATAAAATCACAATTCTATAACAAGTATATCAAAATAAAGGGAATCAAACACAATGTAACTACTATCCCAAGATGATTATTTTATAAAATAAATAACTAAAAATAGAAAATAGTTAGAAATAATTAAAATATAACTATATGCACACTTAATATCAGTCAAACGCACATAAAACATCACATTAGTTACTTACGCAGATATACATGTAAAATCGCCTAAAATCTTATTCTTTAAAATATTACACTAAAATACTATTATTTTTAGAAAAATATATAAAATAATAAAATATAATATTTGTTATTTATATCCCTCTTTTAGTCAAATATCTACAAGATTAACACATCATAGAAAATACACATAAAGAAAATTAATCCTAAAATTAATCAACATATATTCTAAAATAATTTTAACACCAAATTAATTATTTAAAATCTTATTTTATTAATAAAATAGTTTATTATAAAATTTGGGGTGTTACATTTATGGTATTGATATTGCTTAATACTTAATAAAGATAATTTTAAAAACAAAATTAATAAGATAAATGTATTTTTTTTTTATAAAACTAACCCGGAAAAGTGGTATGGCAAGTATAGGGTGGGAGAATTTGTAAAACAAAAAGTTAAATAATTGACATATGCATATGTGATTTATCTTTTGTTAAAATATTCTAAATTTTGGTATCAAATGTTCTTATTATGTCCTAAACATTCATGTCAAAATCATTCAAAATTCAGACAATAAACATAAATTAAATTAGAAGTAGAGACTAAAATAGTTGACGAAAATATTTGAGCGACTATTGTTTAATAAAAATTTAGAGAGACTAAAAATGAAATATGGTAAATTTATAAGGATACAAAACTTATTTAACCCAAAAAAAAAAAAATAGAGTGGGAGATGTGGAAGCATTTGGCGATCAAATAAGTGATTCTGAGGGAGTAGTTAATAGATTCACAGTCAACTACCACTATCTATAAATAGGAAGGTATTTCTTTCTCTAACACTCACATTTTTCCTTATCATCACTTTAAGTTATTGCAAAGTAATTAACACACATACTCAAGAAAGAAAAATGTCTTCCATTGATCTCCCAGATTGTTACAATTCTAAGCCACCAATGACAATCACCCCATGTGCACCAACACCAAAAGCAACTTTTTTATAAAGAAATGAGTAGTTTGACTTTGTGTGAATGTTATTTAAGCATTCTTTATAACTTAATTTTTCTTAGGTGACAAGTCTTTGTTGCAGAGGAATGATCTTATTCGTATCGTCAAATCATGTCTTGTTGGATGGCACTGGCATATCACAATTTTTGAATGATTGGGCCCATCTTACCAAAAATCCTAATAGTAATTTGACAATCAAACCTTATCATAATCGAGAAATTTTGAAAACTGGAGAAGTCCGACAAATAAAATTCCCTCATCCAGTATACATCAAAGAACCGAAACACACTAATCCCGAACGAAACTTTCTCATGTGGCTCCTAACCCAGACAACTATCAAGACATCAATCACCTTTGGAGCCAACGAGGTACTTCGCTTAAGGAAACAATGTACAAAGTCATCGTTCAAGTACGTCACAAACTTTGAAGTGATACTAGCACATACATGGCGCTCGTTTACAAAATCTTTGAACATGTCTCCCGCACGTGTTTTGAATATTTGTTTCACTGCTAATATTAGAAACAAATTGAAACTTCCAAAAGGAATTTATGGGAATGGGTTTGTTCTCGTGTCTGCTGAGAGCACAATGAAGGATTTAGTGAAATCTAATAACCTAGATCACTGTATAAAATGTGTACAACAAGCCAAGAGTTATGTGGATGATGAGGAGTACATTAAGTCAACGATTGATTTGTTGAAGGACAAAACGTTAATTGTTAATGAATCCACAAACCTTTTTGTATCACAATTAAATATATTAGGGATTCAAAATTTGGATTTTGGAGAAGGGAAGCCTTTGCATGTGAACACTTTTGATAGTGATTTCAGTTGCTTATTTTATCCGGTAATTGGAGATCCTAATGCTGTTAGAGTGATTCATTCATGTCCCAGGAATTTGGTGGACAAATATCATCATTATATGATGGAGATAGAGAGTTGGGAAGAAGATGAATAAGATGATGGTGTGGTTAATTAAAACTAATAATTTAGTATCTCAATAATAATAATTAATATTTAGTGAAATCTATCTCGTCGGGGCATATTCATTCTTTAATACTTTATTTTGTTTTAAAAAGAGAAAAGGAAAGAAAATGATAGAAAGAGTACTAAAAAATTTCCATAGTGGAACACCTTTATTTGATGGGAGGAAAAAAATTTCAAGTTGGTCAACATGAAAATTGGTTTTATGCTCACCCAAGCATAAACTTGTTTTATAGTCAGTTTTAGGGGGGTTGAGCGGAGACGGTTTTAAATATTGCCAACCCTGCACCCATAACTCCAACACCACCCCTGTCCCCGTCCCTGCATTTGGAGGATGACTTTTTAACATCCACATCCAACGGGGACGGATTTTCCTGTCTCATCCCCGCCCCCACTCCAAAAACTGGTATCTTTTATATAAAACAAAAGTGACTTTTGTTTTTGAATTTATTTATTCATAGTATCAAATTAAAATCAATAATTAGACTAAATAGTAGCATTCAACGCACGTTCTAAAATTCCAATAATCAAAATAATAAAGTTACAATATCTCAAAATTAGTTTAAATTTCCTACAAATCACAATATTTTCATAATCTTCAAGCTCTTTAGAAGTGAAAATATCAATTCGAACAAAAGTTCCAAATTAAAAAACGAACTAATCCATCAAAATAACAAAAAAGTTTCAAATAAGCATTTTCTAACGACCATCTTCATCTTCAAGGCAGGAGTTGGAAACTGAAGTAACACCATTGATCAACAATTCAATTATATTTAAAAATAAAAGTTAAATATTAACATTTAACATGAACAATTCAAATCAAAGACTGTAGAGAATAGAATACCTTCATCGTCAAACTCCTTTTCATTGTGTAAAATAGCATTTTCATTGTCCACTTTAGAATTCAAACCACCTTTCAATATCAATATAGTACAATATAAACAATGATAATTTAAGATATACAAAACTATTAGCTATTTCAAAGATATTCAAATTCAAATGAATAATTTAAAATAAATACTAGTCTTCTCAACACTTCATAACCAACTTCTAGCACACATCAAGGCATCTAAAGTAGTCCAATGAAGTTGGCTTCGATGAGGACTTAAGATATGTCCGTTGGTACTGAATGCACATTCAAAAGCTATAGTTGAAACATAAATTGCCAATACATCTTTTGCAATAGCTTGAAGGTTTGGATACTTAACACCATTCAACTTCCAACACAACAAAATATCAAAATATGGACTTCTTGGAAAAAATTCCTCCTCTAAATAAACATCCAACTCTGTTTTGACAAATGAATTTCTAGCTCTTTTATTTTCCTGACTTACAAATCATAGTCTCCTAAACCATCATCCTCAACATTACTAATGTGGGCATCCAACATTTGAGAATCACAACTAGAACCATTATTCATTTTAAATTAATATTCATAAAGTAAATCATAACACAACTATCGGATCGACATAACACGGTAATTAGCATCACTCCCATACAACTTAACATAATAATATTCAAGCAACTCTATTTTGTATCTAGAATCCAAAACAACAACAATATTTGGCACATAATGATACTACATAAATAATATATGGCCTACTTGCTGTTAAGTATAGTAATGAACCTATCATTCCTCTATATTCCTTTTCATAAATGAATTTTCCTTGTTCATATTTGTCCAAACTTGGCGATGAATGCATGGGATTCCATTTTCATATATTTTGATTTGCAAGGCAAGAAAATCTCTCAATTATCCCATCATACTCATTTCAAATTCACTTTGCATGAGGTTTGAAAATTCCTCACATTTTTTCATTTGTTGATCCAAAGATGATGTCGTCAACATATACTTGAACAATTAGCAAATCATTTTTATCAATTTTTCTAAAAAGTGTAGTATCAATTTTGCCTCTGGAAAAACATTTTTTGATTAAGAAGGAACTTAGTCTTTCATACAAGATTCTAGGTGAAGTAGCAATGTCAATCACAAGAAAGGAGAGGTTAGAATTGTGATCCTTTTAAAATTTTGATTCCTGTGCTGAATTTAAATTAACTCAAGAATGATCTTGGTTTGATAAACAATAAAAGGAGAACATTCTTCGTTAATAATATAACAATACAAACACCACGATGTGATCAGTGCTAAGTGAGTGATAAATAAATGGAAATAAGGAAAAGAAAGATCACACACAAAAAGTATATTGGTTCACCCAACTCGGGCTAGTCCAATCCTCACAACCGTGAGATTCTCACTTAAGTGTTCAAAATGGAGAACGTTCTTGGTTTTTACACCACCAGTCCAGATCAACCTTGATCTGTTACACAACAATACCTTTCAACCCATAAAGGTTTTTTACAATCACCTTTCAGCCTTGAAAGAATTTTTACAAACAGACTCGATCTAACATAAAAGATAGACTTGAGTTACAAATGATGTGTATGATAAAAGTGTTTGGGATCTTGAAACTTCTCAACACTTGTTTGAGATAAATGAAAGAAAAACTCAGTAAATAATGATCTAAAGATATAGTGAAGAGAGCTGGAGTTTGCTTGAAGAGTTTGTGACTTGTTATTACTTAAACAAGTGTTGGTAGATTTGTAGATTGAACTCTTGCCTTCATCTTCCAATTGATTGTCAATTTATAGATGATAAAAGGCTTTGTATATTCATTTTAAAATGAATATAGCTGTTGGACACATTTCCCAATTGTCAGATATTTTTTAGAACAATTAAACATGTGTTTATATTGCCGTTCAAAACGTTCTTGACAAACGAATAACATTCTTCATTTTTGTTTTTTGGTAACAACTGGACTTTAGCACTTTTGACAGCTGTTTGTATGTCATGCTTCTCTGTACTTGCATCAGTGATGCAATACTTTATTTGTTCAAGATGTATCTATGTCCTTGTTGACAACTCATCAATTTGAAGATCAATCTTGAGGCTGTTTTTCTCCTTTGGGCATTCAGCTCGAGTTATAGGCTTGACCATTAATTTGAACAGTCTTGATACTCTTTAATATGTGGTTTAGACTGTGGAAAATTATCTATTTTAATTATGCCTTTAAAAGAGAATAACTAGAATGTTCTTTTGTAAAACAAGAACATTCTACGTTTCTGTTTTGTATAAGTGCTGGATTTTGACAGTTGTTGTGTGTCAGTCATTTGTCTTAGAAACGTATGTGCTTTTTGCAAAAAGGTGCAGCAGTAGTGTCCATGTTGTCATGGCTATCCTTGCTCATAGATCATCAATTTGGAGATTGATCTTAATGTTTTGCTTTGGCTTTGTTGATCCTCTTTAATCGAATCTATCCAAAACAATCTTGTGTAGATAATTAAATACCTCTGTAATGAATACTGATAATTTGTAGTGTAGATAGATGAACTTGCGTAGCCCAAATTGATCTTAAATTACAGCAGATTTTGTTCTTTGTAAACCAGAACGTTCTTGGATTAAAGTTGTGAAAACAAGAATGTTCTTCGTTTTCTATTTGCTGGATTTTGAACTTCTGACAGCTGTTGTGTGCCAAACTTTTCTGTTCTGTACGTGTGTCAGTGATGCAATGACTTTATCATTTTAATCAAGGACGTACTTGCTTATCTTAGCCATCAATCTGCCTTAAAGCAAGAATGTTCTTGTATGAACATTCTTTGTTTTCTGATTTGAAGAATGCTGAACTATATGCTTCTTTGTCAGCCATCTTTGACAGTGATTCATGGTCCTTTTATCAATTGTGTATATATCTTGGAGATAAGCTTGAAGTATACACTTCAAGATCGTTCTTCAATCTTGCCAAACAAACTAGAGAATGATCTTTCTTGAATATGGAGAATAATCTTGCTTGATTCATCATGAGCCATAGCTTTTATCCTTTGCATTTTGGAGTGATTCTTTTGCTGAGATGAACCCTGTATTTTCCTTGGAGAATATTGGTAACATGATTGTAAAATCCAGGAGCAATTCTTTCTTTAACAAAGGAGATCATTTGTTCTTGTTAATTCAAAAATATGGAGAACGTTCTTCGTTTTCCAGACTTCTGTCAAGAACGTTCTCCATTCTGTCTGTGTATTTTTGCTTCCTTTTTAATATGATCTTGTCATCAACTTTTATGCACTTTGATGAAGTGAATGGCTTCTTGCTTGTTCACTAATGCAATTCATCTTCCTTAAATAAAACTCAAGTGCAATCATTAGTAGATCACCATTCATAAAACTTAATCATTTTTTTCATAAGGTTTCTTGTCATTAAAACATACGTCAAAAAGATTTTTTCCTCAACAATCTCCCCCTTTTTGATGATGACAAACCTTTTGAATAAATCATAAGTTTTATGGATGGATATAAATAAATTGCAAGAATGTTCATAGATATGTAATTAAACTCCCCCTAAACACATGCAAGAGTTTAATTCTTATCATTCTAATTAAATTCCCCCTAAACATATTCAAGAGGTCAATTCATAACACTCTTTATTAATTACTTCCGTCATATATTTCTCTCCCCCTTTTGGCATATATCAAAAAGGTTGGGGAATAAAATTGAAGTAAAAATGTAGGGAGCAATAGCATGAGTATACTTCACATAGAAATCATCTGGTTGATCAATGCTTTCATATATCAAACTTGCAAGTTTGCATTTAACATCAAGGAACATAGCATGTATGATGATCAAAAATCATTTTAGTCAATATTCCAAGATTTGGATAATGAATATATATTCTTCTCATTTTAACACACTTGAAAATATTTCAATGATTATATATTCTTCTCATTTTTAGAAAAAAACTGAGTTGACTTCAGTATTAAGAAAAAAAAATATTTTCTCAAAACTCCCCCTGAATATTATGAAATTAATATCCTTTAATAATTCAAAGTTCCATAAAACAAGTAAAATGTCTCTTTGCTCTTTATCCTCTTTCACAAGAGGCAACATTTTGATTTGAACATGATCATGTTTACTGTTATAAATAGATCCATCTTTCATATTTAAAACTAGAGAGAATGAGTGCATACATCATGTCAAATATAATCTCTTTTTACTAAACATTCTTATGCTAATAATGTTTGTATTTTTCAAAAACTAATTTTTTAAATGGATCAAAAATATGCCAAGAGATTTGCTCACATTAAAAAATTGTTTTATCTCAACAATGAGGCACATGTTCAAGGTTACGTTCATTAGTAAGTGTGTATGAGATTTTTGATTGTTTCTATTTCTATCTATCATGCTTAAAATATATTTAAACACTTGAGATCAATTTTCACAAAAGAAATAAGCAACAAATAAGAATCCATTGCAAAGACATATATTAATATGCCTCAAAATGCTCAAATATGAATTTTTGACTTCATGCCATAATCTTTTAGTTTTGAGTTTTAAAGCAACAAGAGACACAAATCATTTTCATGAAGACCAAACATATATTCTCTTGTTGAAATCCTTCAAAATTAAATCCTAAACAAGGATATATATTTAAAATATGTTGAAGAAGGATCTTTTTCAAAAACCACATTATAGACTCAATTATTTTTTTAAAAGCCATATTCAAAAAATTATACTCAATCATCAAGGAATGTATAGACTACTCAATATATGCAAAAAATTTGGGAACATGATAGAAAATTCTTTCAAAGACATAAATAGGTGAATTTGTAGAAAATTATGTTAATTCATTTAACATGCTAATTTGAACTGATGATAAGGATTGAGTTCCATGAATGAACTAAATATTAATCATTATTAGGATATACCTTGATAAGATCCAAAACAGCACTTGAATCAAACAAGTGGACAATGTGAACATATGTTGTTAAGAAACAAAGATTGTTCCTGCTTGTTCATCAGAACATTCTTCGATCCTGTTTTGGAAAGCATCATCATTTAAGTCCAAATTATGTCTGGCATGCACTGTATTCATGCAATATTGCTCCTGGGCATTCTTAAAGAATAATTTTAGTCCTTCCAGTGACGAATCAAAACTGTCATACACTCTCAAGGATCTTCTTAACCACTTCGAAATTAATGCTTTATTTCTTTCTTCACAAAAGCGCTCATGCAATAGGATGATTGCTCCATAATCAAGTCTATGTTGTACACAACACCCTGCTGCTTGATTTAAAAGATCGGAATGCTTGGTGGCAGTACCACTCATTTCCACCTAAGAGATGTTTTGAATGTGTCATTATACTTCTTCTTTATTGAAACGTGAATATCATTTATGTTGTTCAGAGGCATGTTAACCATTGTAGTTACACCTCCAACACCAGCAGCTTTGGTACCATATAAATCCCTCCCAATTAGTTCTTCCAATAATTTGCTCACAAGGAGATATTTTGGAGGAAATGTCAATAGTGAGATAGTTGTAGGAGTGTCAAAAGTTGGTTCAAACTTATTTAGAAGTTGTTAATGTTCTTCAACCATATCATCATAATAGGAAACATTAGTTTTGATTGGATGAAACATATTCACTGTCAAGAACATTATGCTCTTGTGGAGAACGTTCTGCTCTTTGTGGAGAATGTTCAAATCTTTGTGGAGAATGTTCAAATCTTTGTGGAGAATGTTCTGGTATGAACCTTTTTGCTTAAATTGATCTTTCTCTTAGATTTTTTTTTGTTTTGCCACTCCATGATTAGACTTTTGAGATGATATTTGAACATTATCAACTTTGTGATTTATCCAAATTTAACATTGTAATTATTTTTCTTCACCAACCTATCTTTCATCATAAAAATCAACATATTCATCAAACATAATATGCATAATTCCATATATAGTTTGGGCTTTGAGATTTTATATTCTATAATATTTATATAATGTAGAGTATTCGGAAAATATACTTTGATGGCATTTTACAACAAATTTTCCCGTACTTTCTTTATCTTGCCAAACATAGTAATCACATTTTAAAAATGTTAAAGTATGATATGTTTTACTTTCTATTTTTCAAAAATTCATATGAAGGTATGTTAAAGATATTTTCTAATAGAGCCAAGATTAAAAACATGCTAAACAATTTTTATGCCTTTTCCAACACTTGATTCATTTAAAATTGTTCTAGCCATTTCTTGTTACTAATTTTTTTTTTTTAAGAAAAAGCTTCATATTGTTGAAAAGTTCTTTGACAAGCAAATCATGTGAAATATCATTTTCATCAAAGAATTATTTGAAGAATGATATTTCAAATTTCCCTTGATCATTTCTTATAGAAATGACAATTCTTTTTAAAACTCTTAAAAACATGATTTGGTTGGGGATGATGTGGCAGTAATAGGCATGGGTAGTCGTTACTTTTTGATGAGAGACAGAAGTTACAATTTCAAAAGTTGATTTTTCAACTTATTCATGACGAAGAAACGAATAATGATCTGGAGCTGTTTGTTAAAACAGACTCGAACTGAGAACGTTCTCCGTAACGACTAGAATGATCTGTTTTCAGTTTTTAATGATTTTGAGTTGGAAATTCATCTAAGTATAGAACATAAGGATTTTTCTTTAAACTGAAACATGAGGATGTTTGTCTTACCTCAACTATGTGGGGTTTAAAAAATAACTTTAAAACCAATTTTACAAAATTATCTTTCAAATGTCAAACATCCTTAATCTATGCAAAATTATTTCAACTAATGATACATGTACCTTTGATTTGTTAATGTTTCCAAAGGTTATAGACCCTCTAAATATTTGTAATCAGAGGAGGCACCATACTTTTCCATTCATATGTATTAAGCATGCCTTGTTCATGTATCAATATTCTTTCTTGATTGTTGGATGACGTTCCTGCATCACAAGTTAGTAATGATTTTGGCACCCATATTTGTTTGGGTTCTTGATGGTTAGTGTATCTTCTTCTAGAAGATTTTTTCTTATGATAAAAATTTGGTTTAGCAAGACCAATCTTTGAACAGTAAGAACACTTCTTTTTTGTTCTTGGAGAATGTTCTGATATGAGACAAGAACATTCTTCATTTTTTGGAAATCGTTTTGCTTTGAATTTTTTATCCATTTTTTTGTAAAAACATATGGAGTCAAGATGTCCAATTTTGTTACAGTAAGAGCATCTTTTATTACCTTTCTCATTCTTCTTTTTTGACACAAAAACATTTTCATAAAGCTTTTCTTTTTGAGAAATTTTTGAAACGTAAATCATTTTTGTCAAATATCTCTTCTTCAGATATCATGTTCTTTTGAAAAGTTTTAGTGCTATTTACCAAGTTGGTTAAGTCATTTTTCAATTCATTAACTTCTATTTTTAAAGAGGTATTTTCTTCCTTAGTTTCAAAACATTCTGGAAGATGATTTTGTATAGGTATCTCATTGAGAATCATTTGTTGCTCAGACCTTTTTGAGTT
>JBBPBQ010000003.1:9292676-9316222 GCA_037974755.1 Cicer yamashitae
CTATTTACCAAGTTGGTTAAGTCATTTTTCAATTCATTAACTTCTATTTTTAAAGAGGTATTTTCTTCCTTAGTTTCAAAACATTCTGGAAGATGATTTTGTATAGGTATCTCATTGAGAATCATTTGTTGCTCAGACCTTTTTGAGTTCGTCATTCATAGCTTGGGCTTTCTCTTTTTCTTCTTTTTCTTTACGGAGTTGTTCTTTTATTAAACCACATTTTTGAGCAAGAAAGTTTGAATCACATAAAAGATTATCAAATTCTTTTTCCATTTGTTCCCATAAAGGACATAGTTCATAGATGGTAACCTCAATATTTCTAACTTTTCCATTAAGCAAATGTTGGCTTCTGCTTAAGTTTTCCATTAACCAAAATTTTGATCTTGGTTGTGATCCTTTTAAAATTTTGATTCCTCTGCTTAATTTAAATTAACTTAAGAATGATCTTGGTTTGATAAACAATAAAAAGAGAACGTTCTTCGTTAGTAATATAACAATAAAAACTTCACGATGTGATTAGTGCTAAGTGAGTGATAAATAAATGGAGATAAGGGAAAGAAAGATCACACACAAAAATTATATTGGTTCACTTAACTCGGGATAGTCCAGTCCTCACAACCTTGAGGTTTTCACTAAGTATTCAAAACGAAGGACGTTCTTGGTTTTTACACCACCAGCCCAGATCAACCTTGATCTGTTACGTAGCACTACCTTTCAACCCAGAAAGGATTTTTACAATCACCTTTCAGCCTTGAAAGGATTTTTACAAAAATACTCCATCTAACATAAAAGATAGACTTGAGTTACAAATGACGTGTATGATAAAAGTTTTTGGGATATTGAAACTTCTCAACACTTGTTTCAGATAAATGAAAGACAAACTCATAAATAATGATCCAAAGATATAGTGAACAGAGCTGGAGTTTGTTTGAAGAGTTTTGACTTGTTATTACTAAAACAAGTGTTGGTAGATTTGTAGAATGAACTCTTGCCTTCATCTTCCAATTGATCGTCAATTTATAGCTGATAATATGCTTTGAATATTCAATTAAAACTGAATATAGTCGTTGGACACAATTCCCAAGTGTCAGATATAAATTAAAGCAATTAAACATGTGTTTATATTGCTGTTCAGAACATCATTGACAAACGGAGAACGTTCTGCATTTCTGTTTTTTGGTAACAGCTGGACTTTAGAACTTTTGACAATTGTTTGTATGTCATGCTTCTCTGTATCTGTGTCAATGATGCAGTACCTTATTTGTCCAAGTTGTACTTGTGTCCTTGTTCACAACTCATCAATTTGGAGATCAATCAAGAGGTTGTTTTAGTCCTTTGGACATTTAGCTTGAGTTCTAGGCTTCACCATTGATTTGAGCAGTCTTGATACTCTTTAATATGCGGTTTAGACTGTGGAAAATTATCTATTTTAATTCTGCCTTTAAAAGAGAATAACCAGAATGTTCTTTTGTAAAACAAGAACATTCTTCGTTTCTGTTTTGTATGAGTGCTGGATTTTGACAGTTGTTGTGTGTCAGTCCTTTGTCTTAGAAACATATGTGCTTTCTGCAAAAAGGTGCAGCAGTAGTGTCCTTGCAGTCATGGCTATCCTTGGTCATAGCTCATCAATTTGGACATTGATCTTGTTGTTTTGCTTTGCCTTTGTTGATCCTCTTTGATCGAATCTATCCAAAACGATCTTGTGTAGATTATTAAATTCCTCTATAATGAATACTGATGATTTGTATAATAGATAGATGTACTTTCGTAGCCCAGATCGATCTTAAATTACAGTAGATTTTGTTCTGTGTAAACCAGAACGTTCTTGGATTAAAGTTGTGAAAACAAGAACGTTCTTCGTTTTCTGTTTTGAGTGATTTGCTGGATTTTGAACTTCTGACAGGTGGGTTCTAGGTTGTACTTGCTTATCTTAGCCATCAATCTGCCTTAAAGCAAGAATGTTCTTGTATGAACATTCTTTGTTTTCTGATTTGAAGAATGTTGAACTATATGCTTCTTTGTCAGCCATCTTTGATAGTGATTCATGGTCCTTTTATCAATTGTGTATATATCTTGGAGATAAGCTTGAAGTATACACTTCAAGATCGTTCTTCAATCTTGCCAAACAAACTAGAGAATGATCTTTCTTGAATATGGAGAATAATCTTGCTTGATTCATCATGAGCCATAGCTTTTATCCTTTGCATTTTGGAGTGATTCTTTTGCTGAGATGAACCCTGTATTTTCCTTGGAGAATACTGGTAACATGATTGTAAAATCCAGGAGCAATTCTTTCTTTAACAAAGGAGATCATTTGTTCTTGTTAATTCAAAAATATGGAGAACGTTCTTCGTTTTCCAGACTTCTGTCAAGAACGTTCTCCATTCTGTCTGTGTATTTTTGCTTCCTTTTTAATATGATCTTGTCATCAACTTTTATGCACTTTGATGAAGTGAATGGCTTCTTGCTTGTTCACTAATGCAATTCATCTTCCTTAAAACAAACTCAAGTGCAATCATTAGTAGATCACCATTCATAAAACTTAATCATTTTTTTCATAAGGTTTCTTGTCATTAAAACATACGTCAAAAAGGTTTTTTCCTCAACACTTGGGTCTTGTTTTAGTCCATACAAAGCTTTAGTAAGTTTAATGACATGGTTTGGTTTATTTTGATCTTTGAAACCAGGAGACTGATGAACATATACTTATTCATATATAAAACCATTTAAAAACACACTTTTAACATCCATTTGAAAATGTTTAATAAGTTTATGAGATGCATATGCAAGAAGGATTTTGATAGCTTCTAACCTTGCAACTGGAGCGAAAGTTCCATCATAGTCAATACCTTCTTGTTGGTTATACCCTTGAGCTACCAATCTTGTTTTATTCCTTATTTCTTTTCCTTCTTCATCCAGTTTGTTTCTAAATACCCATCTTGTGCCAATAATTGTATGATTTTATGGATTTAGGACAAGAGTCTAGACTTGATTTTTTTTTTCAAATTGGAGAAGTTCTTCTTGAATTGCTTCAACCCATGAGTTATCCATTGTGGCTTCTTTGATTGATTTTTGTTCCATTTGAGATATCATTTCCATGTTGTTGTTGTTGTCATTTTTAAAAGACATTCTTGATTTGATTTTGTGGATGATCGCCTATGGTTTTCCAAGTTCGTGGAGGAGTTTTGAAATGCAAATTGATGATCAATCTTGTGTTTTTGAAGAATGATCTATTGTTGTTTCTCAGATTGTTCGTCTTCTTCATCATCTATCTTTTGTATATCAAGATCATCAAATAACACATACATATTTACCTCCACAAATTTTGTTCTTAGATTATATATTTGATAACCTTTGGAATCAATGAAATAACCTAAGAAAATGGCTTTGTCTGATTTAGCATCAAACTTTCCTAGATTGTCTTTGTTATTTAAGATATAACAGTAGCAACCAAAAACATGAAAGTATGAGCTATTTGCCTTTATGTTTTTCCATAATTCATAAGGTGTTTTGTTGATAATTTTTCTTATTGATACACTATTTAAAATGTAACAAGATGTTGATTGTTTCAACCCAAATATAGTTCTCAACATTTGATTCTTCCAAGATTATTCTTGCCATTTCTTATAATGTTCTATTATTTCTTTCAAAAACTCAATTTTGTTAAGGAGTTTTTGCACAAGAGAGATTATGAGAAATGTCATTTTCATCAAAAAAGCTTTTAAAAGATGCATTTAAGGATTCTCCTCCATGATCACTTCTTACATAAATTATGTTAGAACTTTTTTCATTTTGAACTTTTTTACAAAATGTTTGAAAGGCATCAAAAGAATCATCTTTTGTTTTGAGAAAAGTACCCATGTATTACATGAGAAATCATCAACAATAACAAAGCCATATTTCATTCCTCCTAAACTTGTTGTTTTGATAAGACAAAAAAGATCAATGTGAAGTAATTCAAGAGGTTTTTGAGTTCAAACAAAATCTTTTGAATGAAAACTACTATTGACTTGTTTTCCTATAGCACAAGCTTCACATACTTCATCGTTGTCAAAACTTATTTTTGGCAGACATCTAACAAGATCAAGTTTGGATAGTTTTGAAATTGTTTTCATGCTAACATGCCCAGTTTGTTTATGCCATATCCACTTACCTTTGTTTATGGACATAAAACATGTTTCAGTGGGTAATTCTTCAAGATATAAAATTTATAGATTTTTCTTTCTTGATCCAAATAAAAGAATTTTTCTAGAAGATGCTTGCTTGACTTCACATATGTTTGGTTTAAAGATAACTTCTAAACTATTGTCGCATAATTGACTAATTCTTAGAAGATTATGTTTTAAACCTTTAACATATTGAATATCTGCTATTTTTGCAGAGTTTTCTTTACCTATAATATACATTTGATTTTTGTCTGATCATTATTACCTAAAGTTACAAATGCTCCATCCTTCTTGACAAAGGAAACAAAACATTGTTTATCTCTTGTCGTATTTCTTGAATAGCCAATAACCACGTACTGTGGCTTTTTTTAACATTTTGAAAACAACCTGCATTTGATATTAATAGATTCTTAGTTATTCATTTGGTCTTGGGTCCTTGAGGCTTAGATTTTTATTTAACACTAGATTTTTTCTTAAGGTAGCAGTTTGATTCAATATGACCAATCTTTGAAAAATAAGAACATTTTCTTATTGATTTTAGATAAGGTTCTGACATGATACTAGACGTTCTTCCTTTTTGATAGGTCGTCTTGATTTGAATTTTTCATCCTTTTTTTTTAAAATAACATGCAGAATCAATATATCCAATTTTATTGCAATAAGAACATTTTGTTTTGCATTTATCTTCTTTTCTTTCTGGTACAAAAAATTTTTCATAGAGTTTTTGGTTTTGAGTTTTGTCAACACCGAGTCCAGCTTTATCAAATATTCCTACCTAAGATTCCATAATTCTTTGGAAAGTTTCAGTGGGTTTAATAAAATTTGGCAAATCATTTTTAAGATACTCAATTTCAGTTTTGAGCAGAACAATCTCCTTTTGAATTGTAGAACGTTCTTGACATTCAGATGCTTCAGATGTTTTAAAATGAGACTCCTTCAAACTTCGAATAAATTTATTTAGTTCATCATTCATTGCTTGGGCTTTCTCTTTTTCTTTTTTTTCTTTAAAAACTTGTTCTTTTAATTAGCCACATATTTTAGCAAGAAAATTTGAGTCATTTAACAAATTATCAAATTCTTTTTCCATTTGTTCACATAAAGGACATAATTGAGAATTGATTACCTCGTCGTTTTCTGAGTTACCCATTAGGCACATGTTGACTTCTTCATTTTCCTTTTTGTTTGATTCTTTAGAATCATCCCTGGTGACCATAATGGATTTTTTCTTAAATGAAAAACTTTTTGGTGCCTTTTTCTTAAAGGACATTCTGTTTTGTAATGTCCTAGTTTGTTGCACCCATAACATGTAATTTGACTCTTATCTATTTCAGTTTTATAATTTTTCCCTTTTTCTTGGAAAACTTCTTTTGATCTGATCTTTAGTGAAAAAATTTAAAAAATAAGATTTTAGGCGATTTTACGTGTATCTGCGCGTGAATATTTAATGTGATGTTTTCATGTGCGTTTGACTGATGTTAAGCGTGCACACAGTTATATTTTAATTAATTTAAACTATTGTCTATTTTTATTTATTTATTTTATAAATAATTATCTTGAGGTAGTGGCAATATTGTGTTTGATTCCCTTTAGTTTGATATACTTGTAATGGTATTGTGATTTTATATAATTTTATTATGATTTAGTAATTAATATAAAGTGTTGATGATAAATTTATTTATTTTATGATTTTGACTATTCTCTAATGATGATAGTATTTTAATGAGTGTTTTGAAAAATAAGAATAATTATAGTGACTATTTTGAATATGAGAGTTTTAATAGTAGGAACATGTATTTTTTAAAGATTAATTATTTTATTTTATAAAATATTAGTTTTGAAATATTAATAATGTTTTATTAATGAAATTGTGTTTTAAAAAAATTAAATAAAAATAGTAATAGTAAAACATAAAAGGAGACTAATGGGCTTGACCCATGTGTATAAAGTATTTAAATCCCTAATTGTGTTAATAAAATAAAATAAAAGAATAAGAAAGGGAGCTTCAGCCAGCAAGCCACCGTAAAACCAAAAGGAGACCAACAACAAGCCTATCAGTTGGCACCGGTGATTGATAACTGTTCCAAAAAACTTTCTCCATTTTCTCCCAAATTTGAGTATGTTGTTTCATTCATTTAGCTAATCAATTAAACAAAAATTTTAAGATTTTTAACAACCCCGATTTCTATCTAAAATACCCGACTTTTCCGTTTGTAGAATTTGTTATTTTGCACCTTTCTTCTTCACCGTAAGTCTAATTTGAGTGAAACCAACGCCAAAACAATCGTGTGAAAAGTGGCTATTGTAACACCCCGATTTTTAACAGCGCGAGTGTATTTTTTTTTTTAAATAAATGAAATCAAATGCATAAATAAAGAAATACATTTCGATAAAATATTTAAGTCGTAACACCACGACAAAGTCAACAATAATTACAAACAGCGGAAATAGTTTTTGGAATGAAAATCCAAAATTTTCAAATATAAAATACACCGGCTAAAATAATTTGTTTCAAATACAGAAGTTCGCTTTGCAACGACAACCTTGAAATAAGAAAGGGAAAATAAATAAAATTCTTAAATACAACCCTAAGATGATCATTAATCTAACTGAGGGTGACTGGGTACTGAGAATCCACGAGCAGCATCAAGCCCCAACGCTTTGGACCAAACTGCACTGTCGTATTCGAATACAGAAGCGAAAAACAGCAAAAACAACAAAAACAGCACAACTGTATTTGAATACAGACTTGTTGTATTCGAATACAGATGCGAAAACGTGAAAAATCCTGCAGATTTTGTATTCGACTACAACCTCCTTGTATTCGAATACAACTGCGAAGTCAGTGGCAAAAATTTGATATCTGTATTCGACTACAACATCCCCGTAGCCGAATACAAGTGCGAATTCACAAGTCAGTAGCAAAATTGAATATTTGTATTCGACTACACATTGCTTGTAGCCGAATACAACTGCTAAAATTTGCAGATTTCAGTTTCGAAAACCTTTCGCAATCATTCAACACTTACCACACTAAGTCAATCAATCACGCATCAATTACGGCACAAATACAAACAACAACCGAATATGTATATACAACCATCACTGTATCTCAAACATGACTCGCGTGCCAACACCCTAATGCAATGTGTATATGCCAATGCACATGATTCCGTAGAACTGGAAACTCTCCTCGAGAGGCGTAAGTCGTAATTGTACTGCCTATCACAGGTCTAATACAAATTACCAAGGTGCCACCTATCACGGGCCCCCACAACTTACTCAAGTGTAGCCTATCACATGCCTTACACATCAATTCCAAACAAAACCCTCCACGAGGGGCGTAAACTGTAATTGCACTGCCTATCACATACCTAGTACAAATTACCGAGGTACCACCTATCACAAGCCCGCACAGTTTACGAAAGTGTAGCCTATCACAGGCCTTACACTTTAAGGTAAATCCTCATAATGATAAGATGGACCATTATCGCATGGAACCATCCCGTGGCCCATCACGGACACCACTTAACTTCATGGTCACCACTGCCAATGTGGCCCATCGCAGTCACCAGAAGCTATGAAAATGCATGAGTATGCTCTGACTCTTTCACCACAACATTACGTAAATGCAGCTATTAAAAGATTCCCCATTTTATTATACTCATTTAACAATAATGGTTTTCAACACTTCACAAAGTATACTCAAATAGATATTCCTCAAAACCACATGAAATTTAATTCACAATTCACAATACATACCAACTTTCATCCATTCATTTTCCACAAAACCACACATAAATCACGTTAATTCAAAACTCCACATTTCCAAACATAAACCACCAAATTAAATCTCCAAATTTTCAACCATAAATCACCAATTTAAATCTCCAAATTTGCAACCATAAATCACCAATTTAAATCTCCAAATTTTCAACCATAAATCACCAATTTAAATCTCCAAATTTTCAACCATAAACACATTAAATTCATTTTCCACAAATCTACACCTCAAACCCATCAAATTTATTCTCCACAAATTTACAAATAGGGTCCTAAATGCAAACTAAAAGTTTGGAAGGAGCCCTTACCTCAACGGTAGCTCTAACAACAGATTACGGCACCGCGATTAATTCCAGTAAAAACTTCGTTCGCGTCGTCGCTTTCAAAGTTGGTTCACTAGCACCGTAGCGTGGAGATGAGCAACTTTACCTTCTATCACTTCTCGAATGGAAGCTTAGATCTAGGTGAGAAGTCGGGTTTTCTTTTTCAAAACAGCAAAAGAAAGAAAGAGGGTGGATGAACTCGCGAGCGCAGAAATTCCTCTTCTCTGTTTCCTATTCTTCCTCACTTAACATATATATATATATATATATATATATATATATATATATATATATATATATATATATATATATATATATATATATATATAAAAAAAACTTACTAAATATATATAAATACATATGTTACTAACTATGTATATATATATAATACTAACTCACCAACTTATATATATATATATATATATATATATATATTAAACCAATACAACAAATTTCTAAAACTCTCACACACACATCTCAACTATTTTGATAAAAATATCTACCCCCGTTCCAACTCAATTGACAGGTAAAATTTTCAGCAACCAGAGATATTTTTAGCAAAACTGCCCGGTAATAAATTCTTCGACAAATAAATTAATTATTCTTCGATGAATAATTTTAAACGCATATAAATATATATATATATATAAAGAACATAAAAAAAGACTCTAATAAAATATGCTTTGGTATTTAATTCGCAAAATGAATTAAAATTGGGCTAAATGCCTCAGCAATTTAACACCAAATATACTAAAATTGCATAAATTAGAGTTTGACATTAAGGGTCTTACAGCTATATTATCCACTGATTGGTTTTCTGATTTATGGTAATTTTCCTTGACCGAACTTCGAATTTAGTTTTTAGAGTAGTTTCTCATAATTTATTTTTGACGTTTAGCCATAAATTGTCGAGTTAGATTGATTGAAGGACAAAGAGTCAAAGAACAAAGACTGTTTTCTCGTGGAATCGTATTCGTGGGTAAAAGCGTCAAAATAAGGTAAGGGGTGAGAGAGCATTTGAATCCATGAGTATAATATATTGTGAGATGAACGGGAAAACCGTATTTCCCAACGATTCATCTGGGGCTCGCTACGTACGACAGTAGCCCTTTGAGTGATAAATTAATTAATGTGCAAATATGGAAATTGTGAGATTAAAATGTGGAATAGAAATAAGGTGCTGATTGATTTAATTTCGTTAAAATATGTGGTATTTGATACTATTGTGATATTTGATTTCAAATGAATTTGGTGCATATGTTTGATTAGATGAGTTTATGTGAAGTGATAATAAAATATGAATGCAGTGTATGATGTAAGTTTATTTGATGATGATGTGTGATTTATGATATAAATTTGTGATAAGTTTATGTGAAGATGTTTGATTGATGATAGTGACGTTGTAAATTTGTAATGAGTTTATATGATGACAATGACTATGTATGATTAATAATGTTATAAAATTGTGATGAGAATATTGAAGTAACCCCATAGTTGATGAAATAATGATGATTCTAATTTGCGTTTGAGATGACAGTCTTAATGGAGTATCATAGGCCAACGAGGGGAGAAAATAAATATGGAGAATTTGTGAAGTGGAGATTATTTTGTCATCATATAGGTAGGGCCTGACAAGCCTAGTGATTCCGGGGAAGTACAACTGAATGAGCCTAATCGTGGCGGTCTGCTGTTGAGCCTTAAGGCAAGATTGTTAGACCTTGGAGGTATACGGGTGGGGAATTCCTAGGTGACTTGGAGGTAACACTTCAAATGTCGGGAGCTACCACGCAACACACGTTTACCTCGACTATTCCGTATATGTGTCTCCGGTTGAGTTGAGGGGATCTATGAGGACAGGGCCAATTTGAATTATCCGTCCACCAAGATGGTGGCATAGTATCAAGCCTCCTAACCAAGTACTTCAGAGTTATAATGGTACCACATTGTGAAGTAGAGTCTAAGCTCATGCATAGCATTGCATTTTCTTGTGATTGTTTTGTTGTGATGCATATTATAATGAGATAATTATTTTACTTGACTGATTTTGATGTTATAATATGGTACTATTTGCTTAAAAGTTTTGATGTATCGTAATGTGGTTATGATACGGTCTATTATGATTGTTTGTGTGTTCTTCATATATATTATACTATCAACATGATTTCAAAACTCACCTCCTTTGTTGTTTGTGTTTGACTGGCTTGGCCCTGCGTTTGTGAAATCGCAGTTATTACAGGTTAATGAGTCTTGAAGTTCAAGTTTGGGAGAAACCCCACTCTGATAGGTGATACTGGGAATTAAGAGTTGTGATGTGTATTTTACTTATGTAATTACAAATGACTTTTTATATGAAAACCTTAGTACCAGTAAGCCTTGGGAATTAAATCAAGAAATTCTAGTTAAATCAAGTTCATTGAAATTGCATTGTTTTAATTGAGGAACAAAGTTGAATTGTTACATGTGTATTTAGAGAAACGTGATATCCTAAAATAGATGTAAAAGTTTTTATTTTCTTGAACATATTTTCTTTATCCGCTGCGAGTTTTCTTCAAGTAATTTAGTATAAATTATTATAAATGTTATTTTGGGGTTTAGGGTGTCACAAGAACTACTTCTTCATCAGCTTCTTCTTGACCAATTTCTTTCGAGTCTTCTCTTTCATCTTGTTGTGAAGATGAGCTTTTCTGAAGATTTCGTGTGACTTTTAAAAAAGCTATTATTTTTCCTTTCTTTGTTGGTTTATCCTCTTGCAGCAGTACTTCATATGCTTTTAAAGTTATAATGAGTTTTTCCAATTCGAGTGTCTCAAGATTCTTTGCTTGACTTATGGCTGTGACCATTGGTCTCCATATGATGAGGACACATCTCAGAATTTTTCTCACTCTATCTTGGACTGAGAATGCATTACCAAGAGAGAGCATTTCATTCACTATGGTTGTAAATCTTGAAAACATTTCATCAATGGTTTCTCCTTCACTCATCACAAATAGTTCAAACTTTCGTACACCAATATCAATTCTTGTTTCTTTGACATGGCTTGTTCCTTCATGATGACTTTGTAATGTATTCCATACTTTTTTAGCCATATCACATTCATCACCTCTTTCGCTTTTCACCCTTCTCAAAGCACAAGACAAAAATAATTGAGCTTTAGAATTTAGAAGTACGTTAGCTTTGTTTGTTAAAAATAAATAAAACAAATTATTTCTACGTGATTAGTGATAGTGAGTGAGACATGATAAATGATAGGGATAAGAGAATCACACAATGATGTATCATGATTCAACCAAGGTGGGCTTTGTCCAGTCCTCACAATTTGTGAGCTTTTTCACAAATATCTTCACACAAGAACATTCTTGCTTTCTGTAACGCCCCAGATTTTGATCCAAGACATTACTTAAAAATATTTGTTTTCTTTCAAAAACGACATAATTTTT
The DNA here is from genome assembly GCA_037974755.1 of Cicer yamashitae. Classification (NCBI taxonomy): domain Eukaryota; kingdom Viridiplantae; phylum Streptophyta; class Magnoliopsida; order Fabales; family Fabaceae; genus Cicer; species Cicer yamashitae. The sequence continues at coordinate 9,304,383 of JBBPBQ010000003.1, forward strand.
TTGTCTTAGAAGTAGTTCATCACGTAATCAATAAAAATTTCACTTGAAAATAGTTTGATCTCATTTTATAAAATAACACAACGCAATTTGTTGGATATTATTGTTATTATTTTTGCAAAGACAATTTGCTAATTGTTAGAAAATGTTCACTTACGTCCTAAAATAGAATAAATTCTCCTTATGTGAAATAAACAAGCAAGGTTGACTGATTCAGGTTTTTCCTAGTGGAAGGACCACACCTCCGAAGTTCTATTTAAAATTGACGATGAAAAGTAAATAAACTTTAAAAATGTACCACATCGGTTTTATCACTACAAACATTATTTTTAAGTTAAAGTACCCCTTTTTCCCACGCGCGTTAGTACCTAAATGTTGGTGTAAGAGGTCAGTTCATTCCATGGCAAAAATTAAACCAAATAATAAGTTAACAGCCATAAAATATAAATATAAAATCTTTTTGTAATAAAAGATTTAGAGAAATTGATTATTTTATGAATAATTCGCTCAAGCTATAAAATCAAGTAGCAACTCACCTTAGAGCAAATAATTAGATCAAAATAAAAATAACAATAAAATGTATGCAAGTTATGCATGCTCCTAAACATATATGATTCGGATATAGCCAGCCACTAAGGCGTCACATAGAAGTCACCCATACCAATGGGGAAAATTAAACCAGCCACTAAGGCGTTCACAAAGATGCATATGGTATGTCATGACAATGATAATGATGATCGAAATGTACAATTCACTAGCCACTTAGCAACCACAAAGAAAAAAAGGGTCATAACACAAGTAATCAGCCACTTAGGCAACCACAAAGAGAAAACTATTCAAACCACAAATCACCAGCCACTTAGGCAACCACAAAGACAAAATATTCCAGATTAAATTTTTAATCATATAAGACATCAAATTTATATTCTCATGGATGTTCATAGTTAGAACTCAATAACTTCAACACCTCAAATATGCACGTGAACAAATATCTCAAAATCACCACTTTCATTTTAATAGTCCATAAGATTCGATTTGGCTACATGTTATTGATAAAAATTAAAACTCATATCACCAAGAATACAATAAAAATAGAAATTTTATTCCTTTCACTATAAAGTTTTCCCCATTACTGTTCGTTTAAGCATAAAAATGAACTATACATTAATGCATTTCAATAATCAATTTTCTCATATTGTCAAAATTAAAAATATAAAATTCTCATCAATTTCCTCAAGACACATATATTGTTCATAAAAGTCAAATTTTAAATTTTAAATACTCAAAAAGTCAAGACTTAAAATAAAATACATCATAACAATCATATTACTAATGATATCATCATAAAAATTATAACTTTATAATTAAGTACTCTAAAACACGTAATGCGTTAAACATTTTCACTACAAGCATATTTATCAAGGTATAATAATAAAAATAGAACTCTATAATTAAGTTCATCAAGATAGATGTATTACTCAAAAGAAACAATCAAAACATTATAGTTAAATTCTTTACGACAAAAATAAAATCAACATTTTTCTTTTAAGACATCCAGACATGGGAAAAGCCCTTACCTTGAGTGCTTTTTGTAACACCCCAAATTTTATAATAAACTATTTTATTACTTAAACAAGATTTTAGATAATTAATTTGGTGTTAAAATTATTTTAGAATATATGTTGATAAGTTTTATGATTAATTTTCTTTATGTGTGTTTACTATGATGTGTTAATCTTGTACATATTTTGACTAAATGACTATATAAATAACAAATATTATATTTTATTATTTTATATATTTTGTATATTTTTCTTAAAATAATAGTATTTTAGTGTAAATATTTTGGAGAATAAGATTTAGGCGATCTTACGTGTATATGTGAGTTGGTAATTAATGTGATATTTTCTTGTGCGTTTGACTAATATTAAATACGAACTTAACTATATTTAATTAATTCTAAATATATTTTATTTTAATTATTTATTTTATAAATAATTATCTTAGGATATTAGTAATGTTGTGTTTGATTCCCTTAATTTGGATATACTTATTGTGGCATTGTGATTTTATATAATTTGATTATGATTTAGTAATTAATATAAAGTGTTGATGTTATATTCTTTATTTTGTGATTTTGAGTATTCTCTAATGATGGTAGTATTTGAGTATTTTAAAAAAATAGGTATAACTATAGTGATTATTTTAATATGAGATTTTCAATTGTTAGTAATATGTATTTGTTTAAAAGGTTAATTATTTTAATTACTCTAATTTATCATATATTAGTTATGAAATATTAGTAATATTTGAAAATTAAATGATGTTTGGAGGAGTATTAAAAATGAGAAAAACGAGATTAAGTAACTATTAATTTTGTTTTAGCAAAATAAAAATAATAATAGTAAAACATAAAATAAATAAGGGGACCAATGGGCTTGACCCATGTACGTGAACCCTAATAAAAAAAAAAAAAAAAGAGAGCTACATACCGCCGCCAGCGAATGTGACACCCTAAACCCCAAAATAATATACAATAATTTATAATAGAATTTTTAACTTTAATTCGGAGCGGATAAAACAAATATGTTTTCAAGGGAATAAAAACTTTTGCAATTAATTTAAAATATCATGTTTCTCAAAAATAAAATAAAAACACTTTAAACTATTTACTTCTATAAAATAGTGCAATCTCAATAAGTTTGATTTAAGTATAATTACTTGATTTAATTCTAAAAACTTACTAGTACTTATAAGGTTTTCATACAAAAAGTCGTTTCAAATTAAATAAGTAAAATACAAATTACAACCCTTATTCCCGGTATCACCTATCAGAGCGGGATTCCTCCCAACTTGAACTTCAAGATTCATTAACCTGTAACAACTGCGATTTCGCAAACGCAGGGCCAAGCCAGTCAAACACAAACAACGAAGGAGGTGAGTTTTGAAATCATGTTAATAATATAATATAAGTAAGAAGAACACGCAATTAATCATAAATAAATCGTATCATTACACAAACATTCTTCAAGGAAAAACACCACATTATATAGTCAAAATCAAAGAAAATCAATACATTTCACTATAACATCAAATCATCTAAGAAATTATCATCGCGCACAATACATATTACTCACAACAAACAATCACACAAAAATGCAATGCTATGCATGAGCTTAGACCCTACTTCACAATGTGGTACCATTCTAACTCTGAAGTACTTGGTTAGGAGGCCATGATACTATGCCACCATCCCGGTGGACGGACAATTCAAATTGGCCCTGTCCTCATAGATCCCCTCAACTCAACCCGAGACACATATACGCGACAGTCGAGGTAAACGTGTGTTGCATGGTAGCTCCTGACATTTGGGGTGCTACCTCCAAGTCACCTAGGAATTCCCCACCCGAATACCTCCAAGGTCTAACAATCTTGCCTTAAGGCTTAACAGTAGACCGCCACGATCAGGCTCAATTCAGTTGTACTTCCCCGGAATCGCTAGGCTTGTCAAGCCCTACCTATATGATGACAAAATAATCTCCACTTCACAAATTCACAATATTTATTTTCTCCCCTCGTTGGCCTATGATACTCCATTAAGACCGCCATCTCAAACACAAATTGGAATCACAATTATTTCATCATGGGTTACTTCAATATTTTCATCACAAATTCATAACATCACTATTATAAATCACACATCATCATCATTACAAAACTCATCGCAAATTTATAAAATCACAATTGTTATTCATACATCATCATCATCACATAAAATTATCACAACACATTCATCTTTTATTATCAGATCACATAAACTCATCTAATCAAACATATATATAAAATTAATTCGACATCCAAAATAACAATAATATCAAATACCACACATTTATAGAAATTAAATCAATCAAATATTTCTATTCTATATTTTAATCTCACAAGTTCTATATTTTTGCATTAATGGATTTATCACTCAAAGGGCTACTGCCGTACGTAGCAAGCCCCGGATGAATCGTTGGGAAATACGATTTTCCCGTTCATCTCACAATATATTATACTCATGAATTCAAACGCTCTCTCACCCCTTACCTTATTTAGACGTTTTCTCAAATACAGAAATCCATGGAAATTTTCAACAGCAACTGCAGAACGACAAAGCGAGAGAATCCGAATAACGGCGAGTTCACAAAATCGTTGGGACGTGACTGATAAATTATACTAAGCATAAAAATAAATTTTAAATAATTAATAATAATTTTAGGAACAAAAATGGAGTCAAAATGACGAGAAAAACTAGAGAAAAGGTCTCACCGACTCGTCGGAGCGCCGGAAGGGTCTGACGTCAACTTCACCAAAAAATGCAAATAAGTAGTGCTTCTTATAGGTTTCGACGAGAGGAATCCAAAAACGATGCCAGTTTTTTGAAACGACAAACATGGTGATCGGAATCGGCCAAAAACAGCTCGCCCAAGGAAAGAAACGGAGCTGTTTCTGAAGAAACGGAGCAACGATTGATAAAACTTATGCCAAAAATGGATTCAGTGGCCGATTTTGTGTGGGATAAAGGTTGGGATCGATTCAAAAGGCAAGGAATTGGTGGCAATGAATTTTAGAGAAGAGGAAGAATGGATTCGTTGCGTTCTTTCAAGAAGAAGAGGAAGTCTGTCACAATTTTTTTTTTGTTTACAATTAGGATTCACACATGGGTCAAACTCATTGGTCTCTTTATTTACTTTTTTTTTTTGTTTTATTACTATTACTATTTTTATTTTACTAAAACAAAATTAATAGTTACTTAATCTCATTTTTCTCATTTTTAATACTCCTCCAAACATCATTTAATTTTCAAAACATTACTAATATTTCATAACTAATATATGATAAATTAGAGTAATTAAAATAATTAACCTTTTAAAAAAATACATATTACTAACAATTGAAACTCTCATATTCAAAATAGTCACTATAATTATACTTATTTTTCAAAATACTCATATCAAAATACTACCATCATTAGAGAATAGTCAAAATCACAAAATAAATAAATATAACATTGCTACTTTACATTAATTACTAAATCATAATAAATATATATAAAATCGCAATGCCACAACAAGTATATAAAAATAAAGGAAATCAAACATAATATTATTACTATCCCAAATATAAATAACTAAAATATGAGATACTTAGAATTAATTAAAATATAAATATGTGCATTAATTACGAACGTACATATACACGTAAAATCGCATAAAATCTTATTCTTTAAAATATGTACACTAAAATACTATTATTTTTAGAGAAATATATAAGATAATAAAATATAGTATTTATTATTTATATCATTCATTTAGTCAAATGTGTACAAGATTAGCACGTCATAGAAAATACACATATAAAGAAAATTAATCAATATATATTCTAAAATAACCTTAACGCCAAATTAATTATTTAAAATTCTATTTTATTAATAAAATAATTTATTATAAAATTTGGGGTGTTACAGCGAAAGGAAAGACAACAACGCTATCGTTGGCACTAGTGATCGATAACTGTTCCAGAAAAATATTCACCATTTTTGTTCAAATTTCAGTTTGTTGGTTCACTCATTTTATTAGTCAAATAAACCCAATTTCTCATATTTTTAACCATCCCAATTTCTCTCTAAAATAACCAACTTCTCCATTTGTGGAATTCGTTATTTTGCACCGTTCTTCTAGTCCGATTTGAGTGAAACCAACACCAAAATGATTATGTGAAAAGTGGCTATATTATCCACTGATTGGTTTTCTGATTTATGGTAAGTTTTCTTGATCAAATTTCGAAATTAGTTTCAGAGTAACTGCTCATAATTTATTTTTGACGTTTACTCATAAACTATCGAGTTAGATCGATTGAAGGACAAGGAGTCAAAGAACAAAGGCGTTTTGCTTGTGGACTTGTATTGGTGTGTGAAAGCGTCGAAGTAAGGTAAATGGTGAGAGAGCGTTTGAATTCATGAGTATAATATATTGTGAGATGAATGGGAAAACTGTATTTCTCAACGATTCATTCGGGGATCGCTATGTTCTGTAGTAGCCCTTTGAGGGATAAATTAATTAATGTGAAAATATGGAAATTGTGAGATTCAAATATAGAATAGAAATATTTGTAAGGTGTTGATTGATTTAATTTCTTTAAATGTGTGGAATTTGATATTATTGTGATATTGGGTGTCGAATGAATTTATGTATATGTTTGATTAGATGAGTGTATGTGATGTGATAATAAAAGATGGATGCATTGTGATAATTTTATGTGATGATGATGATGTATGATTAATAGTTGTGATGTTATAAATTGTGATAAGTTTATGTATGAGGTCTGGTTGATGATAGAGATGCTACAAATCTATGTTGAGTTTATGTGATGATGTGTGATTAATGATAGTATTGTTATAAATTTGTGATGAGAATATTGATGTAACCCCATAGTTCATGAAATAGTGGTGATTACAATTTGTGTTTGAGATGACGGTCTTAATGAAGTATCATAGGCCAACAAGGGGATAAAATAAATATTTAGAATTTATGAAGTGGAGATTATTTTGTCATCATATAGGTAGGGCTTGACAATCTAATAACTCTTCATCATATGCATATTTTTCATTGTTTTTAGTCTTAGTTATCTTTTATTCATTAGTAATTTAAAGAGTTATTTAATATATTTTGTTGATTTTAGTTCTTTGATTTAATGAAATATTTATGTTCTTATTTCCTTGATTAAGTAGATATTTTTCGTAGTTTTGTGTTGTTTCTTTGTTTTAGTGCAGTGCTGAATTTTGGTGAGAAATCAACATGACCTATGTGGAGTATTTCAGCCAAGTGCAAATGAAAGCTAAGATCCATAGCTACAACTTTCATGAAGACACCAAAATCCAATTCGGACTCAAAATAGGAGAAAAATGCACTAAACGCCAAAAAGAAGATGTTGTTCGCTTGAAGCCGAAGCGCGTCCGGAGCACGCCCGAAGCGCGCTTGAAGAGCATTTCATGCTGACGCCACTACCATTGCGCGCCAAGAGCGCGCCTGAAGCACGCGACGCGCAGCAGAACATATAAAAACACGTTTTTATCACTTTTTAGGTATCTTTTTGACTATTGGGAAGCTTGCAGACTTGTGCCCTAGCAGAGAAACTCAAAGACGGCCGTTTCTAACATCATTGGAACAGTTTTATCAAGAATCATTCATGAATCATTCTTGTAATCCTTCTTTAATCCCTATCTATTGTATCTCTGTCATGAGTAACTAAACCCTATTTGTTAGGGATGAGTGTAACTCGATGAAACCCTTATTTTTCTGATTTGATTTCTAGTTATATGAATGAGTTTATTGAATTATTTTTCTCATCTCTGTGCTTAATGCTTTTTATTGCTTGATCAACATTAAAATGTTCTACGATTCGTATTTTGAATCGGAAGTGGACTTTACGAATGCTTGAGATGAGAAATTAATGAATTTGTAGTCTAGGGATATATGCAGGTCATGAAACCAATTAAATTAATTGCAAAGGCAATAGTTTAGCAAGAGAATTCCTGTACGGTAAGGCTTGATTCTAATCTTAAATCGACTAAGGAATTAGGGGTTACTTTAGAATTAAAGGTTCTTTCACTAAGACATTAGGGCAAAAATAATAAAGAGAATTCAGTAATAATTAAATAAAGGAATTCAGTAACTAAGATCAAATTAGACACCAAGGTTGGATTCGAAGTGAAACTCATCCCTGACATCTTTCTTATTATAAAGGATCAATTTTATTACTGTTGTTAAATTTAAATATTATTTCTATCAATTTGGAAACTTTTTGTTCAATTTAGTAATTAAATACAACTCGATAGTAAAACGCAATCCTTGAGTTCGACACTCGGTACTACCGTTTTACTATTACTTGCAACGATTCAATACACTTGCTGAAAAGCTATCACAATCCTAGTGATTCCGGGGAAGTACAATTGAATGAGCCTGATCGTGGCGGTCTACTGTTGCGTGTTCTTCTTACCTGATTTCGAAACTCACCTCCTTCGTTGTTTGTGTTTGACTGGCTTGGCCATGCATTTGCGAAATCGCAGTTGTTACAGGTTAACGAGTCTTGAAGTTCAAGTTTGGGAGAAACCCCGCTCTGATAGGTGATACTGGGAATAAGGGCTGTAATTTGTATTTTACTTATTAAATTTGAAACTTTGTATCAAATCCTTATAAGTACTAGTAAGTTTTTAGAATTAAATTAAGTAATTATACTTAAATCAAGCTTATTGAGATTACACTATTTTTATAGGGAAAAAAGTTTAAAGTTTTCCGATTGTATTTTGAGAAATGTTATATACTAAATAACCCACAGAAGTTTCTTTTTCCTTTGGAAGAGTTTTTATTTATCCGCTGCAAGTTTTATAGAAATATGATATAAATTATTATATATATTATTTTGGGGTTTAGGGTGTCACATTAGTGGTATCAGAGCAGGTCTGTCCAATTAGGCCGAGTGGATCGAATTTAGTGTTAGTCGAATGTCAGTCTTGTCAATTGTGTTTTCTTGTGTAATAATTACTTTCACTATTTTTTTTCGTTATATTATTGTGTTAGTGTTATATGCTTTTGTATAATTATACATATTTTTGAAGTTACTAATTAACTGTTTATTATTTGTTTACCATGATTGTGTTATGGATTATAAGTTCCTAACTAAGTGGGTAAATAAACCATGAAATTACTTGTTAAGATTTGAGTTAATTGTAATTGCTGACAAGATTACGTTAAATACTTGTTGAATGATCTTGTTGCTCGTTGCTTGTCTACCGAACTATGATTTTTGAACTCTTGTTTTATGTGAATAGTTGAAAATAATAATTTTGATTGACCAGCTGTATGCTTGAAGTTATTAATCTCATTCACGTAATCTTAGTTATCGAATGTCAGACCCTCACCTGTTAGTTGTTTTAAAGTTCCATTTACACCCTTAATGAATTTAAAATATTTAGTCTTGATATGAATCTGTTTAAAGTGTTTGATGTAATAATTAATTGATTGAAACAATGATTTTCGTATGAACTATATGTTTAAAACTTCAAGTATTGACTTTTACTAGGTACAAATTATTATTATTTTTGTTGAAACTCAATTTAAATAAAAAAAAAGATGATTTGTTCTAAACTTTGAGTTAGATAGGAAATATGTCTCTTATGTTTAAAGTTTTAATTTTGACTAGAAAATTCTTATTTTGATTTTAAGTTGGCTTGTGTGAAGAAAAAAAATCGATTTTAAATTGTGAATGTTAACTTTAAATCACTTGAAAGTGTTGATGGTTGTATCTAGATGATTAGAGTTTTGATATTGCTTTTGAAAACAATTTAGAACGTTAGTCATGATTTTAAATAGTATGAAATTCATATTATTAGCAATAGTAATTCTTGAATATTCAAGGTTGGTTGAATTTTAAAGTTAGAATTTTTAGAAAACAAATCGTGAATGAGTTAAAGTTGATTTATTTTATAAAAGGAAATATTTTATGTTTGACTCTATTTTAAAGAATTAAATTGAGTATGATTTTTGTTGATTTATAATAAAAATAATTTTATACTACTGATTTTATTTAATGTTTAAAATAGCTGAAAATTTACACCATATTTTACTAGATCTTATTTTTAAGAAAATCAAAAAGAGTTGTTCTAATGTTGGTTTAGAGGTGCTAGAGTGAATATTGAATCGTGAGTGTGTTGGTATATTTGTTTGAAATGATCGATTTACTTATTCTGATATTATGAACTCATTAGAGTTTAACTTGGTGTTAGAGTTTTAGATTTTAAGAACTCATTAGTGATTTATAACTGTACTAATAATAACAAGGTTAAATGATAAAATGTCTACTAATGAGAAAGAGAGGGAAAAATAAGAAGAAAAATAAAACAAAGTTTTTAAAAGAATTATCTCAATGGTGAAACTCGTTTTGAAAAGTTATCTAAATTTTGGATTCTATTATCAATGTGTTTTATGAGTAGAATGTTTTTTTTTTGTAGAATTGTGGTTGTTGTGCTATCATTGTCGAAATGTATATCTGAGTTTAATATAAAAAGGTGACATGTTGTTTGTAAAATTGATGGTGTATTATGCTTTAGACCAATTTTGTGCCTTGATAGAAGCTGATGATGTATCTATATACATGTTGAGAGCTGGTATGAGAGGAGACTGTTATTTTGTAGATGTGTGAATTAGTGTAATTCATTATCATAACCAAGTATGTCTTATTCTTTGTGTCATGTGTACTACTTTAATGTATATAAATATACAATTTTGTTTTTGTTTTTGTTTTTTTTCTCGTAAATTTTGAGAAAATAAGAAAATAAGTCGGAACTATTTTGGAAGTGTTAATTTATAGTTTAAACTTTCTTTCAAAATATAAGTTGAAAATAATAATTTTTATAGTGATTAATTATTTAGAAATGTGTTTTTAATGATTAAAGTAAATTTTAGAAATCTTATAGATTTTAAAAATACACGGGATTTATTTTATTTTAATTATATTTAGAAATGTGATTTATTTTAGTTGTTTTTATTTAGACATGAATTATTGAAAAGTAATTTAAGGAAAATTTTTGAATCCTCAATTATTATTTTTTTGAGCTAAATGATTAGTGATATTTTTATAATAATTTAAGTCTAAAAATCAACTTTTATGATGATGTGTAACCTTGAAAGTTGTTTATGCACTGCCTCATTCAGTTTGGTTTGGTAACTTGTTGTATCTTCCAGTAAATAATTATTTATCTTATTTGCTACATGGAAAATCTATGCTTTCATTTGTTGGAACTCTTAAGTGATGATTATTAATTCAAAATAAAATTTATTTGTGATCAATTTGGGGCAATTAGACTTCTATGAAAATATGTTTCATGTTTAGAATCATCATTTGAATTATGAGATCAACATAAAATCTTGGTGCTAATTTTTTGATTAATTATGTGAATGTGTATATGATCATGTAAATTTGGAATTGTTTGTGTTTCAAGTGTTCTAATTGTTGGGAATTAGTGTATAGAGTTTAGAGTATTTGAGAGCATCTAAAAGTGAAATAGTTCTATATTTCTTCGATCGGATTATTGATTATATATTGATGTTAGTGTCGTTTCTTTTGTTGTTGTAACTATTTGTAAATTACAAATAAATTATTGTGAATGTGTAATTAAGTGAGTTTTTAACTTGAAGTAAGGAGTAGGAGTTGTGGCGCCGCCTTCGCACTCCTGAACCACGTTAAAGATACTTTTTATTATCCATCTTTGAATTTGAATGACTGCAATTATAGTTACCTTAAGTAATTGACTACATGAGTATGAGAGACTAGCTACCCCGATGACTCCTCGTCGATAAAAGAGGCAACAATAACCTGTTGTTATTATTGTTAGAAATATTTGTTAATTTTATTTTTAAAATAGTTAAAAACCCATGTTTGTCTCTTAAACAATTTTGAATGACTATGAATCTTATGTGACATCAATGTTGAATGTTGATAACTGTTTATGTGGCGTGAATATTAGGTTGGAGGTGTCTACTTAAATTAAACATTCAATTAAGTATGTTTGATCTTCTATGTAACTTGCTTAAAATGAATAAGTGCATTGTGTTAGTATCTTATTTTTCTATATTGTCTCATTTGATGAGGACCTAGAACTATTGTAGAAGTTCTATAAATAAAATGTGTGTATAAGACTTTCAAATTTAGTTATACTTTGAGTGTGTTTGAAACCATATATGTGAAAATATTTATCTTACTTCACTATGATTATACACATTACCATTCTTAAAAAACAAAAA
>JBBPBQ010000003.1:9316563-9365059 GCA_037974755.1 Cicer yamashitae
GCATGTCATTGAGTTGTTATATGCGTTTTTTTTTTTTAATTCTTGAAGGTGTGAAATATTTTAAATGTTTCTTTATATGTTTAACTATTTGAAACATGTGGAGTAATTGTTTTTAGGATTTAGACATTCTTTAAGGAGACAAAAACTAGTAGAATATTGGGTGAGAAGTTAGTTGAACTTGAAAGCAAACTTGATATATGTGTTATTTGATTCAAGTGAATGTAGTAAGTTGTTGTTGACTAAATTCACATGCTTATTTTTATCTATAAATGATACTAAGTAATCATGATCATGTTGTTTGCGTCATAATTGAGTTGTTGAATATGATGTGTTTAATTAATTTGTTGTGTCATGTTAGCCTACCTTGCTAAGCTAATTGATTTTTGACATGTTGTGCTTAATTGAATAGTGAAGGTCTTAAGTATGTTTATAGACTAAATTTGAATCTTGTGGGTTGTAACACCCCAAATTTTATAATAAACTATTTTATTAATTAAACAAGATTTTAGATAATTAATTTTGTGTTAAAATTATTTTAGAATATATGTTGATTTGTTTTAAGATTAATTTTCTTCATATGTGTGTTTCCTATGATGTGTTAATCTTGTACATCTTTTGACTAAATGAATGATATAAATAACAAATATTATATTTTATTATTTTATATATTTTTCAAACAAATAATAGGATTTTAGTGTAAATATTTTAGAGAACAAGATTTAAGCGATTTTATGTGTATATCCGAATTGGTAATTAATGTAATATTTTCTTGTGCGATTGACTAATATTAAATATGCACTTAATTATATTTAATTAACTTTAAATATATTTTATTTTAATTATTTATTTTATAAATAATTATCTTGGGATAGTAGTAATATTGTGTTTGATTTCATTTATTTTAATATAGTTGATATGGTCCGATGATTTTATATAATTTTAATATGATTTAGTAATTAATATAAAGTGTTGATGTTATATTATTTATTTTGTGATTTTGAGCATTCTCTAATGATGGTAGTATTTGAGTGTTTTGAAAAAATAGGTATAACTATAATGATTATTTTGAATATGAGAGTTTCAATTGTTAGTAATATGTATTTTTTAAAAGGTTAATTATTTTAATTACTCTAATTTATCATATATTTTTTAAATGATGTTTGAAGGAGTATTAAAAATGAGAAAAATGAGATTAAGTAACTATCAATTTTGTTTTTGAAAAATAAAAATAATAATATTAAAACATAAAATAAATAAGAGGACCAATGGGCTTGACTCATGTACGTGAACCCTAATAAAATAAAATAAAGAGTTACTTGCCGCCGCCACCGTAGAAGGAGAGGAAACACAACAACACTATCGTTGGCATTAGTGATCGACAACTGTTCCAGAAAAACTTTCACCATTTTTTTCAAATTTTCAGTGTCTTGTTTCTCTCATTTTGTTAGTCAAATAAACCCAATTTCTCAGATTTTTAACCATCCAAATTTTTCTCATAATATATTTATTTTTAACGTTTACCTATAAACTGTGGAGTTAGATCGATTGAAGGACAAAGAGTTCATGAACAAAGGTTATTTGCTCGTGTAATCTTATTTGCGTGTGAAAGCGTCGAAATAAGGTAAGGGGTGAGAGAGTGTTTGAATTCAAGAGTATAATATAATGTGAGATGAACGGAAAAATCGTATTTCCCAATGATTCATCTGGGGCTTGCTACGTACGGCAGTATTCCTGTGAGTGATAAATTAATTAATGTACAAATATGGAAATTGTGAGATTAAAATATAGAATAGAAATATTTGTAAGGTGTTGATTGATTTAATTTCTTTAAGTGTGTGATATTTGATATTATTGTTATATTGGGTGTCAAATGAATTTTATGTATATGTTTGATTAGATGAGTTTATGTGACGTGATCATAAAAGATAGACGCATTGTGATAAGTTTATGTGATGAGATATGATTGATGATAGTGATGCTATAAAATTGTGATGAGTTTATGTGATGATAGTGATGTTATAAATTTGTGATGAGAATATTGAAGTAATCCCATAGTTGATGAAATAATTGTGATTCCAATTTGTGCTTTAGATGGCGGTCTTAATGGAGTATCATAGGCCAACGAAGGGAAAAAATAGATATTGAGAATTCGTGAAGTGGAGATTATTTTGTCATCATATAGGTAGGGCCTGACAAGCCTAGTGATTCCGGGGAAGTACAACTGAATGAGCCTAATTGTGGCAGTCTGCTGTTGAGCCTTAAGGCAAGATTGTTAGACCTTGGAGGTATTCGGGTAGGGTATTCCTAGGTGACTTGGAGGTAAAGTTGAGGGAATCTATGAGGACAGGGCCAATTTGAATTGTCCGTCCACCTGGATGGTGGCATAGTATCAAGCCTCCTAACCAAGTACTTAAAAGTTAGAATGGTACCGCATTGTGAAGTAGAGTATGAGCTCATGCATAGCATTGCATTTTTTTTTATTCTTTTGTTGTGATTAATATGTGTCGTGTGCAATAATAATTTTTCTTAGATGATTTGATGTTATAGTGAAATATATTGATTTTCCTTGAGTGGTTTTGACTTTATAATGTTATGTTTTTCCTTGACTTATGTTTGTGTTGTGATACGGTTTATTTATGATTAATTGCGTGTTCTCCTTACTTATATTATACTATTAACATGATTTCAAAACACACCTCCTTCGTTGTTTGTGTTTGACTGGCTTGGCTCTGCGTTTGTGAAATCGCAGTTATTACAGGTTAATGAGTCTTGAAGTTAAAGTTTGGGAGAAACCCCTCTCTAATAGGTGATACCGGGAATGAGAGTCATAAGTTGTATTTTTATTTGTTTAATTAGAAACAACTTTTTGTATGAAACCTTATAATTACTAATAAATTTTTGGAATTAAATTAAGAAATTCTAGTTAAATCAAAGTTAATGGAGATTGCACTATTTTATAGGAGGAAAAAGTTTAAAGTGTTCATTTTGAATTTTGAGTAATGTGATATTCAAATTAATTATAAAAGTTTTTATTTCTTTCAAAACATATTTCCTTTATCCGCTGCGAATTAAAGTTAAAAATTCTATTATAAATTGTTATATATTATTTTGGGGTTTAGGGCGTCACATTAGTGGTATCAGAGCAGGCCTATCCAATCAGGCCGAGTGGGTTGAATGTCGACTCAGTGTTAGTCAAATGTCTGTCGTGTCAATTGTGTTTTCTTGTGTAATAATTACTTTCACTATCATGTTTTTCCGGTTATATTATTGTGTTAAGTTTTATATGCTTTTGTATAATTATACATAGTTATATGCTTACCAAAGTGAGTAAATAAAGCATGAAATTTACTTGTTAAGATTTGAGTAAATTTTAATTGTTGATAAGATTATGTTAGTTACTTGTTGAATGATCTTGTTGCTTGTTGCTTGTCTAACGAACTATGATTTTTGCATTCTTGTTTTTTGTGAATAGTTGGAAATAATGATTTTGATTGACGAGCTGTATGTTTGAAGTTATTAATCTCATTCACGTAATCTAAGTTATCATATGTACATAATCTTAGTTATCGTATGTCAGACCTCACCTATTAGTTGTTTTAAAGTTCCATTTACACCCTTAATCAATTTAAAATATTTAGTCTTGATATGAATTTGTTTAAAGTGTTTGATCTAATAACTTATTGATTGAAACATTGATTTCCGTATGAATTATGTGTTTAAAATTTCAAGTATTGACTTTTACTAGGTACAAATTATTATTATATTTGTTGAAACTCAATTTATAGAAAAAAAAAATATTTTGTTCTAAACTTTGAGTTAGATAGGAAATATGTCTCTTATATTTAAAGTTTTAGTTTTGACTAGAAAATTCTTATTTTGAATTTAAGTTGCCTTGTGTGAAGAAAAAAATTGATTTTAAATAGTGAATGTTAATTTTAAATCACTTGAAAGTGTTGATGGTTGTATCTAGATGATTAGAGTTTTGATATTGCTTTTGAAAATAATTTAGAACGTTCGTCATGATTTTAAATAGTATGAAATTCATATTATCAGCAATAGTAATTCTTGAATATTCAAGGTTGGTTGAATTTTAAAGTTAGACTTTTTAGAAAACAAATCGTGAATGAGTTAAAGTTGATTTATTTTATAAAAGGAAATATTTTATGTTTGAATCATTGTTGATTTATTTTAAAGAATTAAATTGAGTTGGATTTTTGTTGATTTATAATATAAAAATAAATTTGCACTACTGATTTTATTTAATGTTTAAAATAGCTAAAAATTTACACCATATTTTACTAGATCTTATTTTTAAGAAAATCAAAAAGAGTTGTTGTAATGTTGGTTTAGATGTGCTGAAGTGAATATTGAATCGTGAGGGTGTCGGTATATTTGTTTGAAATGATTGATTTACTGATTCTGATATTATGAACTCATTAGAGTTTAACTTGATGTTAGAGTTTAGATTTTAAGAACTCATTAGTGATTTATAATGGTACTAATAAAAAGAAAGTCAAATGATAAAATGTCTACTAATTGAGAAAGAGAAGGAAATTAGAAGAAAAAATAACCAAAGGATTTAAAAGAATTATCTCAATAGTGAAACTCTTTTTGAAAAGTTATCTAAATTTTGGATTCTATAATCGATGTATTTTATGAGTAAAATGTTTTTTTTAGTAGAATTGTAGTTGTTGTGTTATCATTGTTGAAATGTATATTTGAGTTTAATATGAGAAGGTGACATGTTGTTTGTACATCTTTTCTTATTACATAAATTAATCTAACAAAATGATATGCATCATGTAGATTGGTATGTGTACGTATAGAGAGTAAAATTTATTCTACCAATTTTTTTTCAATGATAAAATTGCCGTTTTTATTGGGGACCCAATTTTTAAGATTAGAACAGGCCTCTAATGTGACACCCTAAACCCAAAATCACCTATATAATAATTTGTACTAATTTTTTTGACCAAAATTCGCAGCGGATAAAGAAAATTTATTTAGAAAGAAATAAAAACTTTTGTAACTAATTTAGCATATCACGTTTCTCAGAGTACACCTGGAACAATTCAAACTTTATTACTCAATTAAAATATTTTAATCTAAATGAACTTGATTTGCTAAGGGTTAAGAATATAGTATATCCTCAATTGCAAGATACATTAACTATGGGTGCATGTTGGACACAAGTTGCAAGAGCCATCGCCTCTCGTCATGACTTTGGGTAAAAAGGATTTCCACTTAGTTTAATCTAATTATATCAAAATAATTTAAGCGGTCATTTAACTTAATTTTATATAGTAATTCAGTTTTTTTTTTATTAAATTATTTATTTTAATTTAAGTAATTATTTAATTTTTTATATCTTAAAATGTCAATAATGATATTCTTTTTTTACATAAACTCAAAAAATTCATCAAAATCTTCAAATAAAACTCATAAAATTCATTATCAAATTCCAGAAAATTCATTTATTCATCAAATTCATAACTAAAATATTCAAATAAACTCATATTTTCATTCTTTAATTCATCAAATTCATATAACTCAAATTGTTACTTAAAATTAAATAAAGAACCAAATTGTGAAAAAAAAAAAGATAAATAACTGAATTTTTACCTGAAATTAAGTTAAAGAACAACGAAAAGTGTTTTTCCTATCAAATAATATCTCCTGGCTAGAGTGCATTTTGGTGATTTATTTAGGAGTATGAGTATTTATAAATTACTATTAGTTTTAATTCTTAAACAATGTGATATTTTTTTGTGTTCTAGAATATTAGTCCTTTAGTCATGGTTAAGGTTAAAAAGTTTGTCGCCTTTCGTGTGTGGCAGAGACCCTTGTAGATTCGTTTCCACAAACAATGTCAATCATTCGAAGTGAACCTGGATTTTTTACCAGAAAGATGGAGTGGACGACTCTGCGATGACGATAATAATTGTTGTTCCTCAGTGGGGATGGTGTACCTGCACATACTTCGACGATCAAGTTATTTTTTTGTCTCGGAGTGAGAGGTTTTTGGTTAGAAAAATGTGTTCTTTTGTTCTGCATCAGGTGTCCTTCCGTAAGACATTTCCATTGGACTTCTAGAAAAAATATGTTAGGGATATGAGTCGAAAACTCAAGGATTCATGGTTCGTCTTATTCCATACGTGTGTCCCTGATGATAGATGATAAATATTGTCATCATGTGGATGAAATCATATTACTATTACTATTGTGTGGCTTTGGGAAGAGGTGCGGGTGAACATTGATGATCACTCACTTTGGATTCGCAAATCTTACATTTTGGCCTATGAATTGGGCCAAGTTGGCCCGAGTCCGACCCAAATAAAAGCAAATTGAAAATTAGAAGTTCATTTGCTCCACAATTATAAACTATACATATAACTTTTCTTGATAGAAGTTATTTATGAGAGAAAAATGGACAAAAGTAAAATGAAAATCATATTAAATAATGAGAAAATGATATAATCATTTATATCAAATGATACATAAGATTTATATAGCTAATGAGAAATAACTAATTAGTATAACTAATTGTTGTGATTAACTTGTATAATTAACTATCTAAAAAAATCAAAATACACAAATGTCATAAATACAACGGCTAAAAAAATATAAAATGCTGGAAGAAACATAAAATTGAAAAGTAAGAACAAATCAATAAAACTTTAATCTTGTATGAAAATTTTCTTAAGGAAATTTTGAGAAATAATGCAACGGAATAATTGTCTCTACTATATTATTTTTCTTCATAGAAGACATTGATGAGAGAAAAGTGGACAATTGTAAAAAATATTGAATAATGAGAATGATAGAATCATTTACATCATACATAAGACTTATAAAACCAATAAAAAACAATTAATTAATATAACTAATTAATCAACTCTTGTATAATTAAATAAAGAATATGTCTAATAATACATAACAAAACTTGGGGATATTATTATGGATTGTAAGTAGTTGGTTGAGAGAAATCAAAACCTTGAAGTTAGGTTCGATCCAAGACAAATGAATAAGGTTGTTGTTCATAATCTAGTAAAAGCAAGTGCATTCAGGAATAGTCTCCAAATATTTTATTGTTCTGTGATTATTAATGAAATGGCTTGAATCTTTTATTTCAATTTTTCTAAAACTTAAAAAAACATCCTAAAACTTTTTAAAAGTGTTTCTTTAAAAATTATATAAAATATACTGAAACAAAAATTCCTTCAACATTTTATTTGTATCAGATCTTATTTGTTCGTTCTCAGCTTATTTCAAGAGTAAATTTTTTTTATTTATAGATAAAATGGTAAATAAATTTACACACAATTACAAGATTTCAGGTTCGAACTCGGAACATGATATTCAGTCTAACAATATCGGTTATTGTCAGTTGAAATATACCTTACAGAAACTTCAAGAATAACTCTATCTAAAGTTATTATGTTTAATAATGTTTTGTAAACATTAAATTTCACTGATTTAACCGTCAAAAAATAATTTTATAGAGTAGACAAATTCTTGAAATTGTCATAAAGTGTTAAAATATTTGATCAATTGTGTTAAAGTCAATGTGCACTCTTTCGTAGTTAGATAACTTGATTGGTGAACTAAAACATATCAAATGAGTTTTAAAAAAAAGGTCTCGAATTCAAACTCAAAAAACTAATAACTACAAACTTACTAATAATTATCCAGGTCAACATACAATATATTTTTTAAAATAAAAATTAAATATCCATTATAAAATCTTATAGCTACAAAAATATGATTTATATGAATTTTGGAATGTATGATGATTAAGATAATATAAAAATATTCAGCCGTTAGTTATATAAGTAAAATTTATTATGTACAAAGATTTATTAAGGTGAATAACTTGGAGTAAAGATTCTCTACATTTCCTAAAAGAAATGGAGAACTCCATTACTAAAGTTTTTGGTGTATAATTACAATGCAAATCTTAATATAGATCGTGATATACATTGAACTCATACTTAAAAAAATATTTAAAACTTCAACAACTACATGCGTCGTTTTTTAAAAGTAGATGTTAATAATTATCTTTATTTTTATGATTAAAATAATAAATTAAAAGGTTTTGGTTCAATAAAAATAAAAGAAGACAAATATGTATCTCGTATTGAATCAAGATCAATTAAATTACAATTTTATATATAAAAACAAAGAAAATCATGAACTATTACTCTTAAAATGTATCGTCAATTACTGTTAAAATTTTTAAGAATTTTTAAATACTGAACTATAGTAAAACTACTCGTGAAGGTTACCGTCACCCTTAAAAACAATATGGTATAGAAATTCATGTGAAAGAAATTAAATATCAATAAACAAAGAGAAGTCTCACCGTCTCTTTTTATCTTTGTTGTTATAAGTTGCGAAAACTCTACAATTTTTGTTTGATCATCAGTATCTGATTTTATAAATTGCATTCATTGTAATTATATATTAATGAATAACTATTAACTATTTTTGTACAAGTATTTTGTATTTATATAATTTTTTAATTAAGTTATTTATGTGTCCAAGCCATATCTTGAATTTTTAAAATTTCTGATAATCTAAAAATAAAGTAAACTCTTTGATATTTTAAAATTTTGTTAGGTACCGCTGCTCCAAAGGTAAAATTAATTCAAAATTTATTTCATATATATTTTTGATGTAAAGCATTTTTACACTATTAATCGATTACAACCATTAAATTATTATAGATATTTGACTTTTATTAAAACTGTTTTTAAAATCATATATATGAAATGGTTGTAAATTTTCTAATATTGACGGTGAATAACAATTAAACTTTAAATTTAATTCAAAATAAATAAATATAAAAAATAATGAGTATGGTACTAAATAAAACTCTAAATATTAGAGTGTTAAATAATCTATTTCTAAAAGATGGTGATGTAGTTGTTGGAGTTTTAAACATTTTTCAAATGTTGAGCAATGATGGATTATGATCCATATTAGAATTTTCTAAAATATTAATAATTGTTTACGAAACTAATTGATTAACATTTATTCTTTTTTGTATAAAATACTTTTTTGGAATGTTTTAAATGTTATACTCTATCACGAAATATAAGTAAAAATAAAAAAAAAAAATCTAAATTTTGAAAAAATTCTTAAATAGCACACTTTAATGTTAAATAATTTGTATAGAACATTTTTTGTTGTCGACAAAATAGGACATTTTTCTTAAAAATTCAATCTTCTACTAGAAGCAAAAATCGAGTGATTCAATAAAAATTATCCTAACAAGTGACAACACTTAATAGAATTTATCATAAATTTTATTCTTTTAAAGAGTAGAACTTATTTATTTATCATGCTTAAAAATGAGATTTATACGTCATTTTTACTACATCTTCATTTCACCCACGTGGCTAGTAGTAGTGGTTAGGAATTGAATACCAAATTAAAACCGTTTGTAGTTCCCTCCCTCTATTCCTCAAACTTCAAACATTTTTCTTCAAATCAACCTTCAACAGTTAAATGGAAGCTATCTCCTACATTCAATCATCATTTTATGATTCCAATTCTCTTCCCACAAAAAACACTTTGTTACCTTAACATCAAGAGCATCTTTTATTAGGCACACACCAATTAACATACATTACTCTAGAAATGTAACAATTAATGTTTCATCTTCAAATCCATGTTCCTTTGCACAATCCTACCTCATAAAAAACCTTAACTTCTCATTCCATTCCGCTCTAAAAACCTCCAAAGAAGCCCGTTTCAACACCCCCAATAAGCCCGATTTAGTCATCAACTTATTCAAAAAATGGGGTTTCTCAAACACCAACTTACAAAACATCATCACAAAAGAACAATGGTTACTTTCTTGCAACCCCAACAAAAGAATTCTCCCAAAGTTTCAATTTTTACTCTCCAAAGGTGCTTCTAATACCGAAATTATTTACATAGTGACAAAGACACCAACGTTTCTTCGTCGAAGCCTAGACAATCACATAGTTCCAACCTATGAATTGTTAATTGGTTACTTGCAATCTGATAAAGATACATTGAATTGCATAATTCGTAACCCACTTTCATTTTGTTGTACTAGGATGAAAACTAATGTGAAATTGTTGGTTGATTTTGGTGTTTCTGATTCAAACATTGTCACATTGCTTCATAAATGGCCTAGTGTATTTTCATCAAATAATTTGCTAAGGGAAGTTGAAGAATTAAAGGAATTGGGTTTCAACCCTTTGAAATCAGCTTTTAGTATAGCATTGCTTGCTAAACTAACTGTGAGAAAATCACATTGGGATGATAAAGTTAATGTTTTTAAGAAATGGGGTTGGTCGGATGAAAATGTTGTTGAAGCATTTAGGAGACAACCAAATTGTATGTTGGCATCATGTGATAAAATTAATAATGTGATGGAGTTTTGGGTGAATGAGTTGGGTATGGATGCTATGGAACTTGTTAAAGGGACAAATATTTTTGGACTTAGTTTGGAAAAAAGGGTCATTCCAAGAGGTTTTGTTGTTCAATGTATGTTAGCTAAAGGTTTGATAGACAAGAATGCTAGTTTGATTACCCCTTTTTTGATTACTGAGGAAATGTTTTTGAAGAAGTTTGTGATGTGCTTTAAAGAGAATGATACATCTTATATGTTAAAGATATATCAGGACAAGATGAATGTTCAAGATTACAAAGAGGGGAGTAGCATTAAACCATCGTTAAATTGTGACTAATGTATAAGAATAACTTGTGTATTTAAAATTTCTAACCTTTTTTGTTTTCTTCATTGTCTTATTTTAGGTATTTATTTTTCTATTTTCTGAATTTCGTAATTTTATTCCTTGGTTCATTTTGTCATTTTGAATTTTTAGAGATACCTCAAGATGATAGTATGTGGCCTTAATTAATTAAATATTCAATTTTTGACTTTAAATTTAGGTAACTCAATCTTATTCTTTTATTTGAGCTAGACGAGGTATTTTTAAGTGTTCTTATGTTTTATGTTATCAAAGTTTAGGTCAATATTTTAAAATTTTAATATCAATTAGACAGAGTCTAAAACAAAATTAACATCTATTTATAATTAAATTACTTTAGCGGATAATATAAAAATTGTATTTTAGAAGTTTTGAGAAAAATAATTATTTTTTTATGTAATTTGGGAGTAGGAGATAAAGGTGAAAGAATGAGTAGTAATTTATGTCAAACTTCTGCAATCAGCCGCCACATTAGTTAAATACGCAAATTGGCATGCTACACTTCAATTTTATCCAACTCCAATCATTTTTAATGTTGATCAAATCTATTGGAGTGAATGAATTTAACACGACTTACTTTCGATTAAATTTTTAATTAGAAGAGTCTTTTTTTAAGGTATTAAAAAAATACATTTCAATACTTAGAATTAGACTTTTTTGTTGGATATTATATTTAATATTCAATTATTTTATGACACATCACCTCCTTATATAATTAATAATTTTACTTAGTAAATTTAAATTATAAATTAATTGTATCATATGAGTACTGATATTTTTTTTTAGGATAGCAAAGAATTTACTATTAAAAAATGTGCAAGAGAGCGTGTAGTTACCAAATTTTGTTGATTTTTCTGTTGAAGCCATTTTTTTTGCGTATAAATATGCTTCTATATTGTCTCTAATGACTCACCAAGCATTATCCATCAAAAACTTAAACTTTTCTCAACATGACAACACCAACAATCTCATTTCTTCTTCTTCCTCTTATATCAATCCTAATATCCACATCAACACAAATCTCACATGCTCAAAACTCACCACAAGACTACCTCAACATTCACAACAAAGCACGTTCCGAAGTTGGTGTTGGGCCAATATATTGGGATTCAACCGTTGCTTCCTATGCACAAAACTATGCAAACAAATTAAAGGGAAATTGCAAAATGGTACATTCAAAAGGTCCATATGGTGAAAATTTAGCATGGAGTAGTGGTGACCTCACAGGAACATCAGCAGTTAAAATGTGGGTTGGAGAAAAACAATACTATAATTACAACACTAACACATGTGCTAGTGGTTATCAATGTGGACATTATACTCAAGTTGTTTGGCGCGATTCGGTTCGGCTTGGATGCGCTAAAGTAAAATGTAACGACGGTCGAAGCACTATTATTAGTTGTAACTATGATCCACCTGGTAATTATATTGGGCAGAGGCCTTTTGATTTTAGTCCTTTTGAAGTGCCATTGACTTTCAAACATGGTGGTTTTTATGATAAGTAAAGGTGATTAAGGTAGGTAATAAGTGTGGTTGAATGTGAAATTAAATAAATGTTTTGTGTGATGATTCTGTATATGTTTGTATATATGCAGAGGGTCATATTTTATAATATGTTCTTAGTTTTGAGATTAATGGATTCTCAAGCATGTGTGCAAGCAAACCAAACCAAATAACTATAATGAAATTACATAAATAAAAATGTTCACTTCACCTAATTTTTTTAAATCGGAAAATTATGTAATGATCATTTTATAAATTCAAAGAATTCAAATTTATTTTCTTGAAATTACGAAATTAAGCTCAATTTTAAGTTTGTTTGTTAGGAAATTAATGTTTATAAGTTATTTGAAATTCAAAATAATTAAATATAAAATATGACCATCACCAACCTGGAATTCAATATATATTTTTATTATATCAGCAAACATATAACATTTATTACATCGTTATCTCAAAGTAAGAGATGTATAAATATGTATAAATGTAAATCAAGCATTTTCCTTTAATTTATGTGCATGAATTAAGTACACACCAAAACAAATACGTCATCTTCCGAGTCACACCTTTATGTAGGAGAGTTTTTCAACCACACAACGAGGCACCCCACCTTTTCATTTCTTTAATCCTTGTTTAGAAATATACCATACGATTTGGTCAGCATTATTTTTCAACAAAACAATGTGCTGCAAATTATATGTAGAGTTGTAAAATTGGGCCCCAATTTAACAAAATTTTACCTCAAACCCTTAATAATATTCTACATTTTATGTAAATTATCAATTTAATCCCTCCTTTTTATAAAAAAAAAAAGCAAAAAGAAAAAGAAAAAAAAAATCACAACACACATTTTTAAAACCATTGAAAAATTTGTTTTAAACTTTTTGAAACTCAAATGTGTTTATTAAAACTCAAGCTTTAAATTTTTAAAAACATATTTGTTATGATATTAATATAAGTCTAGCCACTAAAACATTAAAAAATGAACAAGTTGGATCGGTCCAACTCAAGGCCATTGAGGTTAAAATATTTATCAAATTAATCTTATGAATAAATAATTAGGATTGAATTTATTCTTAAAATATTTATAATTTTAATTACAATGCATTTTAATTTATAGCTACAAATATTTACTAATTGAATGAGAAATGTTTTTTTTTCTTACAAAATTGAATGAGACATCAGCAATATATATTTCTAGAAATGCATGTATTATGTATTGTGACCGTAAATTTCATTTACACATACATATTATTATATCTTACTATGTAGATATTTGTAAAAATATTTTAAAAACTTTTATAAAAAATAATATATTTTAAAAACTAATACAATTAAGTAATATAATAGTAAAATATTAATATTACTATTAATGTATATGAAAATCTGTTGTCAGCGAAATACATGGTAGTTGATTAGAACGATTTGATGAATGTAAGATGGGTGACATTTTAAACTAAAATATGATGAGTTTAATATATATACACTTTCCGAATAAAAAATATTTTTATATTATTAATTAATTGTAATTATTAGATTATTAATAATATTTGACTTTTGTCATATCTACTTATAAATAACGTAGTTTTAGTCTCTATTTTGATTTTATAGGAATTAAAATTATTATTTCTTTTTACAAAAAAAAACTTTTCAAAACAGAGATTAAAAATAAATTTTAAAAAATTTAATAATTAAAAAGTTGATTTTTTTATAGGACTAAAAATGAAATTTTATAGAGACTAAAATTTATTTTACTTTTTTTAAATTATTAAAATTACAATTCTTTTATAAAGAGTCTAATTTTTAAGATTAAAATAAAATACATAAATATTTAAGACGACCTTACTTATAAAATCACTCATATGATTAATCATAAGTTGGTATATAAAAATTTACTTGTACATATAAATTACACTCAAATCTGATTTGTGAAATTAGTGGTTGCCATATTATTGTTCATCTATTTGTGTTGACAAAGTTAGCCTATCTTATTTTTTATAAGAAAAGTTAACAAGTGTTACTCATGCATATAAATCTATTCCATAATAATAAAATAACTAAAAATTAAACTTATACTATTAATGTGGCAAATTTAAAAGATATAATTAAATAAACTTTTTTTTACTAACATAATTAAATAAAGTTAAAAATAATTAAATTTACTTATATTTGAGATTATAAAATATGAAAGAAAAAAATTGTTTATGTTAGAAATAAGAATAGGTATTTCTCCCGCGGAACTATAAAAAGATGTTACGTTTGTTGTGTTTGGTTCAAGTGTGAGTAGTTAAGTTTCACATCGATTGTGAAACGTGGTAAATGTTGGATATATAAGAGAAATGATCCATATACCTATTATTTTAAGATTTTGTGTGAAGATTTGGTGTCAAAGTCTCTTGTGGTCCTAGAGCATTTGGTATGTTGTTGTTTTTACGCTTCCCTAGACTCCCCAACAAATGGTATCAAAGCCTTGGTTCGGTTTGATAGGGAGCGGGAGTGGATCCTTGTATCGAAAATCTTCCTGGCTATGTACTCATGAGACATTTCTGTTGGTAATAATGATGGTGTAAGTATATGATGAGAGAGACTCACACTTCAGGGGGACATTGTTGAGTTCAAGTGTGAGAGGTTAAGTTCCACATTGACTACGAACATCGTAAATGTTGGATATATAAGAGGTGACCCATATACTCATTGGCTTAAGGTTTTTGGTGATGTGGCGTCAATGTCTCTTGTGGCCCTGGAGCATTTGGTTTGTTGTTGCTTTCGCGCTCCCCTGGACTCTCCAACAAGCCCCAGACTCCCCAACAAGTGGTATCAGAAGTTTTTAGTACGATCAAGGGAATTAGAATTCTTAGAATGCTATGTGGTTGTAGTTTTGTCTGATCTTTCACATCATAAAAGAATTTTGGTTTTTGGGGATATGAAGTTCTTAGTATGCTTTGTGGTTGTAGTTTTGTCTGATGTTCTACATAAAAAAAATGTTATACTATAGAAATGTTGTTTAGGCAAGGTTCTAACCAAGGAAAAACTTTGTTATTAAGTGGTCCTTTGTGGCCCACCTCTTTTTCCTAATAACCTACCTAGTGCACAATTACAGTATGTCAAGTTCTACTAAAATTTGGGATAGAGAAATTTGATGGAAGAAACAATTTTAGCTTGTGTAAAATTCAAGCCATTGATAAGTTGATACGATTAGGAGTACACAAGGTGTTGCTTGACACGAGTGCATTGATTGGCAATGATGCAAGGTGTGCTGTGAAATTATGTCAATTGTTGAAGAACTTCTTGAGAAAGACAACATGGAAGTTGCACCATAAATTTTTCAACTTGGTTTCGCCACGTAGAAGAAATTCTTGGAGTGGTTTAGCTTCAAGTGAATTTTTTTGAAGTGGTTTAGCTTCAAGTGGAAATTCTTTGAGTGGTTTAACTTCAAGTGAAGTATATTTTTTTAAGGTGGAGTATGATATTCATTTGAACTATGATTGTCGGTGTAGACAATGAAAGTAAAAGATATATAATTTTCATTCAAGGTGAAGATTGTTGGAATTGAATGAAAATTATATATATTAAAATAGTCCCACATTGCTTGGAATTGTAAAGGAGAAGAGAGCTCAAGGTTATATATATGGCTCTAGTTTTTCATTACAATTCGTACTAGTTAGAAACACTTTAAGCTTGTATGTAATTCTTTTCTTTTCTCTTATACTCTTGTGTTAAAGTGTTCTAAGATGTAGTTTGGATCCTTGTATCAAAAGTCTTCTTGGCGGTATAATTAGGAGGTGAGTCTCGTTGGTAATAACTGGATGTGCGAGACTCACACTTGAGAGGAAGATTGTTGGGTTCAAGTGTGAGTGGTTAAGTCCTACATTGACTACGATTGTGGTAAATGTTGGATGTACAAGAGAGATAGCCCATATATCCATTGCATTAAGATTTTGGATTGAGATGTGGTGTCAAAGTCTCTTATGGTCATATAACATTTGACCCATTGATACTCTCGCGCTCTCCCAAACTCTCCAACATGTTGTTCTAAAATATACTAGGCAATAGAAATACTATATAGTGTCCATAATACTTAAATCAATTAAATTTTTTGACATTAGTAGATTATATATTTTTCCGTAGTGACCCGGATTCAAGTTTAAAATCTCCTCTTTACATGTATGAATTTATTATTTAGTTTTTTTTTTTTGTGAACAAACATGTATGAATTTGTTAACAATACTTATCACTTGGTCTGTATAAAAAGGAAACATAAATGATATTAGAACACATAAGTTGACACACGATAGAGCGATACCATATTACACCATGATATACGAAGGGACAAATTTGTCATTTCAACTTTAAATATAGAGACAATTTTGTCTTTTAAGTTATATTTGTCTATCATCTTCTTTCTCTCTTTTCTGTGTTCATTTTTTCTTCAAATCAGTTTATATCTTTCTTCTCTTCCTTTGAGGCATCTCCAACAACACAATTCTCTTTAATTTTTTCTTTTCTCAAGTCGCTGTATATGTTGCTTTTTTTTGTCACAACATTAGTTCTCCTTCACGACTTAGGTTTTTTTTTTCTTGCATAACCTGCGACGTGTGAATTTGATTTATTTCTCGTGTGTTGCCAGAACCGCAACCGCAAATCATATTCGAATGTTTATATTTTTTCTTTATTATTATGTTTTACCATTTTTGTTGGTTATGGATGTTGCTTCCCGGGTTAAATTACTTTTCCTTCTTTAATTTAGGTTTTTTTTTTTTGTTTCTTTACTTATGGGTTTTTGGTTTGAGATTATTTTTTCTTCACAAAACCTATATCTCGAGAATCTCTTAGGTTAGGATATTTTACTTTTATATTCTCTTTTTATTCAAAACTCTCCATTATATCCTACATTGAAATTTATATAATTTTGCTTTTTTTTTTACCTTCCGGAGGTCACAAGGCGGGGATGCAACCACCTGAATTATTTTTTTATGCGACCATCTATTGCCATTTATTTTTTATTTTTTTTTAAAACAAATAATTAATTGTTAATTTAATAAATAAAACAAATTATATTAATAAAATCAAACAAAATACAGGAAAAATAATACATCAAAGTTAATACGGTAGATGTGCCAAAATAATTAATTGTATTATTTTAACAATTTCTTCTATTTTGCCGCCTATTGCAGATAAATTAGCAACTTCATGGAGGAAAAATTAGAGGGAGTTATTAACAAAATAGAATGAAGTTGCTAATTTATCTGCAATAGGGATGCAAATAGAAGGAAATTGTTATAATGATATAACACGTTATTTGTTTTGGCATATCTACTCAACCGTATTAACTTACATGTATTTTGTTTCTTCATTAAATGGATTTTGTTTGATTTTATTAATATAATTTTGTTTTTTTAATTATTTTTTAATTATTTTTTATTTATTAAATTAACAATTAATCATTTATTATAAAAAATAAATAAATAAATGGCAATAGATGGTCGTATCTCCAAGAAAATACGACCATCTATTGGAGAAAAAGAATATATCCTTCATGTGGTCGCATCCCTACCTTGCGACCTCTTGAAGGTAAGGATATAAAAGAAATTCAACCCTTAAGTTAACCATTCTACTTTTTTTTTTTGTTACCGTGGACAAAAGTTGTTATGACTCCTCATCAAGTCAATAGCCAAATTCTTTAGTTGTTGTTCACCAAATGTTTGACAAATATATTCAGACAACCTATAATGTATTTCCATTTTTATAATGTGTTTCCATTTTTATAATGTCTCATGTGCTTGAATAAGAGTTTTGTTGTTGATTACATGATATGAATCTAGCCCCTTCATTGTATCTAATGTTCCTCATTGTTAACTAATTGATTCAACTAGAATATACATTTGTGTTTGTGTTAGATGTAGAAAGCGTGCTTTGGTACATTGTGTTTGTGATTTAATTGTTGGTTTTGATTTATTGTAAAAATAAACATGGTGGTAGGTGTTCCACAAGCACTTTTGGCATTTATTTATTGTTCTTGACTTCTTACAACACCAAGACACCCCTAACAAGTCATCAATTTCTACCCTATTTATTTATTGTTCTTGACTTCTTGCAACACCAATACACCCCTAATAAAATCATCAATTTCTACAAAAACCATTAATGGGGTGCATTCTTAATCAATTGTCAATGTCAAAATCAATTAAACGCACATAAGTCTTCATTTTTAGAGTCCAATATAACTTCATGTGTAGTGAATACTCCCATAGTTAAATTGTGGACAAGGTTAACTCATTAACTACCTTATATACTTCATTAACCAATAATTTATACACTATTAACCACTTTGATAAAAATTTGTATGACCTTAATGTTAACAAAAAATTTTGTATGAAGAATGATTCAAATTAACGCCATATTAGTATAAAATTTGTTGTTTTGAAATTAGTGTGCAAAAACACACTTTAAGTGCTTGAAACAAAGAAATCTCACAATCAATTTCAAAAGCTCACTATCAATTTCTACAACATTGCAAGTATAAAATTATAAATTTAAAAAACAGGGGCAAACACTATAAACCTTAACAAGAGCTAAATGTATGAAAATAAGGAGGAATGAGTTGAAACCATAAGCAACAAAATTGAGAAATAATCTTAACTAACAAAAATAGCAAATAAACCCTAAACCCAAAAATAGGAATATGATACCTTTTTCACCACTGCCATTGTTACTTCATTAAATATGTGATTTTCATCATTTTATTCTTCTTTCTCCTCTTAAATCACTCTCTTTCTTAATTTATTATCTTTATCTCTATTTCAAGGTTTAACCAAAATCAAAATGAAAAAATTGAAGAAAAAAGAAAGATGAAGAAGAAAAGGAAACAAGAAGTAAGAAAAGAAGAAATATTCATATTCAATTTATCTCTGTAGTGAACGAGAAAGGAGGAAGGAAAGAAGGAAAAAAAACTAAAAGAAAAAGGAGATGACAAGAGTATTATGCAAAGTTAATATTTAAGTTGGCAAGTTCACGTTTTTTTTATGTACAAAATTAAAGTAGTATATATGAATAGTTGATTACGGTATAATTGTATTTGTATTGCAAAAATATCTCCATTAACATTTCTAAAAGGAAAAGCTATCCAGTCAACACCCTTTATAAAGTTTAAGATTCATAAACTTTTAAATTAATTTTTTCTAATTTAAAATTTAACTTATACTTAAAAGTTTTGTTAACAAATTCTTTACTTGTTATTCTACTATATCATCATCCCTAGCGTGCACACCCTCTAATTCCTTATAAAGGTAAGTTTCTACCCAATATACCCCCACCGTATTCCTAAACTTTCAAAAACTACCAAGGGTATTGTTGTCATTCCAGAAAAAATAGTAGCTCAAACTACTTGTTCAGATTGTCGTGTTCCTTCCACAATAAAGAGAAAAACAAAACACCTTTCTCTGTTTTTCCTCTCTGTTGCGTTTCCGATTTCTCACACACACACGCATCCAAAAACCCCAAATTTTTAATCTTTTTCGAAACCCCATTTGTTTGCACCCAAGAAAATTCGCTTTTGTTTTGTTCCGCTGTTTCTTGATTTCTTCTACAGCGCGTGAGCGTTCTTCGCTCGATCTCAAACACTGCGAGCTGTTTTTTTATGGCGGCGGGGACAATGGCGACTGCGGCCGGAGCTGCGGTGGTGTTGTATTACGTGAGTCGGAGACTTGCGAAGAAGGAGGATGAGGAAGAAGAGGATCATGCTGATGGCGATGTGTCGAAATCGAGTAGATCGGTTCGGAGGAGGAGGATTTCCCGGAGACCAGCTCAGGCTCCGGCGACTTTGCTTGAATCGATCGTTACTTTGTCGGAGACTTTGCGGTTTACTTATTCAGAGACCCTTGGAAAATGGCCTATTGGTGATTTAGCTTTTGGGATCAATTACTTCATGCGTAAACAGGTCAATTTCTGAAATTCTAGTGTTTTTGGAAATGTGAGTGCTTTTTGCTAAGATTATTGTTGAAATTTGAGTGGCATTATTCTGATTGGAAGTTATGTAAATTGAAGATATGTGTGGTGTCTGACAAGACACTAACACACGTGGTTACATTAAATTACTTATATTACATGTGCCACTGTTGTGTCCGGTGTTTGTGTAAGTGTTTTATAGGTTGGGAGTGATGAGAGTGATGGTTGGTTGAATTGCAGGGTAATTTGGCAGTTGCAAGTGTATATGCTGGAAGTGATTGTGTGCAACTAAAAGGAGATGACGTTATTGTGGAATTGTATGAGCTTTTGAGGCTGTTGACATTGTGTATGCTTTTTTCCAAGAAGCCATTTCCTGTGTTTTTAGATTCAGCTGGATTCACACTGGAAGATGTTCTCATACAGAAGCCTAAAGCTGGGGTATGATTTTATTTGTCTTTATTATTATTCACTCTTTTGTATCTATGCTCCTTTTGTTTTTATGTATTTATTTGTTTGTTTGTTATGTTTATTTTATGTTTTTGGGGGAATGAGGGGTGGAGAGGAGTAAGACAAATCATAGGCACGCAGAGACTCAGACTTAGCCATTAATATAGGTTTAGAGATTATGGTCTCATTCTCACTAAATTTTAGGAGGAATAATGCTAATGAAAATGACCTTTGCTTCTTAATTTTGAATTGTGGCCACTATTTTTTCCTTTTAGGAGAATAAAAATGTTTTAACATCACGACTTTTGGTGTTTGATAGTGGAAGTGGTATGCCCTTCTACTAGCAAAAGGTGTGAATTTCCTAGTTGGTCCCTTAAATGTATGGTTTTGACGAGTTGATTCCTAAAATTAAGAAATTAACAAAAAAAGTCTATGAAATTGTAAATTGTTGGTTATTTTGTCCAGACATGATTTTATATTAGTTTCTAAAGTTAATACTTAAAATGAAATTGATCACTAAATAAATTACATATGAATGTCAAGTTATATGCATCAGACGATTTCATTGTATCTTGTGTGAATTATCTTTTATGATAGACCATCTATATCCAAATCTCTCTGACTCTGAGTGGTTTGGCATATAGTTTTTCTTTGTCTTCCTCTA
Organism: Cicer yamashitae; assembly: GCA_037974755.1. Taxonomy (NCBI): domain Eukaryota; kingdom Viridiplantae; phylum Streptophyta; class Magnoliopsida; order Fabales; family Fabaceae; genus Cicer; species Cicer yamashitae. Next base: position 9,337,867 of record JBBPBQ010000003.1, read on the forward strand.
CCTCTTTAAATTGGACTATTTTTCATCTGGTTTTCCCTCCTCATTGGTGCTTCTATCGGTCTTCTCTACATATAACCAACCAGAGATACTTTGTCATCTTTTCTTCAATTGGACCTACCCTTAATTGTTCTCTAATGATTTTATTCTTAATCCTATCTTGTCTTATGTGACCGACCACTCTTTCATCGTATCATCCTCATATGTGCAATACTCACTCAACATATAGTCCTGTATAACATTGCTGGTTATACGACTGTTAAATTTTCTCTCAAGTTTGAGTGGTAGTTTTCTGTTACAAATTCCACTAGAAGCCTACTGTCTATGTATGAGATGATTGATTACTGTTAATATTATTGATATCGTTTCCTAATACTTATTTTGTCTTGCCCCTTGTTTTAATTCTGAAATTATTATGGCTTTATTTACATGTTAGTCATTAAATCTTACAAAATATGAATATTCTATCATTTTTGTTCCTATTTCACTTTCACTTACTAAAGTATATCAGCGTTTTCATCAGTTTCTTCCGCAATTTGATTCTATGGTATATCTTTCTGCAGCTTCTGAAGCCCGCTTTCACAATTATACGCGATACACAGTCAAAATGTTTACTTCTATTGATCCGAGGCACTCATAGCATAAAAGACACACTGACAGCTGCAACCGGTGCGGTCGTACCCTTCCATCATTCGGTTTTAAGTGATGGTGGGATAGGCAACTTGGTTTTAGGATATGCACACTGTGGTATGGTTGCTGCTGCTCGATGGATTGCAAAGCTCTGTACTCCTACCCTACTAAAGGCTCTTGGTGAATGTCCAGACTTCAAAGTCAAGGTATATATTGAATGGAAAATTTTAATTCTATTTAGAAGAACTGTATAATGGGACTTCACTATGTATTGAATAGAAAATTTACTCGGTATTAATGGATATATTCTAGTTTGACATTTTATCCTGCAACTAACATAGTAACATATACATTCCATAGGTTGTTGGGCACTCACTTGGCGGTGGTACTGCTGCACTGCTAACATATATTCTGAGAGAGCAGAAAGAGTTCTCATCAAGCACTTGTGTCACATTTGCCCCAGGTATGTCATTATACTGCTTTTTGTATGATTTTTTTTATTCATTTGACTAATTACATAATTTATCATCATCATTATTATTATTTTTAATTTTTTTTATAACTCTATCACAATATCTTTGACTAATTGTGCTTTGTACTGTGTCTATGCAGTTTATATTTATACTCTTATTGGTTTGATCACAAAAATGATGATTTCCTATTAACAAATTTAACACTTAAAAACAATGATTTCTACTTTGGCCTAGTTTCTTTTTTCAAATAAATAAATACTGAAAGGGAGATGAGTGAATAATGTAGTTCATGTTATGATATTTATTTAATTTGAAATTCTTAGGCTACCATGATATTTGTCCACAATTCTAATTGATCACTTCACGACATTGAATTTTGTTGTGATAGTACCGTTGCTAATTCTTGTATCATAATTATCATATTTGCAGCTGCTTGTCTGACATGGGAGTTAGCCGAATCGGGAAAACATTTCATCACTACCATTATAAATGGTTCTGACTTGGTGCCCACATTTTCAACTTCCTCTATTGATGATCTCCGATCTGAGGTGCTGCAGCTGTGCTTCCATCTTTAGATGGTTTTAGTAAACATTAATGATTAAAAATTAAACCCTGATTTTCACCTGCAATCTTGGTAAGGTTTTGGATATTAATCCCTACACTAAAGAAACAGGAATAAAGACCCTTGACTTATTATACACATTTTCACTAATGTGAATAGAAAATAATCGAGGACCTTTATTTGTTTTTTCCCTACTGTAGGGACTAGTGTGAAATCTAGTCAAGGTTACTGATGAAAATGAGGTTGTACCTGAACAATAATGTTTCATTACCGATTTTGGAGTGTGTTTATTCCCACTCTTCTGTTTCTATTGTCACTCCTATTCAACTAATTGTCTAAAATGTCCTCCTTTGTTAATCAAACTAATAATTTTAAAAAACTATTTAAAATTTAATTAAATTGGAGTGGAAAGAGAGATATGGTTGCAATAGCCATTCCCCTTAGCTTATGATGTAATTTGTCTTCTTCTCACTTAAGTTGGTTTTCATCAGGTCACCGCATCCTCTTGGTTAAATGATTTACGGGATCAGGTTGAACATACAAAGGTCCTGAATGTTGTCTACCGCTCTGCAACCGCGCTTGGATCTCGCTTACCAACTATATCTAGTGCAAAAGCTAGGGTAGCTGGTGCAGGTGCTATTCTGTGGCCAGTAACCAGTGGCACTCAGGTAGCCTCATCTCCATGCTCCCTGATCTCTAATTGACATTCACTTGCATGCAGCGCATAGTGGTATTTGGGTTATAATTTTGAATTGGATTTATCTTAACACTGGCAAGAGTATGTAGTTATCCATCTGTGCATAATATGAAGAGATGACTGATCAATTGATCATGGCACTCACATATTTGCATTTTGTTATGGGATTTGTAGTTATCCATGTTGCGCTACAATTCCTTGATCTGTCTTCGATCTTATTAAGGCCCTGTTTTATACTAGCAGGTTATGATGAAGCGTGCGCAGAGTGTTGCAGAAGCTGTTGTCAGGACTCGCTCATCATTGTCATCATGGTCTTGCATGAGTGCCCGTCGCCGAAATGTTGGTCCATCACCAAAATCTGATGCAGAAGGCTTAACCGAAAGAGTTGAGTCTCTTTTGACCAAAGAAGCAGCAATAGAATCTGTGCTTACGGACGATCCCAATTCCTCAAGTGGAGGTTCAAGTCATGATGACACCGATGAAGAAGAACAGCTCATTCCTGCTAATCAAGACATTACCACATCCACTGTAGATGACATAACAGAAGGCCAGTTATGGTATGAAATAGAGAAGGAGCTTCAGAAACAGGATAATACCATTGACATTCATGCTCAGGAAGAAGTGGCAGCAGCAACAAAAGAGATCACTGAAGAAGAGAATCAACTTGTTGATGCTGCAGAATGCAGTAATTCAATCACAACATCTGATAACATGGATAGCCATCGATTTTATCCCCCAGGAAGAATCATGCATATTGTGTCTATGCCTTCATCTGATAATTCGAATTCAAATTCTGATGATCCAATAGAAGAACATGTTTGCTTATACGAAACACCGAGAGAGTTGTACAGCAAGCTCAGACTTTCAAAAACGATGATAAATGACCATTACATGCCAATGTATAAGAAGATGATGGAATTATTAATCCGAGATCTAGAGAAAGATAGCAATTGTAATAATTTAATGTGACAAATAAAATACACTTGGAAAATTATTAACGAATACAGATTTCAGTTATATTGTCTCGAGAGGAAATTTTCTAATGTATATATGATGATGATGTACACCCCAATGAATATTTCTTTCTTAAAAAAGAAAGTTGTACACACACCAAGTAGGTTCTGTTGATTGCTATTCTTAAGCTTGATATTCAAAACTTACAGCAGGAATAGCATGAATGTTATATTAATGAATAGATATTTTGTTTTACTATTGACATGAAAACGTTTAGCTCATCTTTTACTCCCTGGCATTGAGATATCAAAGCAGCAAAACTGAGTGATGAAATTATCAACCACCATAGCGGAACTTGAGGGATTCAGGGGGTTCCTCTTCCATTATGCCAAAACCTGTTGTTGCCAAGTACTCACGAATGGTTGTTTTACGATCAGCAAGATAGGTGTGATCCAAAAAGTTGTTGTAGGCTTTGTCACCAAGATTCTTCGCTGCCAGTACACTACAAGAAAATGATTTGCTCAGTCATGGTACTATTTGGTTTAATTGAAACTGATAATAGAAAGATTTGCTTTGTTGATTCTCAGATTGAAAGCAGATTGGGAAGACGGATACGTAAAATGTAAACAAAATGTATCTAGAGGAAAATACAAAATAGTAAGAAGTATCTCTCAAAAGCAAAAGAAAAGAAAACAGAAACTAGAAAGAGGAGTAATGCTGCCAGTGAATGTGTAACTTGTGTGACGAAGAAATTTCTGCCAGTTGCATCCATGATTCTGGATTTCTACATCTAACAGTAAAGAGTATTCAACCAGGAAAAAATAGCTGACCAGAAATTCATACTATTTCTTCTCTTCAACATAAAATCAGTCAATAAATAATGAATAGGCTTTCATCCAAAAAGTGCTTACCAGTGTCGAAGATAGACACGGCAAGGCAAAACATCGTCTCTCCAAATTTTATCAATATTCCACCTTCCATATTGCTGAAAAAAAATCTCCTTGTTTCCTGAACAGAAACAAAATGCAAGTGTGTAAAAATGAAAATAAAAGAATATGTAAAAGAGACAATCTAGGTATAACATAGGGCATGCATGAAAAAAAATTCACAATAGTTTTTCTTGTAAAACAAAGTAAACGAACACCCAAAGTACTATATAGGGAAATTTCCCTATCATCTATTGGATCATTGCACTCTTCTGCCCAACCGTAAAGTTATGAAACATTAAGTGCCTCTTTGGTTCCATGTTGAGCAGCATCAAACACACGTTCAAATAGAAGCATCCCAAGAAAGCACCGACATAGAAAATTGACAAAACTCTTCAATTAGGCTCCCCTCTCTCGTTTCTCGAAAAACCTTTAAGCTTTACTGAATTTGATACAATCAATACCCATTTATATTAAGATAAAAAATCTTGAACAACATGTTGACATTTCATAAAAAGAATGTTTATTTTGGTCTTTCAAGTACTAGTGAGTTTTTCCATGAATACAAACTATATTCAGTTCAAAAGAAATTAGCTAGCAGAAGCTACTTACTATGATCACCTATGCCAATAAAAAATGGCAGCAAGCATATAAATCATCTAACACAGAGTTGGATGAATTCCAGCAATTCAATTTTCCAAAACAATACAGTCCCTGTATCTTAAATAACCAGAATACTAATGAGAAACTGAGAATTACCTTTACATCTAATGTTGAAAAATTCCTCATCACTATACCGGGCACAAAGTACCTGAGAAAAATGATACATTTGCTAATTAAACAACCAATATTCCTTATAATGTACTAATAGTAATAACCATAGAATCTATGCTTAAGAACAGCAAAAATGATCACCACATACCGCAGGAAAATCAAAAGACTTGCCATCAAGCGTTTCAGGAAGAACCTAAGACAAAAAAAAACAAAAAATAAACATTGGAACCACATGTTAAAACATCATAAGACAACCAAAACATAACACAAAGCCCAAAATCTACAACATCTATTCGCTTACAGCAAGAAACCGAAACTCAACCTCCCTCTTGATAAAATCTGGAATCTGATAATACAATCAAATCAAATAAAAAAAGTTAGTTCCAAGAACACTCACTCAAAAACATGAATGAATTTTACCTAAAATTGAAAAACTCAATGCTATCACTGTAGTCTATACCTCTGATTTTCTTATCTCAAACACTGTTACAACAAGAGTTTCTCCTTCACATTGTTCCACACTCAAGCTTGAAATCTCCTAATAACATTTTAATCAACACACAGTTAAAACTCAATGAATTTTTAAATTTGGCTTTAAAAAAAATACTAACAGTAAAAAAATTCAATACTAAAAAACTTCATTTTTTTGGGTGAATACTCAAAAACTTCAATTGAATCAAGCATAAACCAAAATCAAAATCGCCTTCCAAATTGAACTAAGCATAAACAAAAATCGGCGACTGTTCTGTAAAATTAACAACACAATGAAGAATGAAAAGAGAGCAAGAAAAGATTAAATCGAACCATAGTTTCTGGTTTGGCAATAACGCGTTCGAAGAAAACGGGAGCAACGTGAGCGAATACGCGACGGAAGTGATTCAACTTTGCAATTCTGAAATTGAGCAAATCGGGGAAAGTGCTTCGTGCGCTCCGCTCTACGATTCAAAAAAAAGTGTTAAGCGATGAAGAAGAAGGAACCGGAGGAAAAAATGAAGGTAGTTACCGCACCGGAGAGGAGAGAGCCGAAGCCGCAAATGGATATGAGAGCGTCGGGAGAGAGGAGTGAGTCGAAGTGAGAGTCGTCGATGAGTTCCGTGAAGGTGATCGGAGAAGAAGACATGGCGGATAGTGAGAGAATTTGGCGGGTTTTAGAAAGAGAGAGAAGAGGAGGTGAAGAGAAGGAGAGGGTGGCGCGTTGATTGGACGCGTGGGAGGCGAGTGGGAGAAAGGGTGATAGTCGTTGTTGTAAGGTAAAGGAAGTAGCGGCGCCGATGTTCATAATAGCAGCCGCTGGTCGACGTGGCGTGGTTAAGCAAGTGATTTGAAGTTTTGAACACTCACTTGTGGAGTACTATGGGAACACAAGTTCACTTTGAAATTACAATCACTTCATCTTCAGTTGAGGTTTGAAACAGTAAAATCACAATGAGTCATTATCAATTTTTTAAAAGAATTTTTAAAAGTAATCGAATATAGTTTTTGTAAAATTTTGGTGAGTCATATGATTTGACTAATTCCCTCGTGAAACTAAATATGATTTGGCGAATATAGTTATTACATTGGAGGGACGACGTCCTATCATAGTGGTAGCCTGGTAGGGGAAGGTTGCGCCGAAAAGAACTAGAGGCACGAGGAGAGCAATTTGGTGGGGAAGGACCACCATAAGATCCAATGAAACTACAACATCTTGTGGTAAACAATACTTATGTACAATACACCACCTATTGTAGTTGTGCACAAGCGATAAATTGGCCGCAGGTTCCAAACATAGGAGTGTTTTTTATTTTGGAGTAATAAAAAATGATTTTAGTTAAAAATGAATTCAATATAATATAATTTATGTTTAAATGTATTTACGTAAAAATGAATTGGATAATAATTTTTAATGTTGAAATTATGTGTCGATCTAAAAGTTGTAAATTTTAATTTTATAAATTTAATTTTAAAAGCAAAATTAATTTTACTCAATATCATCGAAACTTATAAAAATGAATTTTACGCATGGAAAATTAATTTTTACTCATCCAAACAAATTTTACACCTTCAAAATTTTGACCCATCTAAATGATTAAGGAAGACACATCACTCAATAAAAAATTGCTACACATTATTTCGTGTACAAGAAAGCGATTGGGCCGTTGCTATGTCACAGGTCAGATTATGATATAGAAGAGTTAAGATTCGTATTTAGAATAGTTCATAAGCTTCAAACAGATTTTATTACCCTTAAAAAAAATAGTTCATACAGATTTTGATAAGAATGTCACCAACCTCAATTCATAATGGTGAGTGAGGCTGGAATATAAAAATACATGATATAAGCTTTTATTTTTCTATGAAAAGATAATAGAAGAATTTATTAGTTTTTCATACAAACTTTTTTTTTTAGAAGAGACAGTAACTACCATCATAATTAATTCATAATTATAAAGTCTCGAATTCGAATCCGGAACAAAACGTCAAACAATATTGATACTTGTCAATAAATTAGTACATCATAAAACCATTTTGTGCCAAATTAGAGTTATTATTATTGATAGACAGCTTCAAATCAGATATCTTGCTAGTTAGATACAGCGGGCAGTTATGTAGTTATAGTTAAAATAATTAATTCCCCATAGTAACTGACATTCATTTGTGTGTAACTTTTGGGTATCGAAATTTTCAACGAGCTGAGTAGAACCACATGTACAGTGTACAGTAAAGTCCTCTTAAGAACTTTAGCGCTACTGCATTTCAGAAATCACTTTTGTGGAAACCATGTTATTTCATCTAAACACTCTTGGGAATGTGAGTACAATATTTGGCATTTGAGTCCAAGGCTAAGGAATTCCAAATCAACAAGACAAACAATGTAGTAACGTCAAAAGAAATGGCACCACATTGAGAAGTACCTCAGACAGAACTTTGGATGGACTAAACAAAAAATCACTAGTCACCAATCACGGTCGACGGGTCACATACAGTAGTTCTTACAGGATCACAAAAAAAAAAAAGATTAAGTTGTGAAATGAAACGCAGGAACGTGTAAAACAAAAAGTCTAATTTTTAATTTTTTTTATACTGAATTACAATTTATTTTGACCTTATCCTAGCACTATAACAAAATGTACCAACCCTATATCCCTGAATCTAATATCCAAATCGAGTATCCAATTTTTTAAGGAAAAACATACTTTAGATAGTACCTCGTACATATCCTGGTATCCATGCATATGTATATGCCTTCTATTTAGGAATACTGTACTTCATAGATATGTTTGAGCACTCGCCAGAAAAAGAGTACAAAAAACAAGAACAATAGACAGAAATATAATGGAAAGTAATCAGCATATATTATTGATTTTATTTTTTTCTGCTATAAATTGTGAACTGATGGATTTTTACAGTGAACCAGTTATAGATACATTCTTTACAAGAATATGGATCTCTCAAGCACTCACTTCTCTGTGACCTCTCGATCCTCTCCGTGTCTCTCATAGCTTCCGTCTTGCTCTCCAGTATCCTCTCTATCTCTCCACTCTCTCCCCCTCCCAACTTTGTCCATCTCTGCACATCATAATCCCCCCTACCCCAATTTCCCAACTCATTTGCAGAATTTGTAATAAAAAGAAACTCTGCAAATAATTAATTACAGATCCCCCGTATAAAAAAAAATCAAGATGTTTTGTGTACTGGACATTGTACTCAATGGAAAACTTGAGCAGCATAGTATTCACCTTCATTGAAAGCAGGTCTTAGACTTTCTTGACACATGAACTCCAAGGGAAAAGAAACAAGATGACCCTTTATTGTTGCTAATCTCTCCATGGGATGAGTGTTCTTGATATCTCCATCCTGATAGGATTCTAGTTTTTCTGGGGCTATTCCCAAATCAATGGTAGTGTGTCCAATTTTTTCTTTCCATAAAGCCACACTTTGTCTGAAAGCAAGTCTGCAGAAACAAGAGGTTTATGGTGTATGTTAGGACAAGACAACGGGACAACGGAAAAGACTTACCTAGAGAATAAAAATGGACAACAGTTACACCAACATACCTGGTGTGTATCAAATCATTAGGCACACAGGAAAAGACATCCTGATAAATTGCAGTATTTGTCTGGAAAACAAATCCAAGGATAAAAGTCAGTATTCTAGTTTGAAGTATTGTTATGGTATGAGATAAGGAGTTAGTTAAGGAAGTTATTAGTTAACGAGGTTGTTATAGGACTACTATAAGTCAAATTAGTAAGTCAAATTACAGATCTATTGCAAGTCAAATTAGTAATAAATATAAACACTTGATCTTTCTTATTACCTTTGCTATTGTCATCCAAATGTCCTTGTACGTAGACTCAACAACAGGGTCCATTATTTGATTGACCTGAGAAAAATATATCAAGTAGTAATCATTATTACTAATAAGGCACATGAAACAACTACTATCCAAAATGGAAAATTACTAACCTCTCCTGCTGGGAGACCTAAGTGTTCAGACCATAATGATAATCGGAGAGTCAAAGAAAACTTCCCTGCCTTCCAAGGCTTTCCATCCATATAAGAATCAATCAACTCTTTGTCTTCTATAACTACACCAATCTGAAATCCACATGTCTGACAGTTAAAGGGACAGAACTACAGAAGGTGATGCAACAATTATGAATTCATACATAATTTAAAAAGTGAAATTAAATATTCCCAAATGTGCAAATAATAATCAACAGCACTTAGTGAGAATAATCTAGAGTTGTTGCTGTAGGTAAATAATAAACAGATCAGTCGACGGGTTTACAAACCATGACACAATTTTAAAAGTAAGAAAAATGAAGTTGACTATATTCTTTCACTAGTTACATGTTTTATATTAAGGTGTCTCCTAAACGTTTGTTAACATCACAAATATGTCAAACTGATACTCCCTCCATTACTAATTGTGTGTAGGTTTATTCACAAAGATTAAGAAAAAACAATAAACGACTTAATGAGTGGAATCAGTTTACTGAATTGTCCTTATTATCTAGTGGAGTATTACTATTGTTATGAATACATGGTAACGTATGATGACTTGAGAATGGCACACTATTTATTTGAGGGCAAGATTGAAGAGAAAAAATTAATGTTGCACTGAAAAGATAAAAATGACACTCAATATGAAATGGAGGGAGTAATATGGTGAAAGAAATTCAATTTTATATATAAATTTGCAGTCTTCCCCCAAAATATCCAATAAAATATATAAAAAAGAGAAAAAGCTAACTAGAAACCAATTACTTTGCTTCTATAATATAAGAAAGAATTACCATTGATAAAAAATTGTTACAAGGGTTCATGAAATAATGCTGTATGAGAGTGAATAGGTAATGAAACACATATCCGATCAAACCTATACAGCATGTGAAAGGAAAAAGGCTTAAATTTGTACCTCAGAGTCCCTGGAACCAAGTAAGCTCCTATCATTAATATTAGCAGATCCAATCAAACTTATACAATCATCAACAATCATAATTTTACTGTGAACGTACACCTGCAAAAATTTGTATGTCATTAAGCTAACTAGAGCTACTTAAGCAAAAGACAATAGATGAAAAAAAATACCTGGCTGGTTGCTACAGGACCACCGTCGGAGAGTCCGCCATAATTCCTCAGTCCGTAAAAAGAGATGTAGTCATGTACTCTTGAGCCAAGAAGATCATAAAGATTATGTAAGATAGATTTCTGCCCTCTGCAAATGGTTCGATACTGCCAATGCATTATGGCTCTCACAGATGCTGCACCACCATCATCAAGCCCCCCCTATATAACAGAAGTAAGTCCAAAGTTCGTGCAAACACTATATTTTCTCTTGTTGAAAAAAGAAAAAGAAATTAATTAGAACCTGGAAGCCAGGCAGGAGAGGTATAACGACTATAACCCTGAAAGATTTTTTGTCATTATAAGCTCGCATAATCCGTCGATATAAAGCTTCTAACACACGGTTGCGTATCATATCATCTCCAGAAAGACCTGAGATAAAAAACTGGTTCTGGAACAAGTTCCCATAGATTAAACAGAACAGTCAGGAACGTCCAGAATAGATTTAGGAAGAGATATATATTACAAGCTGTAGGAATGTTGGAATCATTATTAAAAGAAAAAAGCTGATCATCTAAATCCACTTTCTAAAAACTAAGGCATTGCAGAGATAAAGTCCAAATATGTTTAGGTATTTGACTTTGCTATTTTTAAATCTGAAACTGATGAGGTGTTTGACAACATTCAAAACAAGTATAAAATAGTAAAATACAGAAATGAATACAGAAACCAATTTAATAGTGAACCGGTTCAAACTTACACTTATTTTGGTTTGTTCAATAATAAAAAAATTCCAAAAAATATGAGCAATTGTGATTATCTAAATTCAATATAATTGAGATTAACTTATATTTTCAAACATACATATTTATTTAATCCCAATTTTTATTTAAAAAAGTCACTTTTCCTTCTGAAAGGAAGTTGGAAAATTATAAACCTTTAAAATTAAAAGAGGCAACTATCTCAAAATTCAGAAAGACAACTATAGGATCGGATAATAAACAAAGCCGAGTTAAGACTAAGAAAGATCAAAACCTTTCTATAATCATCATAACAATAAAGAAACTTATATATATGGGTTATACTGAATTGACACAAGTAAAGCTAATACTAATGGTGAATAGAGATTAAGTTCTTCCTAGGAACAATGTCTAAAATAAGTTGCAGGGCAAGCAAATAACATAGCATAACAAATGCCACACCATTTAAGCATGAAATGTAATTATCATCTTGAAGAAGAGCATCAAAAGATACTAGAGACAAAGCCTAAGAGTTGAGACTTGAGATATTATGCAGAAACTCACAAGATATTCAAATTGTTGAGAAAAATGGCATTTGCGTTCTAAAGGAAATACTTATTAGGCCAATCAAGTAATAATCCACCCTGTTCTTTTGTAATTATTTTAAATCTAATTGACAGCTTCCAGATATGTTTTATAATTATAATATTAATTAATGATAACAATGAAAAACCATTTTTGGTATGATCATTTGCAACACCTTCAATCTTCAAAAACTGTATCACATTAAAGACAGCAGAAGTTTATTCAATACCTCAATGTAGATGAAGTATTCAGCTTTCTCAATGAGAGAGCAATAAGCATTGTGGATGCTCTCTTCAGTTTGGCTTGTTCCAGCTGACCACTGACTGACGCTCCTAATAACCTATCAATTAAAGTCTATTAAAGTCTATTTCAATGGTAGAAAATAAATTGGCCAGTGTAATAAAAAATAACAGGACACAAGTGACATGAAAAGAACAAAAGCAATAAGATATGCCCCCTATTAAAGTCAATCTTCCAGCGACATATGAACTATCACTTCCCGTGAATTTCAGTCTTAATGTTGCAAAAAAATCATCAAAGGCAAGAGCTTCAATAAAATATCTGATTTTTCTCAATAAATTTTAATGACAAAAAATAGCATGTGTTACATTTTAAAGAACCTTTTGATGAGATGATCATATAAAACGAATATCACAGATAAAACAAATGTATTAGTCATTCAGACAATTATATTTCGGTAGGTCACTGAGACTTCAGCACTATGAAAACAGCGTACCTGACAACGGCAGGAAGCACGAGGACCAATTTGTCCAGATTCATCAGCAAAACCTCCCTGATCATCCCGTTCTTGTGATTCCCACCATTCTAGATCTGTATTTTGTGAATCAACATGAGCCAATCTATCATTATGCATTTTCTCATGATAATGCTCAGAGTCAAGATCATCAACAAAGCCCTTCATTGGTGTATCGGGACCAACTGCTGCAATTTTGGCCCTTCGGAATGAAAAAGGAAGGCCACTGCTGATCCTTCTTGGTTTGTCAAGGTGATGTAAAAAGGAGATTAGCCCATTTGGTTTTGGGTCTCCTACAGGAGCATTCAACCCACCCGACTCCTGAGGCAGGAGTAGAGGAATATCTTGGTCCTGGGAAGATGAGGAAAATGAATCTTCCCTCTTGAGGACTTTACCATTGACGGTGTTCTTGATTTCAATCGGTATCTCACTGCTTCCCAAGTAATGGGGAATAACCATATGATGTTGAGGCATAAGTAATGGTATTGTTTGTTCATATGGAGCTTTATTCCTCTGATGTAAAAAATAAATAAATTATTTCCTATTGACAACATAGGAAATGGATCGAATGCCTCAAGACTTCAATGAAATTGTAGAATAAGTCTAACCTTGGCATAATTCCATCGCTGAACAAAGTGCCTAGCAATGTCACGACAAGGTGGCCCCCAAAGAGCACAATGAACATCATGCCAAGGCATACGAGGATATTTTTCACGCTCCAGTTCATCTTTCATTGTATCTTCCCATGAATTAGGTTCAGATTCTCTGTCAAAATTGAAAATGAAATGAATAATACATGAATTATGTTCAACAAGAGTAAGTCTATTGACCAAGTAAAGATGAGCGACATATGCTAACTCATACCAACTGCAAAGCTTGTGACAGATTTCTTTAGAATATCTTTTTTTTAATAGACAAATGTTAGTAAGTCAATGGTTATGTTGGTTTCCAGGGTTCGAACCCTGGACCTCCTACTTAGATTTTAAAACTCCTTCCTTGTCCTTTATTTAATGTAGCATATTATGAGTATATGGAAGAATCAACAAGGAGAAATCTCAGTTATAATTAAGATTGAATCATTGACTCATCGTAATTAATATGAGCCATAATACATGCAGACGCACACATGCTCGCGCACATACATATATATATATATATATTGAGAGTGACTGTATGAACTATCCCAAACAAACCCTAAATCTTCTACACCTGCTCAGCAGCAAACCATCCTGAGTGTCAAAACAAGTGAGCTATGCCTGCCATAGCTCCTATCTAGGAGGTTTGTGCCAGCAATTAACTTTCTGGCATCCTCAAAATTTTCATATATTGACTTAATCACCAAGAGAAGTTGCACCTAGTCCAACCGTCCAAACCCTAAATTCAGTTTTGCCGTTGTCTCCTATCCAAAGACCGCCTCAAGGCTACTACACCTTTGCAAGCGCATAAGGGAGCGGGAGTCACCTTTTTGGTGCCATTCTACCTCAAACTCAGGAAATCACCCATATGAGCCCTTTTAACCCCAAGCTTTATCCTTTCAGATGTGTTACAGATGGTGTGTCACATGGTTTTGGACTTTTGGTGTTCTTTATATTATCCAATGCATGTCCTCCCAGACCTGCCCAATCCTTTTTAGACATTCTTCAAGTATTTGTTGTATTTCTAGTTACATCCTTTGATTTGTAATAATGGGAGATGGGAGATAATTTTCCCAGTATTTCAAGTTTCTCTAAGACTGTTCTTATTGCTTCAGCCCTTGTCGGCTTGCCAAGCTAACCATGTAAGTATTTTGCCCATTACAAGTTACAACTAGAAAAATGACTTAGATGGCCACCTATAAGACTTTGGCAGTACCAAAATCCTTTAATCTCATCTGATAGTTTATAAATTGTGGTTGTCGTCTAGGGAACCTCAGATTTTTTTTTTATAATGAACATGGACACGTTTTATAATTTAGTTTTGCTCTGTATGAGTTAGCATCATCGGTCACTAGTGTGAGCATTCCTAGTGCAGATTGCAAGGCCTTTCATCACTTAAACTTTACGTCATCAGCTTAGCTCTTTGTTGAACAATCTGGTTATCCATAAACTTTATATCTCATTCATCTCAAATATTTGACTCCAATATTTCTAATTCCAAAAATTTGGACTAAACCAACTCAATCCCAAAAGCTAGCTCATGGTTTGAAGATTGCTAGAGTCTTCTCATAACATTTTGGCCATATCTCTAGGAAATGTGAGATCTCAACAACACTATTAACATCTATTGAGATATTGTAAATATTATTAATATCCTTGACATATCTCGCTTGGTTAGGTCAGACTCAAGTATATATATTGTACTTTACTCTCATTCTAATATATGAAGAAATATGTCTTAGGATACCCGTTTATATAAGACATGATTGGAAATAACAATTTGATTCAAAAAGATATTTTTCAGGTTTCTGCTTTAGCTCATTAATAGAAGCAACAATTTCTTTTCTTTAACAACAGATATTTTGCTACTAAACTTCTACTTCCATATACAAAAATTTTATTCTTTCTCCAAACACTTCAAAATAGTAAAAGAAGGAATTTATCTAATATGGACCTCTCAAAAAGGGTCCAAAGGTGGACCCTTACCTTTTTAGTAAACAAATTAATTTTATAATAGTAAAAAAATGGGGAAGAGATGTAATATTTTATATAAAATTTACTAAAAATAGTAAGGGTCCACCTTTGAACTCTTTTTTAGAGGTCCATATTAGATAGACCTGTAAAACAAGTGCCTTTTTTCTAAAATTTAAATTTAAATGAAGCTTTTAGCAATTTCACAGCAAGGCCAAATGGACTCTAGCATAAAGCTTCCAAGGGATTTTATTTTCTATTCACAAAATTTACCTTGGGTTGTAATAGTCCTTTCCAGGCCAGATTAAAGGAGGGACATCTCCAACTTTATGTTCAGGTGAGTCGTATCGACCAAAGCACAAATCCAGTCCTCCGATGAAGCAAATATGATTATCAACAATGACAAGCTTTTCATGGTGTGACCTGAGTATATTAATAAGCACAAATAAGAAACCACAAAAGTGAAGCATTCTTGGATATATGCTGATAAATAACACACACACATACCAACATACCCACAGGCAAACACACATATAGACATACATGTGTATGAATGTGTATTGAAGTTATAAGATTTTAAACAACGCAAGAAGGAAGAGAAAGAAGAATGCCTTTGAATGGTAGTTGTGGATTTTGATGATACAAGAGACTAAGCACTAACCGCAATTCAAACATATACTAAAATCTTAATCCTGGATAAAAGGTAAAATATGTTGTTGGTTCCTATAAAATTGCGACCATTCATATTTAGTCCATGTATAAATTCTTTTTATTCCGAGTCCGTGTAAGAATTCGATTTATTTTTAATCCGTAGAAAATAAGAAAAATGATACTTTGACACCAAAATTCGACAAGTTAGATGGTTAACACAATTTAATATGTGGTTAATAATGTTCAGTGAGTGGTTAGTGAATGTAACAATGTGTTGCAACTCATTAATCATCTACTTAACACAATTAACCACGATTCTGAACGTCATTAACCACGATTTTCAAGTGTATATTTTGAATCTAAATCATGGTTAATGAATATCATGTATATTTGAACACCAAAAAATCATGTATGTTTGAACGCAATTTGGATGATTAATATATATATATATATATAAACTTGAAAGTTGTGGTTAATAACGTTCAAAATCATGGTTAAGTGTGTTCAATTGATGGTTAATGAATTACAACACCTTGTTATAATCATTAATCATCTACTAAATATAATTAACCACATTTAAATTGCGTTAACCATCTAAGTTGTTGTCAAATTTTGTGTCAAAATAACAACTCTTAAAAATAAAACATTTGCGGTCTTAGTCCCTGCAAAGGACCTTAAACATGCTGTTTTTGTTAAATATAGGGACTAAAAATGAACAGAGTTTTTATAGACTAAAGATGAATGGTCATGATTTTACTAGGAATGAATATTTAATCCTAAAGTAAATAAGGAAACAAATCATGAGATACAAAGAAATATATAAGTCAATCGTAAGAGACAATCTAAGATACAATTCAAAGATACACCACCCAAATATTGAGATATTTTTCATATTCTAACAACACATTCACACATTCATAAAACCAAATACAAAGAAAGTTTTGGGTGATTTCATACCACAGGTAAACACCAGTAGAAAAGTGGTCAGGATAGCGTAATACCCTCACATTCTCATGGATGCTAAGAAGCTTTCTCTTGCTATAAACACTGTTGATTTTCAAAGCAAGAGCCACCTCTTTGTAGAGAAGAATGTAGATCTGGAAACAAAGACAAAAAGCATTCATACAAATCTTGACACTTCAATGGAAATAAAGCAATTCAGTATATTTCATCCATGTGGCATACAAGGCAACTTAGAACCTTCGTAACAACTCGATCTTCAGGTGGACTGGACTGGTACACCATTAAGTAATTAAAAATTCAATTAATATACCTTTTGGCTTCTCTCCATTTTGAAATCATAAACATTTATAAAAGACTAAATTATATAGTTCTATGTATACCTTTAACCAAGTTACTTATGAGCAAAGTCAAACAATCTAACAAAAATTAGAGCCACATGTTCTACCTAGAGAGAGGAGTAATACAAATCGCCATCCCTCCCTAAGAACCTAAACTCAGGAATAATGACATGCATTTGGTACACAAGTGAAAACATGGATACTGCAACATAGCTTGGTTTAAGGCGCCCCATCAGGATTTTAAGCATCACATATTGTTTGACAAGCTTGAATACAGATCTTACAGAGACTTGACCTGTTAGGAACCCAAGAATTGGATTCCACTTGTTCTACCTAGAGAGAGGAGTAATACAAATCGCCATCCCTCCTTAAGAACCTAAACTCAGGAATAATGACATGCATTTGGTACACAAGTGTAAACATGGATACTGCAACATAGCTTGGTTTAAGGCGCCCCATCAGGATTTTAAGCATCACATATTGTTTGACAAGCTTGAATACATATCTTACAGAGACTTGACCTGTTAGGAACCCAAGAATTGGATTCCACTTGTTCTACCTAGAGAGAGGAGTAATACAAATCGCCATCCCTCCCTAAGAACCTAAACTCAGGAATAATGACATGCATTTGGTACACAAGTGTAAACATGGATACTGCAACATAGCTTGGTTTAAGGCGCCCCATCAGGATTTTAAGCATCACATATTGTTTGACAAGCTTGAATACATATCTTACAGAGACTTGACCTGTTAGGAACCCAAGAATTGGATTCCAAAAGAAAGAACACTTTTATAAAGAAATAGGAGAGAATCTTTCCTCCAAGGATTTCCCCTTCACAATAGAGTTTCTACTATATTCACAACTGTATAATATTAAATGAATGACCTTTCTAACTCCAAAACCTCTCTATTTAAACACAATTCCTAACTACCTCATTAACTAACTATAACAACAATCAACTACTTTAACTACTGTAATATCTATATACTATATCCTAACAATACACCCCTCCTAAAACAACCTTGTCCTCGAGGTTGAAATCTATTTTCTTTTTGTAAGTGTAATATTTGATAACATGCATTGGCTTCTCTTTTCCCTTCAACATATTCTTTAAAATTGAAGTGTTGGCACTATTCTGCAGCATGCACCCATTTAGAGCATTACCACTTGTATTCCACAAATGCAAGGTGTAAGTACCAGCACCTTCTGCAACATACTACTATTTTTATTGTTGCCACCTGGATCCCACAATCGTAAGGATGAAGACCCATTCACCACAATTTCTTTTGCTGCCGCCCACTGTTTTACCTGGTTAATTCCTTTGCAGAGCAGCACATGTTCACCTCTGACAGGAATAAAACCGCCATAATTCTGCTGGACATTAACACTTTCTCTATAATAGGAGTCAGCTTCATAATCTGCCTTTGGGTCCTCTAAAAGAAGCATCAAACCGTCCTTCCAATGTTTCCGTAAGCACCAAAGACTAAAACATGGTTTCAGTTGATGAAACATGGTGGCCAATATCATCTAGGACTTCTTCCAAACAAGGAAACCTTTTTGCCATTGGACAGGAACTACAGGGTCCTTCTTCTATTGCTACTTTAAGTAGTTTAATTATAAGAGATGCTGGATAAATCTCAATGGAAAGTCCCGAAGCCATATTCTTATTAATGGAAAATTGAAACCATACTTCACATTTACACCTGTAGGTTTCCAATGTCTGATTCAAAGGTATCAGTTTAGGGGTTTGCAGTAAGGTGCAAACCAGACATAGTAGTAACAGTCTGCACACCAGACACAGTAGTAACAAAGTGCATCCAACTTGTGTTTTTGCATCTGGTTCACCACAAAATTTATACCTGGTGGACGCCGTCGTTGAATTAACATCTGATGGTTACCGCTGAAGAAGTGCCCTGGTGGGTTAGAGTCCAGTGGCTCTGGCGAAGGCAGTGGTTCAAATCCAGCTTCCTCCGTCATTTGCAGATCTCGGTCTTGACCTTTTGGTAATGAAAGATTGGTTGTTGGAGTGGCCACCGCATGTGGGCCGGTGTTATAGAGAGTTTGTGTGCAGGGGCATTCAAGAGTTTAGTTAATTGAGCTTCCTTGTTCTTTGTGCGATTTCTGATTTGATGGCTTTAACGACAACACGAGGCTGATCGGAATCTTCTAAGACCAAGAACCTGTCTCGTTACTACCACATTTCCACTTCTCATTGTTCTTGCCATTTTACCCAATACGAGTCACTGACTTTCCCTTGAGACCCAGTTGTGGCTTCCATCACAAATCTTAACAATTCTTTTTGTTGATCCCACCTTGCTTGATAATGTCGATTTTCTGTCGTCCGCTTTTGTGCCTTCCACACTTCTAATTTTGTTTCTGGCTTATCCTGCATTGAATTTTCCCCCTCTATTACCTCTTTTGACTTTCCTTCATTCTTCTCTGTCTCACCCATAACATGTATGTTGCTCTTGTCTCCATCTATTGCAGATCCCTCTGCATTACAGCTGTTTCCCTTTCCAAAAAGATTTCCACATTAGATCAGGGTTTACTTGTTGCAACGATAAAACCAAAACATTGTTGTATCATCCATGATCATGAACATCCACTACAATTAATCAAACACGTGAATTTCTTTCACCTCAAAATCTTTTCAACCCTTGCAATCGACCTAATGGGGTCTATCCCTGTAAATGTTGGCAACTCCATCATTTGAGCTTCCATCTCCATGACCACTGGAACTCCTCGAAGATCCGGTAGGTCGGACTAATTGTTAGGAACCCAAGAATTGAATTCCAAAACTAAGAAATAGGAGAGAAATCTCTCCTCCAAGGGTTTCCCCTTCACAATAGAGTTTCTACTCCATTCACAACTTTACAATATTCAATGAATGCCTTCTCTAACTCCAAAACCTCCTTATTTATACACAAAAGTCCTAACTACCTCATTAACTAACTATAAAAACAATCAACAACTTTAACTACTCTAATATCTATTATACTATATCCTAACACAACCCCTTTTTTGAAGTGTCCATGTTTCATACTCATAACAATGACTCAAATACTTTTGAAAAAGAAAAATTGTTGTAATAAGGTGCGCAACAGAAAATAAAGAGAAGAAAAATATTTTAACTTGGTCATACCTACATCAAACTATAGGCCAGTGTCTAAGGAAGAAATACAAATCCCCAATGATTAATTAATATTACAAAGGGGGATACTCGATGTTCAAATCCTCACGCCATACACACAAAAACAGACATATCTATATGTCCAGATTGACTTTGTCTGCACGCTTCAACCACACCATTTTCTTTGTGTCAGATCATATGTTGGGCCAAAACCCAAAATTAAATAGAAGACACATTGTAATGGAAAATGGATTTAGCAACAATAGAAGGGAAGTAGTCATTTTTATCTCTGAGGAATGTAAAATAGGCCATTGTTACAGTAGAAAATACAGGAACATAAGATAACTGAGAGCCAATATCACACTAAAATCCTTGGGATGGCCATAATTATCTCTTAACCGTTTAAATGTTCAACAAGTTAATAATAAAAGTAATTTGTCCTATATCTTATGAAGTTGATGATGAAGATGATGAAGGTCATAGTTTTATTATTTTTAATTCAAAAAAATTCTTTAAAAAAATTTATTAAAAAATAATCATATATGGCTTGACACATCAGCATTTTAAAAAAATAATAATAAATAAAGGACCAATTCGTGCACGTTTTAAAACATAAATGACCAATTTGGGACAAAATAAAGATAAAGGACCAAACTGTTACAACTAACAAGATAAAGGACTAAAAATGTAATTTTGCCAAGTAATTCAGTAAAAAGGTGTCTTGAATAAAATGGACAAAACATAGTACAAAGAGTTCCAAGAAGTTACCTGTACGCCTTCCTTAGCTTTTGCTTCCAACAGATTATCAAGCCTTGATGAAGCATGGGTGTTGAAAGGTCGCCGTAGATACAGTTCTGGGCACAGCCACCACCCACAGATAAATATCTGCATGAATAATTGGATCATTAAACAGCAACACGAAAACAATCATTATTGTCTGTTTTGATAAAAACAAATTATCATGAAAGTGGCCTTAAATGTTATGGCACCGAATAATCAAACCTCAGATTTGGCATCCTCAATTGAAGAAGCCATGACCTCAAATGCTGCTTGCCCATCTACAAACCATTGTGCTTGACTATCATCTTCATTTAAGCCTCTTGGAGGAGCAAAAGAACCATAGCGATGAGGATGGCACCATCCTTCAGGAGGCTTGAGTCCAGCATCATTAATTGCAGCGACCCAACCTTTAACTTTACTACTACTTTTCACTCTAATTCTAATGCTTCGGATTCCACAAGTCACCTAAAGTATGCAATTAAGTGTTTAGAAAGTATCTTTCTCTGTATATCATCACCATATATCAGATAACATCCACAAGTCAGCTAATACTACTAAACATGTTAGAACAACCCTCATTTTGGTCCTTGAAAAAAATTTCAATAATTGTCTTCAAAATATTATTAGATCAATTTTGTCCTCAAAATGGAATGTCTTCACATTAAAAGTCCCAAAGTTACTGTTTACTGGGATCAAAGTGATACAGCTCACAACCAAGAATTATCACTTGAGGACCAATTTGAAGTCACTGATCTCCCAAAACTTGTTGCATGTTGAAACAGATGATCAAACCAAAATGACCTTCGACAAATATTTCATGGACCAAATTGGAGACTTGTTCAAGATTTTGATATGGCAGACAAACAATAACAATTGGCATTAAACCCTTTTAAGCATAAGACTAAGAAGAAACAATAAACACCTTGAATGAATGGCGTAAAGGATTTCGTTCCTTCATTTCAATCGCTAACGATAGACGACCATCGCCATTGCCATCTGAGGCAGGAAGTACATCAAAAACAATAATGTCCAAGGGTTGTGTATCAAAAGGATCTGCCAGAAATGCCATGAATCCAGGTTTTAGTACGGCCCAAACCTGTACACAAACAAGAAAGTGATAACTGTAAAGTTAAACCTAATATAATAAACGCTACTCTAACAGAATTAAAACGATACCACTAAATTTCTAGGTCATAAAACACCATGTTGTCTGGAGAAATTCAAAGTCCGGTAAATAATTAAAATGCCAATGGGAGTTGGTTTCAGTTGGTAAGGGATCAAGTGACAACTGACAAGTACTTCACTTGAAAGCCTTGGATTTAGTTTTTGCCGCCAACAATGCCCTATTCCCCCATTAGTAGGGCATTTTGTAAGTATCGCTGCGGAAGTTCGTAGCAGTGTGTGCCATTGAGGGAGAAAGCCTCACCTTCCCCAAGATGTTTTCCAATAAAAAATATATAAAAATATATTGATCCCATCCCGACATATATAATTTATACTACTGCAGAGATCGAACTTCCCTATCTGTCTCAATTTACACTTTCCCCAAATACCTTGTAGTGTATATTCAAAATTATTGAAAAGCAGTGAGAAAAATGTCAGTTGCACTTCGTAAAATGGGCTCACTTCCAAAATCACATCTCTTACACTTAAGAAACTTAAAAAAAAAAAAATATTATCCAGTTAAAAATTCTCATTCAATTTTACAAGTTTGAAATAGGACCATGTAAGGTGAGAATCTTCCATTCCTTTAACAATAGGAGCATTCTTTCTCTAATAATTTTATTCCTTATTCCTAATCTAATCTTGTCTTGTGTAACCACTAATCCCTACACACTGAAATTACTTTCTTGATGGCACTTTATCACCAACATTCAATCACATACAATTACTAGTATTGTAGTTGTGCAGTAAAATTTTATTTTAAGCATGGATGTACTTTTCAATCAAATCACAACTGAAACATTCTTTCATTTCATCCACTCTATTTGGATCCTATGGTTGACATCTTTTATTATCTCCCTGTCATTTTGTATGATCGACCCAAGATACTTAAAATATGACACTTATGGTATTGTCTGCTAATATGCTCTCCAAATTTTTACCTCTACGCTAGGATTTATGTGTCTCTTGTTAAACTTGCATTCGAATTCGATGCACTACGTTCGTAATATTAGGTGATACTTTACAAGTTTCCACAGCTACCTTATGAGTGATTTCTCAAAGCAAGTAGGTGGAATATACGTTTACGTATATATTTTGCATCTGACTTAATTGCAACACCTACAAAAATTTAGCTTTTTCATGTATCAATAGAAACCAAGATAAGTGAAGCATGTTAACCAACTTTAATAGAAGGATTCATTACCTTTTGCCAATTGTCATTACAACAATTAAAACAGTCAGACAAACAACACTTTCTGGAATCATCATCCTTTTGAATTTTAGGCAGATGCTTCACCATCACAGATTCTTCCTTCAGCTTAGGGCCATATTCAGGTGAAAAAGATAACATTGACACCTCCAAAAACTTGCAAACCTAGACCATGCAATTGCTTATTGTAAAAAGAGTGTCTAGTGATCAAGATTAAACACACAAATTCAATAAACATCCAATAAATAGCTAATAAAAGAACATAAATAGTCATGAACTTCAACTGGAAATATGTTCAAGTTCAAAGGTCCATATCATATAACGTATTACATTTAGTTGCATATAGTAGCCAAAAAAAGTGCCAACAATTCTTTAAATCTCAAGCCTAAGGGAGGCACTAGGCAGCTATGAAGCACAAACACATCGGGGATTAAGCATGTCGCCGTGTCCAACACTTGTCCGTACGGCACGTCCCGACAACTAAAACAAGTGTCCCAAAATATTGTTTTTCATTTGCTTCAACACACGTTAGGCACCCCTTGGACACATCTGTGAGACACATCTATGAGTGATAGATGTGTCAGAGCAATGATGATCAATGAAAAGATTAAAGACATTAAATTTGATTGCATCATGTAATCATGTTTTCCTTTTCAGTAGTAGATGAATGAATTAGTGAAGGTGAAAACTGAAAACTATCATATCTTGTTTTATATATTTTTTGTAATGAAAAAATTTTTTCAATTTAGATGTTCGTATATATTTTGATTCTCAATTTAGATCTTTTATAAATTATGTTCATATTTTATTTAATTGTAATAAATAAATAAATATGTGTATTGGCGTCCTATGTTTTGACATTAACAGTGTTGACGTGCTTGTTTCATGTCAAGTGTCTATATCAAAATCTGTGCTTCATAGCTGGGCAGCCCAGTGCACAAGACTTCAACAATTGTGGGGCCTGAAAAGGATCTATCATAAGCAAAAATAGCCCTGTGAGTGGAAAGGTTATTTTCATGATTAGAACCAAAACCAGAACCATGGTGGTCTTATGTTAGAGTCAAAACAGATTCATGAAGTTGGCTGTCCCTACTAAATGCATGAAGTTGCAGTGTCGAGGCAACTAGTGATTCACTGGTCAACCAGTGACCCACTGTCTTCATCGAGTCAATACCCAGACAAATTTTTATAACATTGGTTGAACCACAATAGTGTATCAACAATTGTAGAAAAAGAATAATGTCTAAATAACATAATAGACATCTATTTCCAAAACTTATGCACAAAGCATACCTCAGGAGAATTAACAATACTAATATTTCCCAAAAAGTGATTCAGATACCCTTGCATTGCACTTTTTGCCCTGTCCGCAATAGACTGTTGTCTTCCTAAAGCTGGCCGTATAATTGGTAGAGCAGCACTAGATGGAACGTCTCTGTACCAAAATCCAATGTATAGGAAATTATGACCACAGATTAACACATTTCAATTGCAAGAGTGCTCCAATAAAAGTTGCATATCGGGTATCACCTGTTTTTAGCACTTTCATCAGTTTGTAAAGGAACTGTTTCATCGTCAGCTTCATCGTCAACCTGTTCCATAGTAGTGTGTTCTCCAATTCCTAGATTTTGAAGCCATTCTTTAACCTTTAATATGAGGTTTCAGTGAACATTATATTAAAATCCAAACTTTCCTAGATATGAATGATATCATCAAATAATACAATGTAAAAAGAAAACATTTAAATATAAGCGATCAAATCAAAATCAGTATAAACAACACTGCTTACCTGCTCTTGCTTCTCATGAATTTCCTCAATAAAGGCACGCTTTTTTAATGCAAAATGCAAAATAAATACTTGACTAGCTTTCTTCACTAGCTCCCACTTGAACTGGAACGAAAATGAGAGATGTGAGTATACTCCAGTATGAAGCAAGACTGGATGAAATAGACAAGGAGACTACAAGTAAAAAATATTGTTCCTCTCCACATATACATTGTTTGTCTTCCGTAAAAGAAATTCCTAGACGTACTTCAAGTCTAAACAACTGCAGAGCTAATTATGAATGTCATAATTTTTGTAGACAAAAGGGAACATACACTATTAGTGTAAATTAGTTTTACACTGACATCCAATGATATTCCAACATTTAGAAGTTATCGTTCATTGGATGTCGCTGTAAGAGCATATTTGGAACCACGGTTGAAATGGTAAGACTCGCGTTTGCTTTGAAGCTAGTAGTTGTAGCTTCCAAGTAAAAGCAGAAAACTACCATGGAAATTGATATCTCCAAACATATACTAAAACTATTTTCCACCGCTGGTGCATCTCCATTAAACATTTTTTTGTATTAAGAGATTTATATAATACTTACAAATATAAACAATGGTTTAAGATAATACATTTCAAAATAATCCACCATCATATTCCTTTCATTCTAAAAATTTCTTAAATTAGAGAATATATATTTACTAGAAAGGATCAACTCTTTCGCTCCAAAACCCTCTCTCTCAAACAGAAAAGTCCAAATCTAAAACTAAAGTAAAGTAGCAATCCCTTTAGAGAACAGTAACAAACTCAAGAACAATTGCATCATGTAAATTCACCTAATAAACACACATACATAATTGAATCCACACACATACATATAAACTGTGTAAAGAAGCAATTCAGGTTCAAATACAGGATTGAATTCCATATGATTTGAATTCCCCTCGCTTTTAGTTAACGCAATTCGGTTCAGAGCTTGCGATCAGAATTCTGCGAAATTAGGAAGAGAGAAAGAGAAAACGCACCTGTTTATACTGAACCTGAATGGTGTAAGAGAGTTGTATAGGGCTGATGTCACTAGCGTCAGGACGAGAGACGGAGACGATGGAGGCTTTAGGCAATTCATCGAAAATCCGACAGGTTTCGATGCCATGACGAAAGGAAGGGAGTGATGAGATGTCCGCCGTGGGAGGAGACGACGGCGGAGAGGATCTCATTTGAACGTAGCGGGGACCACCGCTGGACATTAACTTCTCTGTCGCCATCGGAAGTTGAAACAATGATTGGGGAAATGAATTGAATGGAATTATGAAGTGATGGAGCTGGAATGATGTGGTTGATCGATTCGGATCCAAATCGAAATTGAGAGAGAGAGAGAGAGAGAAATAAAAACAGAGAATAGCGCTAAGTTTTCGTGAGAATAGGAAAATATGGTGTAAGAGTTGAACTGTGAACAACGTCAAAACAGTGCGCAAGTTTGATTTCTTCACTCGCCTCCTTCATTTTCTTTAATTTATAACTTTTTTTTATATTTTTTTTATATAAATAAATATTAAGATTGTTGGTTTGTTTCTCGGATTCAATTTGTTGGGGAAGACTAAACATTTGGAGGACGAACTCATTCTATCTCATAAAATATCTTATTGAGTAAGTTCTGTCTGGTCTTCGTTTTTACCAAATTTTCTGAATTTTTTTATTTTAAATTATTGTCTCTTTAACTTTTTCTAATAATAGCCTCACATTATTAAATAATTCAGCTAATTATTTCATTAATATTATTTTCAATTACTGTAATTAATATTGTTTGACTAAATTACTCTAATTAATATGAGTATTATAATATTTGCATATTATTTTATTATAAAATAAAAATCAACACAAAAGAATGAATTCTCTACCTTTCAATTGGTTACATTTGATTTTTTTTTTTTTTTTTT
>JBBPBQ010000003.1:9374839-9385899 GCA_037974755.1 Cicer yamashitae
TATCGATTAAGTATTAAATATTTGTATATTTTGAATGTGATTAATATTTTATTTTATTGATTAGTATTCTCTTTTGTCTGAATCCTCTAATTTCTAAGAAAATGAGATATCAATAATCTAGAGTTCAGTCGAAAGGTACTGATTTTATTTTAATAACATATCACTTATTTATGATTTTAAAACATATAATGATATTTAATAAAATTTATGGGGTGAGACAATGAAAATATTTAGACTTAGGGTGTTTTTTTAACATGAAATATTGTTTCATATTACGTATTTCATTTGGAACGTGTACAATTATATTATTTTAGACATCTAAAGATTTTAAATAATTAGGGAAAAAGTAGTATATATTAATCAATTTTTTTGATCTTAACCTTTTGATTCTTAAGGAAAAAGACCCTTAATGATTTAGACTTTAGTTGTGAGACAAGTAAAGTATGACTCACAATTGTTTTATTTAAGATTCAAATTTGGATTCTCTTGAAGGATTCGTTTTTTATAGGCAAATTATACAACCACCAATCCATTTCATAAAAGATTTAGGCTATAATTTGGTCAAAAAAGTTGATTATTTAATTAATTAATTAAATAAATCAATTTTTATTGTTCAAATTATAATTCAAATGTCGCTTATAAAAATAAACCAAAAATAGTATTATTTAGCAAGAATTGGGTGAACAAAAATTTGTTAACAACAAGATTGAGCATCTAACCTCCTTCGTGAATCTATTCCAACGTCCCTATGCAATCACATAACTAGTTCTTAACTTATGTTTTTAACCAATTGAGGACAATTCCTTATTCTATTATTTGTTTGAGATAGAACAAATAATGAAATATTATTTTGTCAAAAATATTTATATGGTATAGATTATAAATGATAAACTAACCCTTGAGACAAGTTTACATTTATTTTATTAAATTATTTTAAATTCAAGTTAATTTTAATTTTTTTTTTATAAGTACCGATAACAATTTTAGTTTTTCTTTTAAATATTTTTATATCAATAGATTTTAAATTTTCTGTTTATATAAAATTAAAATTTACCCATGAGTAAAAAATCAAACAGAACTTTCATAAACCAATAATTAAAATTATATTAATTTAATTTTATATAAATTAATTTTTAATATAATTTTGTATCGTTCACTTTAAAAATGTTATATTTCATTTGATTCCAAATTATTTTAAGAATTTTTAATTTCATTAAATAAAAATCCCCAAATTACATACTCCTATAACATTATAAGTTTATTTTTAAATATATTATTGATTTAAAATATTTTATATTTTACAATATTAATATTTGTTTTGACTTTTAGTTTTTAATTTTTTTTAATATCTTAAATTATATTTTATACGAGGAAGCCATTTTCTTATGCTATCATACCCGTTTCTAATCCATTTGTCATACAGGGAAACAAATTTAACTAGAGGGAAAATATAAGATAAATCAAAGTATCAAATTATACTATTTATGAATTGGAATATGACTTTTTTTAGTTATGAGGCTAATAACAAAAGGAAAAAACATCACAATTATATTGATATTCCTAACCCAATAATTACGGCATCCAAAAAAATTATTAAAAATAATAAAAAAGAAAAAATTATTGAAATATGACATAATATGATATACTCTCTCATATTATGTCTCTTTTACGGTAGTTAACAAAAATATCGTAAAAATATAAAACTCTTTAATACTAAGTCCGTTGGATTCTTATTTCTAAAGTAACTTTTTTTATTTCAAATCAAAAGTAATTACTTTAAATGAATTTATTTGACCATGTATTTATTTTTTTATAAAAAACTTTTAATGTCAATTGTTGATCGATTAATACTTTAAAGATATTTATCATGAATAAGACTAAAAAAGTACCACTTGAGATAATTAAGATTTTACAAATATAAATATAAAAGAATTATAATTATAATTAGTGTATTATATTAATATTCAAAATTATATTTAGAAGCTATTCAAAAGACACACTACTAATAAAATCTATATTCCTATTTTCTCTAATAGATAAATATTTGTTCAATACTTTTGATACAATAAAAACTATGCTAAAAGAATTTTTCATAGCGTTTTAGTTATCGCTATTAAATATTACACAGACAATATAACATAGCGCTTATAATATAAGCGTTATTAAAATTGACACTTATATTTTTCACAGCATTCTTTGTGTAAGCGTTATTAAAAGTAACTCAAGTCAGCACTTAAGCGTTCATGTTTTCAATATTTATAATGCTTAAAATATAGCACTTATAGTATAGGCGATATTAAAGTCGACACTTATATTTTTTATAGCGCTATTTTCTTATAAGTGCTATTAAAATTAAGATGCCTCAGCTTTTCTGTCTCTCTTTATGCTAACTGAAGCCCTATTATATTGATTAAACCCTCGTTTTTTTTCTCAAAACAAAGATACCAACCATCTTAATAAAAAATCTAGTGAACTCAAACACGATTGTTGTTTCACCCCAAACTCGATTGCCTCCACCGTTTCAAACTCAATTGCCTTCACCTTTTCAAACTCGATCGCTTTCACCGTATTCAAAATCAATTGCCTCCATCGTTCTCAAATTCAAATTCATCAATCGTCATCCATCCGTTTTGTTAGTGCAAAAGTGTTTTTTAATATAATCCTCTGATTAATGTTTTAATGATAACAAATACATATAAATAAAGAACAACTATCCTCTAACTATATATTCTAAGTGTGCATATTAAAGGAAAAAGTTATGATAATAACTATTCAAAGTAGCCTAGATTACAAGTACTTTAGAGATTTTCAATTAGAGCAAAATGAAAAAGAAATAATGTGGAAACAAGCGCAACAAAGCATGTATCGCTATATAAAGATCTATCATTTGATGACTAAACAAAGACAAAAGAAACCAAGAATTACTTCAGCTTGACAACATAAAGTTTGGTGACACGTGCCCATGTTGTCACAAGCTTCAATTGATTTTGGAATGTGAGCAATGTAGTACCTCAGTTACCTCCGATCAACCCAACTGAATTATGTTCCTTTGCCTTTAATATATAAGTGTAACAAGAATTCTTCTGCCTTTGCCTCTGACAAGCGTAACAAGAATTCTTTTGCCTCTGACAACCATGACGAGCAAGTGACTGCCACTGCCTATGATAAACACATCAAATGTCTGACTCTGAACTTTTATGTATCCTCTAATAAAGTCAGCGCCTTTGAGAAAGTCAACGTTATGACAAAGTCAATGTATTTGGAAAAGTCAAAACATTATGACAAAGTCAAATTCCTCTGGAAAAGTCAACTCTCTGATAAAAGTTAATGATCTATAATACATCATTTGATCAATATACCATTTGTTTGGGCGCATCCTCTGATAATCACCCATAATCTATTTTCTTTGATAATATACACCCTCTAATAACTTGTTGCATTTGATGGTATGTAAGACAATACTCTAACTGTTCTATCCTCTGATCTCGTACCCATTGTTCCTTTGATTTTCATACATATTCTAAGGAGTGACTTTTAGGAGTTAGTTATAATCTGAACGAATAGATTTATCTTCAATGGTTCAATTGCTGAAATCCACAAACATACAAGCTGTCTTTCTGCAAAATGAAGTACACAAGTTTAACCCTAAAGTACAAATGTCATACTCTAAAGGACCTCCAACGAAAACATCTCAACAAAAACTTCCTCCTTTTATTTAAAACGAAATGGATCAATAAAAAAAAAAAAGGTGAAACCAAAGATAAGAACTCAACGAAAAATATAATTATGGAAAAACCAAGAACACATCAAAAAACACGAATGAAAAATCTTCTCACTAGAGAGTTACTAGAATTGATGTAAATCAGTCAAAATGTTTTCATACACTTGAACTGATATAGGATTTAATATGTAACATAATCTCAATGGGAGTTAGAATCCTAACAACAAACTTTGATTCAATTCAGACACAAACTAGAATCAATGTAAATCAGCCCGATAATGGCACAACCTTCTCTTTATTAAAGAGGTACTTGAAAAGGTACAATGACCCTCAACGATAGGATTCTAGTATGTCGAAGAATGGTTTTGGGAACGAAAGCCTGGAGAGGCTATAGAAAAATACTAAAAGCATGGAGAGGCATAGTAAATAATACTTGTACAACTACTAATTGGAAATAATAGATTAATTCCTCGACTGTATTGAGGCAAAATATCTCTGTAAGGGGAGGACTAGAGGTAGCAACATGTTGTGAACTAGTATAAAAATCTTTGTGCCTCTTTAGTCTATTTTATTTATCGATTTTGTTGTTGTTTATGATTCAACCTTACTCTCGCTAAACCTCTTTCGATAATAAGTTGAATGTTTTAATAAAGATTGATCTTTGTAAGAAAAGCGAATAGTTTTATTTAAAAACGAAAAATACAATTCAAACTCTCCTTTCTTGTGTTTTTAGCACCTTCACATTTAAACTCGTTCGCCTCTTTCAACCTAATCGCATATGTCATCAATCATCATCAATATGTTTGCCTCCACCGTTATCAGTTGTTTGTATTGCTGAGTACAACTCACTATTTTGATAATCCCAGGTTTCTTTCTATTTGTTTACTCTTATGTTTGTTCATGTTGTCAGACAATCTCAAGTTTCTTTCACATGCATGTCTTATGGTTTAGAGTAAAAAATATAGTATATATGTTAGCGACGAATTGGATGATTGTAAAATTGCAGGGTATCTTGACAGGGTATTATATTAGATAACATGTTGAAGTAAAAAGACAAAGATACAATCAAGGGAAAACAATTCATACATTGTTCACAAAATTTTACTTCGATGAGAAGATGAATGTTTTTTAATAGTTTATGTCGATGATATAGTTCTTACTAGAGATTATATGACAAAAATGTAGTGACAAAAGAAAAACTTGGGAGCATAATTTGAGACCAAAGATTTGAGCTCTCTAAAATACTTTCTTGGCATGAAGGTGGCAAGATAAAACAAAAGATCAATAACAATTTCTTAATGAAAGTATGCTATTGATCTCTTGTAGGAAACAAGAATGAGCGGTTGTAGGCCAAATGATACTCCTATGGTCCCAACACTAGGGAAAATAGGACAATTTGATCGACACTGAAAGATACTGGAGGTTATGTGGGAAATTCATATACTTGGCTCATAATAATCTTGATATTGCCTTTTCCATTAATGTTGTCAGTTAATTTATACACTTTCCTTATGATGAATCACTTCTTGAGGTTGTCAATAGAATTTTAAGATACTTAAATGTTACTACATGAAATGGCTATTCTTTGAAAAATAATGATAATAATTTAGCTATTTTTATTGATGCAGCCTGTGTCGGATCTACTACAGATAAGTAGTCCACTTCAGGCTATTGCATTTATGTATGAGGCAACTTTGTAATTTGAAGAAATTAGTAACAAGGGGTGGTTTGTAGAAGCAATTCCGAAATTGAGTTTAGAACAACGACCTTAGGAATTTGTGAAGGTCTTAGGAACAATGTCCTTAGAAACAAGGGGTCTATGGTTTCAGAGTTCGAAAGGAACTAAAGATTACAGTAAAACTCCTTTTGAAGTTATATTGTGATGATATAACAAAATATATTGAAATATATTGTTACTTTATTAAAAGAAATAATAGATGTTGGAATTATTTGTTTGCCATTTGTGCCTTTAAACCAAGAGGCATATGACATTTGACCAAAAATTTAGCAAGACTAACTTTTGGCCACGTGGCTTACCGTTATTTCTTATTAAATGACTTATTTCTTTTTAAAAACTTAGGTAATTATGATGTATATTTAGTTCTCTTTTTGGAGAAAGTAAAATTGATTTTAGAAGTTAAGAATTGATTTTGATTTATTTCAAATAGAACTAGTTATGCTTTTAAAATTAATTCTGAGTTAAAGTTAAAATTTATGGTTTTTGTTTTTAGAATTGAAATTTAGCTTTAGTCTTTAGATTATTTATTATTTAATTTATTTTCATATAATGTATTTTAAAATAAATTATTTTATATTCAAACAAAAATTAATTTTACGAAATCAATCATTTTAAGTTAACTTTTTTACTGCATGACCAAACACAAAGTAAATATTCATCTCTTCACGTTGGGGAGATGTACTTCAAATATTCAAGTACGATTTTTTGTGCTTATTATCAGATCAGCATTATCCAAGTTATCGTTGACCTCCAAAAAGATAACATATTATATTATTGAATATATAATGTGACAAAGCGAAAGGAAACATATAAATTTATGTATACGGTTCGTATAAATTTGTATATATAAAAATAAGATTAGTTCATTCTGTACCACTTTTATAACCGTTGAATGGTATTTAAAAACATCAATTATATTTTAAAAATAATAGTTAATAATTTTTCTCATCTTTCTGAATAAAATTATAATATAATTTATGCTAATTTCATATATATATATATATATTTGTTTTTTTATTTTAATAAAATTAATATCATTTAAATTATTATCTCAATCATAAAAATAAAAAATGACCATTAACATCTTGTACAATTTAAAACATTTTCTAAAATTAATCTATGGTGGACCATAATTTATATTAGAATTTACTGTAAAAATAATAATTAAAAGAAAACATCAATTCAATGAATTTTAATATTTCCTTCTATCTTTTTGTTCTCAACGGATTAATATACTTCAAGTCATTAAATACAAGTGCTTTCATGATACCTTGTACCTCAAGAGCATAACATACATACTCATGAAAGTATGTATAATGTATGATGAATGTATTAATTAATCCGTTGAACAATATTATAAAAAACGTTAGATTTAGAAAGAGAAATTTTATCTTTTTAAATTTATTGGTTTCAAAACTATTGTACTATCTATTTATCATAATTAAGTTGTATGATTTATTTATAATATACATACGCAACAATTATATGTACATGTACACTATATTACCAAACATTTAAGCAATATTTTATTTTTTCTCTATTTTTTTTTATAACATTATCAATATATCATATTTATTATATCATTTTGTGTATACACTATGTGGATGCCACTACACATTTTTCTAAAATACAGATTTGTAAATAATGAAAAGAATAAAAAGGAAAATGGATTGGCTGAATAAAACAAAGAAGTTGTCGAATCTTTCACATCGCATATGTAGGCTATATATACAAATGGTGTATATATATATAAAGGATGAAACAAAACTGCTTACAATGGCCAATGTAAACCGGCTTTAAGGAAGCAGCCAGCTAATGTTTAAATAATTGCAAACTAAAGTATATATCATCGTATTTTGTTGATCCTTATCTCTAATGTGAAATATATAGTTGATTAAGTATATCCTTAGAGTTTATTTGAACCGTTGTTAAGTTTGAAAAAATCACGATGTATTCCATGTCATTTTGATTAAAACTTCAACACAATTATAATTAACGAGATTTAATCAAGTTTACAGTAATTTTAAGGATATAACTTTCTAATAGTACAATATTTTTCATTCACAATATTCAAATTCAAAATTTTAATGAAATTATTAATTTAATAAATTGTAATTAATTTAAATAAATCATGTTAAAATTATAGTTAATCATATAATACAATTTAACTGATTAACCTCTTTTTTACACGTAATTAATCAACCGTCTAAGGGTATAAGAAAAATAGGTGTCCACGGACGAAAATATAAGTGATCTCAATCCTTTTATAGCATTGGCAAATTTTGTAGGCACAATATCATTATATCAAACCGCCATGGATCTCGGCAAAGAACCTTTGGAGAGGTCCCCTACTACGTAGCTTTCTAGTAGTAAGATTCTTATCATAATAATCTAGCACGTACAATAATGAATTACACACTTCGAAGGTTTTTCTCCCTTAATTTCTTTGTTTCATCTTAATAACAGATTTGTCGCAAGTTGCATATAAGCGTGTGTTCAGCCACTTACCTATGAAGAAGATACTTTATCAGCCGCAATTGTTTGTACTAATATTGCAACGAAAGCATCTACGTACCAGTGGTCCTCCTGCCCCTCAAGTTATTATTATACCACATTCATAACTTTATTAACATCCAACTGTATATGTTTTAATATAAATTTTAATACATTTTATTTTAAAATTATGTTTTAAATTCAAATTGTTTAATTTTGATCAAACAGTTTCAATGTATAATACTGGATTGTGACCGCACATAATTCAAATCTATCTTAGGCTGGATTTGGAATATGGTCTCATGATGATTTTAATTCCACCCACTATTTATTTATAACAAAAAGCCATTATTTTTATTTATTATCATCTATTTTTATCAAAATTGTAATTAATTTGTACCGAAATAATTATTACATTTGACCATTTTACACACAGTAAAAAAAATAATAAATGAAATTGAGCTAATAATTATTTTATTAAACTATATTTATTAATTAATTAATTGATGTATTCTAATTATAAAAAATACAAAATAAAAGAATAATAAATTGAGAGTGATATACATAATACATTAAATAAGGTGGAATTGAAAAAAAGAAATTGAAATTGTATTAGAAACTAAAAGTGACATTCTTTTGGGACAAATTATTATTCTTACAGATTTGATCATTCTTGTGAGAGAAGGAGTAACACAGTTATACAAAAACTAGTATTACAATAATAGATGAATTGAATATTCAATTATTAAAAATTGTTAATTGATGGATTGAATGATTTTTTTGGTACAAGATTGAATATTTGTATAGTTTATATAAAATTTTAAAATTTTGTTTTTACAATCTAGAAAAAATTATCTTTTTATTCCCTACAAAATTATCTTACAAGAACTTTTAATTCTTGTTAAAGTGAAATATATTTTTTAATTGTCTTTCAACTTTTAAATTTTGTATGTTTTTTTTCATGCATGTCTAAAATATTATATAAATTTTATCCATAAATTTCTAATTTTTTAAAGTTGAGATAGATTAAATATGAATTTTTAAATACCATAAACTCAAGATAAAATTAACTATGAACTTTTTTTTTACTAACAAAAGTATGTACTTAGATATAGGATTTTGAGATCATTTATTGTGAGAAACTTTTTATAACATTTTAACATGAATGCAAAAAATCATTCCAAAATATATGTTGACCTTCCAACATGACTAAAATTGCTTGTATCGTAATTTTGTAGAGACTAAAAATATATTTTTGTACAGACAAAATTTTGAATGGACATGATAATATAGAGACATGATATGATATGAACATGATAATGAGTTATCATATGATGTGTTTGATGTGCATATAATAACAAACCTGATAAGATTAATTTATCATATTTAGTGTTCGATACACAACAAATAACCAAATGATATGACATATATTGTGATAAAACAATAAATTTGTCCTTGTAATCTATTTAATTTTTTGTTCTTTCAAAATAACATTCATATATTTTTTATTTATAAATAAACTAAAAAATAAAAATAATTTATTAAGTAATTTTATATACTTGAAAAAATTAATTATGCTACTATAAAAAAATATATTATTAATGAGCAAAAAACATATATTATTAATGAAGAAAAACCATATATTATTAATGAGCAAAAAATATATATTGTGAGAAAATGTTTCAAAATATAAAATAAATTAGAAAGCCATTTTTTCAACATTTCAATATGAACACAACAATCATAACTTTTATCAGGTTGTGGAATAAAATAAATCAGAAAACAAAAAAAAAATTCAAAGAACATATGAAAAGAGAAAATCAACCTAATATCAACACTAATAAAATCAACCCAACATCAACAATAGAAAACAATCCTAAAATAAGAGGAATCATAAATTCAGATAAAATCAATCAAATATCAACAATTATAAAATCAACCCAACAGAAAATAATCATAAAATCAAAAAATTATTTTATCAATGAAATAAGAAAATCAAAGCAAATTATGACAAATATGAAAAAAAGGGAAAAAAACGGTATCTTGGGAGAGTGCGACGGTAGAAAGGAGGAGATGAGTGCGACAGAGGAGAGGGGGAGGGAGATGAGAGTGCAATGGAGAGGGAGAGTTAGACGAATACATACAAGTGAAGGCGGAGAGGAGAAAAAAATGTGACTGGGGAAGGAAAATGAAATGAGAAAATATTTCTTAAACTTTATCAGGTTGGAAAATGATTATTTTAACCTATCTTAAACTAAAGATTAGAAAATAAGACCCAAATAGGATGTGATTAAAAAATTTGATTATTGTATCATATTCAAATTGGTGCATCAAACAAAGAATTAGAGTATGATAGAATAAGTGTATCATATCTTCCTTATCCTGACCATTAAATATGCCTTTAGTATCTAATGCATCTCAAATAAAATTATTTTTAGAGATAACTTATAAAAAACCAACAATAAAAAACACATAAATAGATTATTTAAAGACTTTTAAAATTTTAAACAATTCAAATACTTCAATTGAATTTCTTTGATTTCTAAATTTTGTTGTTTGGATAAAGGAATTGTTCTTTTTAAAATTAGGCATTTCAAAAGATTTGAGGCAAAAATGAAAATTAACTTTGGGCCAAAAACTGAAATTTGGAAAAGTTGATGGACTGTTATGCAAATTTTTTGAGGCCAATTTAAAAAATTTGAAACTTTTTAGGGATCAATTTGGAAAAATAAAATAAAATAGGAACTAATATGTAAATTTTGAAATATATAGGATCAAAACTGAATGTTTAGAAAAATTATATATTCATGATTCATTCTTTATAAAGTAAATAGTGAATTTGAAAATTTTAAGTTTTAGGTAGTATATGAAATTATCTAAATTTAGTTTTGATAAAATACCTCATGAAATACTTTCATTTTAAAAATTCTCCAAACTTATTATCCAAACAAGATAATTTTCATTAAAAAATTTAAATTCCCTTAAAATATTACATTTCCTAAAAAAATTCTCTGATTCAAATACACTCTAGAGAATTTATTTTCTTCTATTTGACTATCCTAACAAGAACATAAAAGTTTCTCATCGATAAAACTTGAGAAAAGAAAA
>JBBPBQ010000003.1:9386179-9412333 GCA_037974755.1 Cicer yamashitae
TATAAAAATTTTTTATAGGATATAAAAGGAAATTGGATTAAATTTAAAGAAGTACAAACATATTTTTACCAATATCTTATATCTTATTTAATGAGTCTAATTCCAAATAATTGTACAAAATTAACTCTAATAATAAAAGAATTATAAAACACTTTCTCTGTTCCACATGGTATAAATTATTTTGATAACAAATTATTACATTTATTTTTTTATTCAAATTATCATAATCTCACTTTCCGATACCATTTATAAAGTGGTAATGAATGATAATTTAAAAAAAAAAGCCATATTTATTTTATAGAATCAACAAAACTAACTATGTATTAAAATTACGTGTCATTTGCTAGAATGACTTATATTGTAGACTAAAAGGACTAACATAGTTTGATAAGCTTTGCAGATAAAAAATAACCAAAATTTGAAGTTCATCATATCTATAATATATCATCCAATGAAGCAAATATGGTTTTTATTACTCCTTTGATTCATAATATATAGAACTTCATTCAGAACTCAAACATACCAAACTTTCCGGGTTCCAACATATGATGCAATTCTTTATATACATCTCATCACCGTTTTGATCATAACTTGAAATGAGTGTACATATAAGAGATGGATTTTGTCTCTAATTTCTATTGCTATTCCATAACAAATTGATTAGTTAAGTAGATTGTCTCACCATAACAAATTAACGAAACTTTATGATTAATTGGTATGAAGTGTTGCACTGAAAAATGTGCAGCCCTCTATTTCATGGCATCATGGGATACAATTTTGCTTTTTTTTTTTTTATTAATCATTTTTCTAACACATTGCTTTGTATGAGAATACGAATAACTAATTAAGAGAAATATTACTCCATTAATAGACTTCAACCACAATGGATATTAATAGCATTAGAGTCAACTTAAATTGGTTTTTCTTCTATGTTCAATTTTAGACACAATAGATGGCCATCAAGTGTCTTCTCATCCAATTAATGAATTAACCTTTTCCACCAATCTAAGAAATGTTTTAAATAAGTTACAAAACACTTTTTCATTGATTGAATTATCATTTTGGCGCTTAAAATAAAGTGTTTTGACAATTTAGTGATTAAAAATTAGACCCTAATATTAAAGATCATCAATCAATTTAGTCCATTTGT
Source organism: Cicer yamashitae (assembly GCA_037974755.1). Taxonomy (NCBI): domain Eukaryota; kingdom Viridiplantae; phylum Streptophyta; class Magnoliopsida; order Fabales; family Fabaceae; genus Cicer; species Cicer yamashitae. The sequence continues at coordinate 9,387,330 of JBBPBQ010000003.1, forward strand.
CAATCAATTGATAAATTTGAATTGCAAAATAGTAACAATTAACAAATGTCATAAACAAATATTTAAAAACATACTCGAAATGAGCATGTCCTAAACAATGTACCAAAGACTCTATTGGATGGCTAAGTCCTTTATTATTGTCAAAAGTACTCAAAATTGATTACACAATATATTTGTCCTTAACTCATTAGTACTAAAATCAAAACATTGAAACACATTAAGGTTATTTCTTCAAGCTATACTAATTTAATTAGTTTTACATCAAAAATAAAAAGAAGTTATTAATCATTCAAAAATGTCCTCCATCATATAAAGCTACTACCTATCTTCCCATCATCCATTTTTCCATAAAGAGTTACATCAAAATATCTTAATGGTGTTGAATATTGCTCAGTAGATTCAGCAGAACTAGCAGAAGGACTGATGTCCGGCGCAGGCGATTCATCGGAAGGATTGTAATATGGGACTGTAATATCTAAAGTTGTTGAAGCCCTTGAAAATGCTATGCCAAATTGAGAACTAAGTGTATAAACTAATACTATACTTATGATTAATGACAATATATTCTTCATTTTTGGACACTGCTGTTGAAATTACTATTACTATGTCTATATAATAATTAACAACTATGTCATGATAATTTGCACTTTGGTACAACTGTGGAGCTAAAAATTATTCATCTGTTTCTATTTATAATCTATAGTTTCTTGAATTATGCTGAACTTCATTTTGGCATCAATGAACGTTACATAAATGTTTTGAATGTTACATCAATTAATTTACTGTCATAAATTTTATTAGTAACTACTATGCAAATTTTAGGAACAGCTACAACATTTGTAATGGTGCAGTGCAGTTTCTTTGTTGTGGCACTAACTGAATGGGAGTATTATAAAAAAAACGATGTGATATAAATTAAAAAGGCAAGGAAACAACCATAGTCATAAATTAATTATTATGACATGAAGAGAGTAAAACAATATGGGCCCTTGAATCTTTCTAGATTTAAACCTTTTATTTACTTTCTGCAAGGTGAACTTTGTGACAAGATATAGTTACTCCATCTCATTATGGCTATATAGTTAATTCATATTATGGCTCGGTCTGATAAAACTAGTTAATATTTTATAGTTGTTAAGCTAATTAAAATATTTAATAAAATTAACAGTTTAATTAATTAAAAAATATAAAATGACATTTTTCATTAAAAATAAATTGTATCAATTAATGTTTAAATATCTTAAAAGTAGTAATTTAAAAGTTATCAATTTGATATATTTTTATTTATTTAACTATTTTATTTATGTTAAATTAAAATATAAATATTATTTGCTTTAAAATATTAATTATAATAAATAAAATATTTATTAATCTGATATAATTCTTATTTATTTTAAATTATAATAAATAAATTATTTACTTTAAAAATTTTAATTATTAAAATTATTTTAAATTATTTATTTCATTTTAAAACATTTTTAAATGATTTATTTTAAATTATAATAAATAAATTAAAAAGCGTAAAAAAAAGATTTTAGTTACAATGAAAAGGGAAAAATTAAAAGAAAAAATGATACAGTAGAATCTCATAAACTACTTAAATTAATTTATCAAAAAATGTTATAAACTCATAAATGTTTGTTACAAAACAGGTCTTATAGCTTATCAGCTATAAACTCATTTCTTTGACTTGTCAAATAGACCATATAAGTGTCTCATTTATGTTGCACACAATTATTATAAAACAATTAATTATGTTGATTTTAATCATAAAATGAGTCTATTTTACTAAAAAGAACTTTGTCGACAGCACTTAGGGATAATTAGATATTTTCAAATACAATAAATAAAAATATATTAATGACAAAAAAGTAATTAATATTTAATTAATATTATCTTTGTTCTCTTATAAAAAAAATTTGCAAGAATTTTTCGGTCTCAAATATACTACCTCCGTCTCTAAATATAATCTCATATCGCAAATTTTACTCTTATTAAGAAAAGTTTGTAAGGTAATAAATGTGTTTATTTATATAGAAAAATAATTAAAACGTCATTTGTGTATTGATGTATTAAATAATGACTTTTTATATTTTAAGATAAATTAGTAGTATTAATTAAGATTATATTTGAAAAAAATAATAAATATATCTAATAAATTGAAAATGAGTTTATATTAAGGGACAATTTTTTTTTTGCCAATGAGTGCCTATAATTATTGACAAAAGTAGTAAAACGAATTATTCAAGATATATTTATTGTTTAAATGTTTTTATATACCTTTTGTTTTTACTAGTAATGCAATTAATCATATTAGTGGTTGTGAAAACATTTAATGTCAAGGTTAATATAAGAAGAAAAAAAATTCAAAGCAAACATATTAAATGAGGCTCCTTGGTTTTTGTGGTTTTTTTTTGTTCAAAATTATTTTTTCTTCTTATATATAGCACCATATGGAGTGATATAAAGAGACAAAAACTGAAATAAAATAAATATTAAAAAAACGTTGTATATCAAGTATTAACACTTTTAAAAGTATAAATTAACAGTTCTTTTAAATTTTATGACCGAGACAATTTAATTAATGTCAATTTAATAAAAAAAAATATATCATTCAAAGTTCAATCGGTCTAATTGACCAATTAAGTTATCATATCAGCGACAAAGATAACTTTTAAACCGTGATACACACGGTACCAACCATCAACTTCTTTTTTTTTTTTTTTTTTTCTTTTTGAAAAATGAACCACCTGTTACCTTAGAATTCGACATATTTTGTATGAGGATTAATTAACAGCAACTACACATCTTGATGTCATTGTCAAATCGATTCCACTATACTTAGGTAAAACTAGTTAAATCAAGAATAACATTCATTTTGACATAATATACATTATACTCTCATCATTCATTAATGTACATGAATTCCTTGCCCAACTTTTTGAAACAACACCTCCCCTTCAGATTCAGTCTTTGATGGCTGCGGTTGAATGGGCCGGTAGAAATGGAAAAAGGTAAAACCTCACTTAGGACTTATTTTTCTTTACATTGTATTTGTACGTAAAACATAAAGCTAACAAATCCAAAATCAATTAAGTCACTAATTTTTTATACAATTGCTGCTTTCTACAAAAACAAAACATGGTTGAGAAAGTCTTCTAAAAGTGGGTCAGAAATGATATGATTCCTAGCATGTGAAAAATACCACTATAGCTTATTCTAATTGGTTCAAAAAATTTATTCTAATAAAATAACCATTAAAAAATAGTTGAATTAGCGACAAAAAAATATAAAATTTGTCTCTAATTTCATCGTTGAATGATTCAAAGACAAAATTAGAGACCAATTTTATTTAATTTATTTTTAATTTTTGTCGATAACTTACTATTTTCCGGCCGAATTCAAGTAGCAAGGTTTGTATTCATGCATTCTTGAATTTCCCCTTGCATGATTTCCTCATAAGGTTCAATACCTTCTCTTTATTGAAGGAGAAGTAAAATGCATGTAATTTCAATAATTTAGGCATTTATGGACAAGCTGGTGGTCTTTGTATGCCACCATAGATAGGTTTGATGTTGGCACATCTAGAGCCAACAGGGGTGGGTCCAAGCTTTAGGTCTATGTTTTGAAGTTTAACATTTTGACATGGGAATTGCTTGCTACACCTCAAGTCCACTGCAATTGGAGAAGTTGTTGTTCCATTTATATTTGTATAAACAACGTCTTTTATCTTTACAAGTGAAGGCTGCATAGAAGAGAAAAGAAGAAAAAATTAGTGTCTAAATTTGGATGCTCCAAAATTCAAAATTGGAAGGGCCAAAGGTAAATAGGATAATCAAATATAATCTCAATTAGGTTGGATATCTAAATCGATTACAATCAAATTTAGACCGGCAATATTGCGTCAATTTTATTGTAGACTAAAATAAACTAGTAACTTTATGTTTATATATATATATATATATATGATGAGAGATTTGTTTTTTTTTTTTATAGGTTCCTTCGATCGGAGGTAATTCTATTTGAGGTGCGTCGGACATTAAATATGAGTACCTTTTCTGGCGGAAATTTAAACTCAGATTCACCATGTCGTGAATCTAATTCCTTCTGTTAGACTCAACCTCTGTTGACGAGAAATTTAAAATTTAAAATAAAATATTTAATGTTTATTGTATATTATCATATTCATGCAATATCTCAAAATGAAGAATTGATTGAATTCAAATCGTTTAAGAGAGCACTAATAACATACTATTTTAGGACATTATATAGTAATGAATGTTTTTGTTTTTGTTTTGGAATGACACATATATTGTAATGAATTAATTAAAAAGAGGGAGAAGTATAAACATTCAAACCTTCTTTTTGCAATTTGGAGAGCATTGATATTCTTGGTCAATGATGATAGGATTTTTAACATTTTCCATTGTAATGTCAGTGAAACTGATATCTGATGCTCCCCCTGCATACTTATCTGGCCATGCTTTAATTCTTAGGCCATTGGTTGTGCCAGTTAATGTGCAGCTCTTGACTCTAACTCCATTCACCTCTTGCTCATCCGGATACTTTCCAAGACTTCCAATACTACCATGTATACATAGGAAGAGTAAACAAAATTAATTATCACCATTTACTTTACTATTTCCATGTAACATTCAAAAAGTTATTTATTTATATGTTTTAGGATTTAATTTGTATAGACAGTAATTAAGCAGAAAACTTTTTTACATATGCATCGAATAATATAGATATTTGTGAAAATATTTTAGGAGTTGGTATAATAACTTGGCATAATGGTGTGATTTGATTAGACACATGTGTGAAAAAAATTTACAATCAATGAATAAAAGTTAGACGTTGTCATAATAATTCTTAAATATCTCAAAATTACAAAAAATATATTTAAATATTTCTTTTGATAGTTTTTTTAATTTTTAAATATGCCTTTTGTTATTTAGTTTAATATTCTAATGTATGTCTCGTTAGTTAATATGATCCATAAAATAAATTACTAGTAAAAACGATATTTAGACATGTGTTTGTAATTTGACACATTCAAATACTATAGTGATAACGCCACATACATTTAACAACAAAAATAATTGTTTACCTGAAAATAATCTTTAATTTTAAAAATTAAATTTCTAATGTTATTTGTTTTCGCACCGTCAATTATATAATATTATTATGTAATTCTGACATTTTTCATTAAAGATATTTTTATAAATTTTATATTAAAATTTGTGTTTTCAATTTTTCGAAAGCTTAAATTTTGTTGTTTTCAATAAAAAAAAAATTCTAATTTTGGTTTTTTTAACAAGTTAGCATGATCTTGTCTTAAGTTATTATAGATATTTACTCGACAATGTCATGTCTATTGTTTGTATATGTGTCTGGGTCAATAATTCATTAATACTAATCAAGGTTTATCTGTTCCACTATCACCCAAATGTTTATATAAAAAAAAATGTATGCAGCAATTTAAATTACCTTATACCATGTCCTGGACCACACTTGAGTCTATTGATGGTAACATTGGAGACAGCTTGTATCATGGAGACACAATCATCCCCAGTTTCAACACTACTTTTTGATATTTTCACATTGGTTGAATGGCTTATATGAAGGCCATCAGTATTAGGGCTGTTAGCTGGTGCACTGAGCTTAAGCAATCGAAGTCTAATGTTTGCACAGTTAGTGACAAATATGTGAAACCCTTTTGGATCAACAGATTTGATGTTCTGTATAATTCCATTGGTGACTTTATTGAAATAAATGTTCTGCATTTCAAAATGTACAATACTCATTTAGTGCCTTAACTGTATCCAATTATTAATAATTCTAAATATTGTATTTTTTTATTTTAATCTTAGCAAATTTTTGTTTTTAATTCCGTCATAAAAAGTTAAAAACAACCAATTTTTTTTTGACATAATATTCATTACAAAAACGTTCATCAAACACATCTGATGTGTTGATAGATATTTATTTGTCAAATCAATGTTTTTATAATAAAATGTGACTTCAAAGAGTAAAAATTATAATTTCACTTTGTATGAAAAAAATTTAAAAAAAAAATTATATGGACTAAATAAAGAAACTACTAAAATTATATTTAAACTGCCATGAAAAAAAGATTTAAACTTAATTTTTCACTTCAAATTTATAAAAAGATTTACAATGTCTTTATTCCCTCTAAAATAACCATCATTCAACCTTAGTTTTTATAAATTTTTTATTTTTTCTTAGTTCATATTTTGAACAAAAATTACATATGTCAGTCCATCAATCGAGACTAAAAACACAATTTTTGTATTGTAGAACTAAAAAATGAATAATTTTTTATAGAAAATAAATTTGAATGATCGTGATTTTATAAAGACTAAAAACATGTTTAAATGATTTGAGAACTATATAGATTATGAACTTACACTAGGGGACCTAACACAAGTATTGGTTGGGTCAGCTTCACAGTCTTGATGAAATTCCCATGCAGATTTACCTTGACCATCAAAAGTACCTCCACCAATAAGTTTAAGACCAGCTAGGTCTTCAAACATGAGCCATTCACTATTCTCATACTCACTAATATCTGTTGTTGCCACAACTGTGCCTACAACTTGGATTGTTATGGGCTCTGGAGTGAGACATGGGCCTGCAAAGAACATTGAAGAAACAAGGAATCTGCCTTGAGGGATTAGAAGCCTTGCTTGAACATTGGACTTGCAGGCTGCTCTCCATCCATCCATGAAAGCCTGCATGTAATGGGTCCAATTAAGGCCCATTTTGGATTTAAAAAAAATATAATAATAAAAATAAGTCCCATTTTGGTTCTAATGTCAACTAATGGCTAAAATCCTAAAGTTTAAGATAATATTAAAATAAATTTGATTTTTGACATTGGTTTTGATATTCTTCTTCTTGTTATGAAGCACACGTACTCACATGTTGATATCAGTAATAATTTAAAAAATAAATTAATTAAATATAATCAAAGTGTTAAAGTTGTGTTGGTGTTGGACACCAATACGTGTCAAACACTGGGTATTTTCTTTTATGGTTCATATTCCGGGTTGGGATCATCCCTGTAGTAATCGGATGAATTTCGTTTTCGAAATGAAAGCATAAGAACTCAACAGGGATCCACTCTTTCTTTGACGAATTTGAGGGGGTCCCGTTGAGTTCTTCATAATCAAAATCTTTTTGTAATTGACTCGAAACCCACTTTCGATCAGAAATGTCGGTGCTAGACATTTGTGATCTAGCAAGAATTGCTCACCGGATTCTTTTTCCTTGGTTTTTTATTTTTATTGGTCATTTTGAGTTTGATTCAGTGTCTTTACTTCTTTTTACTAAGCACATTATATTATGAAAATTCACTGCAGTTTTTCGATGAGTAATCTCTGAAAAACATGTTAGACACACAAGGTATATTATCCTCTCAAAATTGTGTTTTCTTAACATTGCTTACATAAGATGAAAAGAAAGGCCTATGACTATTGGTTTCTTTTGAAGTTTTAATCCTAAAACATTTGTAGGGACTAAGGATTTTGCTTAGATATCCTAAAGTTTCATAACATTCTTGCTTCCCCGGTAACAATTGTAGCTTCTTTCCTACCGTGCCTTGAGACTTGAAAACAAAATTCTACCACAAAACCAAACATGTGCTTAATCTTACAAAATTTGTAGGTTAAAATGTTCCTATTTTAATTCATGGTCACTCCATCTCAAAAAATAACATGCAACAAAATATAAAGAAAAAATGATATTACCATTGACAGTAATTAAATTTTGATTCCAAATTTCAAATTAGTCTAATCGTGAGGTTTTTGTCTATGATGTTATCATTAATGACCAAAGAAGAAATTTGATATTCAAAATGTCTCAATATTGTGATTGACATCTTGAAAAATATCCAGCACGATCACATTATCTTCACATGGTTTGTACATTACATGAACAAATACTTCTTACATAAAGAATTAATTGCCAATTTTTGTAAAAGTGGGTCACATTTCTTCAAATTTGACAATAGAGAATAAAAACACTATCTATTAATATTCTTATCGTTGTTTATTCCAAACAAAACTTTAGCCTAAAGCAATATATCAAATCAAATATGAAGTCAACATGATTAGCCAGATTTTTTTTTAATTTTTTTGTTATGAAATATTAGCCAAAAGGTAAAAATCCTATATAAACTACCTGAGTGCAGTCAAATTTTCCATCAGGTTTTGCTCCAAAGCTCATGACATTAACAACTTTCTCTCCAGGAGCAAGAGAATCTTGTGCTACATTTTTACCTTTGTAGATATCAGGACCAGCAACTGGCCTTTTTCTTGGACCAGCATCAACATAATAAATTATTGCAAAACACAAAATTAAAACAACAAATACTTTTGCAAGTGCCATTTGATCTCAATTTCAATAACATATTTTTTATTTTATTTTTACTTTTTAAATTTTTTTAACAAAAATTTAGTTAAGGTCCTCATGGGGAGGCTAGGAGAAAAAAGTGGTGAAAAATGAAAATTATCTCTCTCTTTTTTATTTCTTTCTATGTATTTCATACCATGTTTTGTGGTAAAACAAATGGTTAACATTGATTTATATTTTCTTAGCATCTAAATCTATGGAGAATGTTAATCTAAAATTTTTGTATTCATTTTAAAATCCTAAATTCTTGCTCTTCCAATATCTTCTCCAAATTAGAAAGCTATATTTTCTCTAGCTACCACATTCCATTAGCACAAAGGATAAAATAAAATGTAACACTTGTCCCACATTCACTGTTTTGGTGGAAAAATAATATGCTGTCACCACAATACCTGAAATAATATTCTCTCAATAGCTTTATCAAACTAACAAAGAATATTTTTGGATTTTTATATTTATCCGTCTCTAACTATGAAATTATTCTATACAAGTAATTTGCCCTATGAATTTACTTATTTGTGTTAATTAGTCCTTAAATTTATTAATTTTATAATATTTTTAGTCTTGTTTTTTTAGATCTCAATTCAGATCTTAGAAAAGACCAGCTTGACACCAATTTCATAAATTCAAGTACTTAATAAATAACCAAGATTTTAAATTACAGCCACAATCGCATTGCGGTCCTTGATATTATGGATAGCAGTCAAATGCAGTTTATACAATTGTAATCGATGTCGATTTACAGTGATGAATGTAATTAAAATTTTGATGTCGTGAACAAAATTGTGATAGTAGACCGTGTTGTAAAACCCAGTAATGCAAATGTTACGTAATTAGCAATTCAACAATTCAATCTAAGTTTGTAAAATTTAACTAAATTTTTATTTTACAAGACCACAAATGAGGTTTGGAAATTCATTCATTATTTCAAAGCCCAAAAATTACACCAAAGAAGCAGTTATATGAGGAAAAAAAGTGCTTATAATAGATTTATAGATTATCTCTTTACATGACTTAAAACGATATGGAACAAGATAACATCTATTTTTTAAAATCTAATTGACAAGACTATTTCATTCAACTTTATTCTATCATATATCATCAATCAAAACATAATCTTAACGCTGCATAAGACCTTCAAATTTGTGTTAGTCTTCGAGCTGATTAACACATGTTTTTCATATGCTACAAAAGTTAGCATGAGTATATATATATATAGCTGAATAAAATTTCTACAGTAGTACAACATTAAGTAACATGTCTCTAAAACTCAAAACAAAAAAGGAAAAATATTTCTGCTGAAGAAGAGTTCTAGAGTACAAGTACTCTACAAAAACATTAATTAGTTATTCTTCAATCATCATCACTGTCCAACCAAACCTTTAACATGCAATTGATCTGTTCTCTTTTCAGCTATAAATCTTGAAGCAGCTTCATTGCAAGTGATTTCTTCTACATTTGTGTGTACCACTTTTGTAGCACCATAAGTTGGATAAAATTTATATTGGCAGAGATTTTGTGTGGCTGGAGGGTTTGAAGTATTGCCAAAACTTTTTTGCCTTCCAAAGAATTTTTCTATCTCATATCCAATCTTAGCAATAGCATACTCTGCTTGAGGTGCCATATATTTTTTTCTCAAAGTGGTTTCTATATGGTTTTGTTTTTTGTTTCTATTGTGTTTTGAGTATAAAACTTGAAGGGTATGGTTATATATTTATATAGGTCCATAATAATGTATAGATAGTATAGTAGTGCATCTTTTCACATAGGGACCGAATATGTTAGTTGGACTAATAATTTTATTAGAGCATCACGAAAGTTGGCAGAATAGATAGATAGTATAGACGTGGTTACATCTACACCAAATTGATTTTTGGAAATTTTTTTAAATTTTTTTTGTTTTATGCACAACTACGGTTTCGTGACATTTAGGTTAATCTCTTACAAAAGATATGGTTAACTCAGTTGAGTAAATAGTTAATTTAGATTATGTTGAAAATTGTGGTTAATCATATAATTGAATTAATTAATCACAATTTTGGTCGTGATTTGAATTCACTACCTTGTCAAATGAATTAATCATATTTTTACACATAATTAACCAAGTGCGATGTATCATTACTTTTTTTAACAAAGTATTTGACTTAGTTGATAAGTGATTGATGAATCAATACCTTGAGGCATTTGAGAGTTATCAACATTAATAGGATTCTTTCAACAATACTTTTACCATAGACATTAAGGACACGTTTGATGGACAGGATAAAAGACATGATCGGAATAAGTTATCATATCATGTCTGAATTCAGTGTTTGATGAACCAACATGATATAATAAGTTAATCTAGAATTCTATCATATCATGTCTCTCTAGTTGAAATTTTTATCCTGAATATAAGCTGAGTTAGAAACTAGCAGGATAGGATAAGAACAATAGTTTACTCAATTAGCCTTATAAAATATAATTTAAAATATAAAAATAATTTATAAAATATAATCTAAAATATAAAAATGTAATTCTAATCAAATAGAAAAATAATTAATAGAATTTGATATTAAACTTAAAAATGAAATATTAATAATTAATTTAAAAAATGTTTATAATTTTACACAAGGGTGGTTTTGTTTTTTTATATAATTTAATAAATTAGTATTCACAATTATAAAAATATGAAAGTTAATTGAAATTTTAAAATAAATATAATTTGTTTACAAGGTATTCTTGCCATTTACATATAATATATACCATATCTTTATTTACATTCTAACAAATAAAATATAATTATTTGGTTACTCATGATTTTGTTTTTAAAATTTAAATTGTTTATTTAGTAGTGTCAATGGATAGTTTTAATATAAATTATTTCATTACTTATTTATTTATTTTTGTTAATTTATAATATTTAAAATATAATAAGTTAATTTTAAAAAAACATTAACATGTAATTGTTCGCAACGGTAATTTTATTATTTAAATATAATATATATTATATTATATCATGATGAGATGTGTATCAAATACATGACAAAATAAAATATTATCATATGTGTATCAAACATATGATATGATGATGTTTATGTTGTCACTATCTTATCCTTATTCAGTTATATATTATATTCTCTATCTTTCTTTCATGTGCAAACGGACCCTAAACATAAACATACGTGTTTATGATATTGGTTCAGACTTTCACTTATGAGAAAGGAAATATGTCTATAACTACCATTATAGAGTCATTATGACGCCAAATTTGAGGTGGACCAAAGAATAAGTTCATACTAACATCTTCCAAGGAGCTCTGGGAAGTGGTAGTGGCGTGTATAATGTGTTCTGACTTTTAGTAATTTGCATGCAGTAGATGAAATGGTCAAAAGTTTGGGATGAGATGGTTTTTTTTTCTTTTGAAGAACAGTAGATGAACACGACGAAAACATCATTTTTTACTTTTTATTTTTTTCTTTTCTTTTAAAATTTATAACAATAATAGGCTTAATTGTATTTTTTAATTTGAACTAATATAATAATCAGTTTTAATTCACATATACATGTGCTATGTCAGCGTTTTTTTGACACGTCATTAAAAAAATGACAACTCATCATGATTTGAACTCAAAATCTGTTTGGGGGACTAAAACTGAGGACAAACAAAATGGGGGACTACTTTCGCTTTTCACCTAAAATAGGGGGACCAAAAGTGCAATTAAGCCAAATAAAAATAAAACAAATTTTGAGTTCGGTAGTCGATTATGCATAGGGAAAGTATTAGCACCTTACGTACTTACGACATCCGTTAAAAACGGTTACCTATAATTAATTGTACAAAATTAATATTAATTTAAATATACTTATTTCTCTTTGTTATTAAATATGAATAACGATTATTACTATTTTTTTAATATGACTTTGGAATAAATGTATGCTTAAGAAATAAAGGACAAAAAAAGAAATTTTTATTAATATGCTTGACAAGAATGTGATCTTGCTCCTACGTATCTCTCAGTGCGATGGAGAAATCAAAACTACGTAGTTCTTGGTTAGAAAATGCGGATGCGTTGATTGTTTTTTAAAGAAAATTTGTTTTGTTATATAAAAAAAAAATTGACGAAAAAGAAAATGAGCTTGTTTAATTTGAATAATTATTTTGAAATGCGAGTTTAAGGACTATCAAGTTGTACAACTCGTGTCTTAAAAAAACTCAGAATAAAAAGATGTCTCATCTAGTTAATCTTTTTAAGAATATTTTATTGATTAATTTGTTTACTAAAATGAGTTTTAAGACTACAACTTGTCACAACTTGTGTCCTAACGACTCAAAAAAACTTAAAAGAAAGTTACATTCTTTTAATATATAATTATATTTTTTATTTAATTTTCTTTTTAAGAATTAAATTTGCCGCTTATTATTAAAGTTTTTTACCAGCAACTATTTATTATTATAAATGCACCCATTCAATTCATTTGTATACTATTTATTGTTACCAGCAACTATTTTAAGTCACTAGATTTTATGTGTTGAAGGGATGCATTTATTTATTTATTATGTTGCACTGCATACAGGCTGTAAAACAGCTCAAAGACAGATTTTTAGAGCTTGCACAGTACTTTAGCATGCCTAGAACACACCACCCTCTCTGCCGTAAGTCCTATCATCAATACCTTAGCATATCTATAATAATATTTTTTAGTTTCAACTTTAGCACACATGTCTTTAAGTTGAGTGTGTAGACAATCAGAAAAAAAGAAATACTCACTCTTAACATTTTATAATTATAAAAAACAAATATTGAGTCTTACTTTTTTTATTTCTTTCCTATTACTATTGTTATTTATTTCGATAATTTTGGGGAAAAAAAACTAATCATCTCCTCCAGCTCTTGTCGATCTATTCATCTACTCAAAATGTTTTTTTTTCAACAAAGAAAGAATTATTGTTAAAGGTGTGAGTGTCTTTCTCTCTATAGATATATGTTTGGTGGTAGTGGTAACGGTGGTTGGTTTTTCGGCGACGACGTCATCGGAGGTTTGAGTTTTTAATCATATTTTACTTTCTCATTCATAACTCATTTTATTTATATTTTTACAAATCGGAATCTTATATTTGTACAACAACAGAGTAATTATAATATAAAGAGAGAAGGAGAAAAATATATATACATTAACTCTTTCTGTTGGTTTTTCTTCTTTTTCTTCTTTTAGAGTTTGTTTGAAAGAATTAGTATATGATTTTCTTTAAAAAAAAAAACGAGTCCCCCTTAAAACCAAATGAAGATCTATTTATAGAGTTTGTTCACTTGCTTAGTTGTTTTCTTGCTCTGCCCTTGTGCTCCCCATTAATTTCCTTCTTTATGTTTTATTTTCTTTGCTCATAAATCAGAGTTCTTCTGCCTATCTGATGCTTTCACGTTTTTTTTAAAAAAATTATTTTTATCTAAGTGTGTTAATTCTCTGTTTATGTTTGAGAAATAAAGCATGTTTTGGATGAGTTAATGTTTCTCTATATGTCTCTGATTCTGCAGAATATTGTCTTCATGTTTAAACTCAAAGCTTTGTCTTCTTCTCTCTGCATCATAACAACCAGAGAGGACAATAGGAATTTTTTATTTTATTGTATCATTGTGTATTATTATTCTAATGTTATTAATCATGGTTTTAAGAAATGATGAGACAAAATGAACATCCTTTATTATTATTTTAGTTATATCATTTTTATTTCCAATTTATATATTTTTTACTTTTTTGTATTAATGATTATGAAGGCAGAAATATATACATCTTTATATATTTATTATTTTTTCTTAAATTTTCATAGAGAAAAGTAAAATAATGACAAATATAAAATTTGATATATTAAAATAAAATGGAGAGTATTACCTTTTTTAGTTAGTTGGACAAAATTCGGGTATTAGAGACATAGAGTTTTTGCTCACAAAGGGTTTGTAGAACTTGCCTAAGGTGCTCCAAGTTTTCTTCTTTGTAGATCAGAATATCGTCAAAGTAAATAGTCACAAATTTACCAATGAGCGATTGCCTTCCATTCATCTTATGGCCTTAATCTGATAGGCCATCTCGCATGCCGTCAACATTAATCATGTAACCAAGAAAAGTAACTTTAGTGGCCTTCACTTTGAGCCATTGTAATTTGTAAGGATGTGGGTGATTTTGGCATTGGCAACTCCAATTTCTCCACCATGTTGTTTGAGACCATATTTTCACAACTGCCTTTGTTATAATAACATCACAAACTTTTCCTGCAGCAGTGCAAGAAGTATGAAAAATATTGTGTCTTAACCAATGCTTTTCTAGGAACAATGTCACATGTAGGCTTCATCTTATCATCGAGATTAGCGAGTTCTTCACCATAAACTGACTCTTCTTTAATCTATGGCTCATCTTGAGCTTTTTCCTCTTTGGGCTTTTTCATAAGTTTTTCCTTTCATGATGGTGATAGTTTTTAGGTTGGACAATTGGAGGCTATATTGTTAAATGTAATTCAAATTGACTTTAGTGTTAGTTAAGAAGGTTAGGATATAGTTAAAATTCAGTTAAGTTTGTTATAGCAGTTACTGTGCAAACTGTTTGATATAAATTTCTAATACCAAGAACATTCTTGGGTGACTGATCAATCTTCGTTTACCAGAACATTCATGTTTTACTCTTTTCTTCTCAATTTCAATTTCTCTTAGTTATACAATATGTTCTAACAATTGGCATCAAGATCTTGGGTTCTAGTCTAAGAGAAACATGAGTGAAAAGTGTGAGGGGTTCAAAATTGGGAAACACTTGTGTGAGTGAAAGAGAGAAAGAAATCATGAATGGATCAGGGAGTTTTCCATCCAACTTGTCAATCCTTGATGGAAAGAATTGGGAGAGATGGTGTGCATCTATGAAGTCATTGCTTGAAGCTCAAGAGGTGTTTGAGTTGGTTCAAGATGGCTATGAGCAGCTAGGGCCGAATCCTATAGAAAGACAGCAAGCAGCATTCAAAGATTCCAAGAAAGAGATTGCAAGGCATTGTTTTACATCCTGTAGAGTGTGGATTCAAACAATTTTGAGAGGAAGGCATCTACATCCAAGGAGGCATGGGACATCTTGGTGAAATATTACACGGGTGGTGAAAAAACCAAGAAAGTGAAACTCCAAATGTTGAGAAGGCAGTATGAATTGTTGCAGATGGAAGAGGATGAAAGTGGGGCTGATTTTTTCAATCGAGTGCAGGCAGTTACCAATCAAATGCGAACCAATGGTGAAGTGATAAATGAGCTGATGATCATTGAGAAGATTCTAAGAACATTAACACCAAGGTATGATCACATAGTGGTGGCCATAGAAGAATCAAAGAATCTTGACACATTGAAAGTGGAAGACTTGCAAGGATCTTTAGAAGCCCATGAACTAAGAATAAAGGAAAGAAGTACATCAACTCAAGTGCAGGCCCTGTAGGCTCAAGCCAACAAGAAGACTAATCAAGATAAAGTGAAACACAAGAAAGGAAAGAGAAAATCTAAATGGTACAAGAATCATGACTCAGATGAAGGGGCTGGAAGTTCAAGAAGTCAGAACATAAGTGATAATAACAACAAGAAATCAAGGGGTAAGAAGAAGTTTAACAAGAAGGGGATTCAATGTTATAATTGTCAAAAATATGGGCACTTTGCAGATGAATATAGATCTAAGAAGGTACAAATAGAGGATGATGAAGCTGTTAATACAAAATCTCAAATTAGTGTTTTGGTGTAAACAAACAAAAGTTAATTAAGACTTCTAATTATGATTCTAAATGATATGTTGATTTAACATGTGTTTTTGAGTGTGATAATCAAAGATAGGTACTAAGCATTACAAGCAAAATCACATTAAAGAGGAAGCAAAAATATACAAGCAGAACGAAGAACGTTCTTGACAGAAGTCTAAAAGACGAAAAACGTTCTCCATAGTTTTAAAAATAACAAGAATGATGATATCCTCTGTTAAGGAAAAGATAGCTCCTGGAATTTACAAATATGTTTCCAGTATTCCACAAGGAATATACATGGTTCATCTCAGCAAAAGAATCACTCCAAAAGGCAAAGGGTAAAAGCTATGGCTCATGATGAATCAAGCAAGATTATTCTCCAAGTTCAAGAAAGATCATTCTCTAGATTTAAGCAAGAATCAAGAACGATCTTGAAGTGTATACTTCAGCTTATCTCTGAGATATATGCACACGTGATAAAAGGACCATGAATCACTGTCAAAGATGGCTGACAAGAAGCTTACAGATCCGCATTCTTCAAAAGTAGAAAAATGAAGAATGTTCAGTCAAGAAAATTTTTGTTTCAAATTTGATCTTATCCATAAGCTGACACATGACAGCTGGACCATTTCCAATGATCAAATGAGCTCTCATAAGCCTTCTTGAAGCCTATAAAAGGAACCTCAAGCTCAATGAAAATGTAGAGCTTCAAGTGCAAAGCAATACATCACTTACTTACAATTATATACTCGAAATTCTATCATTTACATACAATTATCAATTCTGCTTTCTCATTCGATTCTAAGAATCATTCTACTTTATTCTTTTGTTAAAAGAATCTAAACTCAAGAAAGTGTTGAGTTTTCTCAAATTCTGACAAAACTCTTTAAATCATTATCGTGTAAACTCAAGACTATAGTGTTGAATATAGCTTGAGTAGTTTGTAGAAAATCCTTTTATGGTTAAAAGGTAAAGTGTAAAAATCATCTCTAAAGATTGAAAGGTAACTTGTGGAAATCCTTTCTGGGCTGAAAGGTAGTGTTGTGTAACAAATCAAGGTTGATCTGGACTGGTGGTGTAAAAATCAAGAACGTTCTCCGTTTTGACACTTATTGAAAAATCTCACAACTGTGAGGACTGGACGTAACCCGGTTTGGGTGAACCAGGATATATCTCTACGCAATATCTCTTTCCTTATCTCTATTTAATTCTAGTCTTTTGATTATTAAATTAAATAGATAAGTTAAATTGTGTGTTTTTCACTAACAATAACATTCTCCGTTTTCTGTTTTCATAACCAATAACGTTCTCCGTTTTCAGTTTTCATAACGAAGATTAATATTGAGTTAAATTCTTTGAGTTTTAACACGAAATTTTAAAAAGGTGAATTTACAATTCAAACCCCCATTTCTTGTAAATTGACATTGTTACTTCAGAAGCTCAGATGGCAACTGAGGACTCATGTTCAGATGATGTATTGTTAATGGCAACCACAAATTCAGATGATGACTGCCCATAATTGTGGTATCTTGACACAGGCTGCTCTAATCATATGACTGGGCATAAGGAGTGGATTGTAAGCATTTATGATGAGTGGAAAGGGAGATTATGTTTGCAGACAAAAACTTAGTGACTGTAAAGGGAGTGGGCAAGGTGCTGATTCAGGGAAGGGATGGAAAACAATCCTTCATATGTGATGTGCTTTATGTGCCAACCATGAAGAATAATCTGTTGAGCCTTGGACAGCTACTTGAAAAAGGATATTCAATGAAGATGGAGCATGGTGAAATGGGGATGTTTGATATCTCAAGAAGATTGATCTTGAAGGCATTACTCTCAAAGAACAGAACCTTCAAGATTGAAATACAAATCAGTGAGAACCAGTGCTTGAATGCTGAAGTTAGAAGTGAAAGCTGGCTATGGCCTCAAAGGTTTGGCCACTTGAATTTCTGAAGCCTATAGATGATGCAGGACAAGGAAATGGTGCAAGGAATCTCTGGGATTCAAATACCAAAGGAGCTGTGTGAAGAATGTTGCCAGACCAAACAACACATAAATGCATTCAAAGCTGAAGTGCCAACTAGATCTTCAAATAAGATAGAGGTAATCTTCTCTAATGTTTGTGGACCATTTGACGAAATGTCAATAAGAGGCAACAATTATTTTGTAACATTCATTGATGATTTCACAAGGAAAACTTGGATCTATCTAATCAAGAAGAAGAGTGATGTGCTGACTGTGTTTAGAGGATTCACACTAGTAGCAGAAAAACAAAGTGGTTATGACCTTAAGGTGATTAGGACAGATGGAGGTGGTGAGTATCAATCCCATGAATTCTGTGAAAAAGAGGGAATGATCCATGAAGTGACTGCACCATATACACCACAACATAATGGAGCTGTAGAAAGGAGAAACAAAATTATACTCAACATGGCAAGAAACATGCTGAAAGGGAAGAAAATGCCTCACAAATTCTGGGGGGAAGTAGTTTCCACAACAGTCTACATATTGAATAGGGGCCCAACTAAGAGACTTGGCACAAGGACCCCATAAGAAGTTTGGTCTGGAAGGAGACCAAATGTAAGTCACCTGAAAGTATTTGGATCACTATGTTATAGACATGTGCCTGCTCAAACCAGAAGGAAACTAGATGACAAGGCTGAACAAATGATATTCCTAGGATATGATTCAACTGGAGCCTATATACTCTATGATCCAAACAAGAGGAAAGTAGTTATCAACAGAGTGGAAGTACTTCAACTTCAACCCACTCGGAGGAAATGGAGACCCTCACCAAAATAGACACTGCACTAAAACAAAGTAACAACATAGAAAAGGTCAATTGATGTGAAATGGGTCTATAAATTAAAGATGAAGCCTGATGGACATATTGCAAAGTAAAAAGCCAAACTTGTAGCAAAGGGATTTCTATAGAGGCATGGACTAGATTATGATGAAGTTGAAGTAGCAATGTCGATTTACAAGGAAGGGGGTTTGAATTGTAAATGTTCCTATTTCAAAATTCCTGAAAAAACTTAAGAAAATAACTCAAGATTGATCTTGGTTATGAAAACAGAAAACGGAAAACATTCTTGTTTTTAACCAGAAAAACGGAGAACGTTCTTGGTTAGTTAAAATCAGTAATTCAGTTTATGTATTTAACTTGATAATCAATCAGACTGAAATTAAATAGATAAGGAAAGAGATACCACACAAGGATATATCATAGTTCACCCAACTCGGGATACGTCCAGTCCTCACAACTGTGAGATTTTCCACTAAGTGTTCAAAACAAAGAACCTTCTTGGTTTTACAGCACCTAGCTCATATCAACCTTGATCTTTTACAACGTTAAAACCTTTCCACCCATAAAGGAGTTCAATCAGGTCACCTATCAACCTTGATAGGATTTCTTACAATCTACCCAAACTATACTAAACTCTTATAGTTTGAGTTTTACAATAATGATGAGATTGTTTTGTTAGAATCTGAGATGTCCCAACTCTTGTTTGAGATCTGATTCTTTCGAAGAGAAATAGACGAAAATGATTCTAAGAATCGAATGGGAAAAATCAGAATTGATTCAATGTATGTGAGTGAGAGAATTCAAGTATGTAAATGTATGTGATTGATGAATTTTCTTAGTACTTGAAGCTCTGATTTTTCCTTGAGCTTGGCCTTCCTTTTATAGGTGATTTGAGCAATTAATTCTGGTCAGAAAAAGCTGTTGGTAGTGCTCTGTTTTCCTCTAACACAAGCAACCTTTCTGTTGAAAAAATAATCCATTGATGTGACAGTTTTGGGCCTTGCTTGACTTGGCTATTTTGCTCAATTTCAAACAGATTTTCTGTGCTTTTAATGACCCATTAAGTTTTGAAAATACTTTGATGATTATTGGGCTTTGATCTGGACACTTGATTCGATCCAAAACAGTTTGGAAAGTAATGAACAACTTCTGCAGAAATAAGAGAATCGATTCTGCAGAAACGGAGATTAAATCTTTGAAGCTTCATATGTAATTATTGATGTTACAGCTTCGATCTGGAGTCTTGATTCTATCCAAAACAGTTTGGTGAATGATTATAAATCTCTACAGAAGTAAGGAGATCAATGCTGAAATTATGCAGAAATGGAGATTGATTCTGCCAAAAAAGCTTGGAGAATGATGACAGTCTGCTGGAGAATGATGTTGAAAATTATGGAGACTGATCTGATCATTCTGGAGACTGATCTGAGCATTCTGGAGACTGATGATCATTCTGCAGATTGATGTTTAACATGTTGGAGAATGATGTTAGCATGCTGGAGATTAATGTTAACATGCTGGAGAATGATCAGAATGCTGTCAAGAATGTTGACAGTCAAGTTCAAATCTGTTTGGTCTTGCTAGTTTGTGATCTTCTCTCTTTGTGATTCGAATGCCTTCTTTGACTATAATGATTTCTACTTGTTCCTTGCCATGTACTGATGAACTGGTATAAAATCCAGAGGCAAAAGCTTCGTTGAATTAGTGGAGATTGATTGGTCAAAAGGTTGTGACGATCATTCTTGAAACTGGAGAACATTCTCTGTTTTCCAGATTTTTTTGTTTCTTTGCCTGTTCAGTTTGAATCTGATTTCTTTGTTTTACTTGGCTCTTATCTTTGAATTAATACACTCAAAAGCACAAGTTATATTAACATAACATTTAAAATCATAATTAACATTCTTAATTAACTTTTTGTTTGTTTTCATCAAAACATTAAATTGAGATTTTGTCTCAACAGAAGTCTTTGCACCAATGGCTAGAATTGAAACAGTGAGGCTTGTAGTGTCAATGGCCAGTTATAAAGGATGGCCATGCATCAATTGGATGTAAAGTCAGCATTCCTCAATGGACCATTAGAAGAAGATGTGTACGTGAAACAGCCACCATGATATGAGTTTAAAAGGCAAAAAAGATAGTGTGTACAGGCTAAAGAAATCATTGTATGGCCAGAAGCAAGCTCCTAGAGCCTGGAACAACAAGATTAACAGGTTTCTCATAGAGCAACAATTTGAAAATTGTATAAATGAGCATGGAGTTTATGTCAAGAAGGTAACAACAGCACTACCTACACTATTAATATGCCTATATGTTGATGATTTACTGGTGACAGGCAGTGATGAAGCATAAATTCAGCAATTCAAGACCAGTATGGAAAAGGAGTTTGAAATGACAAATTTGGGCACATTATTCTATTTCCTTGAAATTGAGTTTGTAACCAGAGAAAATGGAGTCTTTATACACCAAAAGAAATATGTTAATGATGTATTAAAGAGATTTAATTTGCAAGATTGCAATGGAACTAACACTCCATCAGAAGCAGGGCTGATACTGCAAAGGAAGGCAATGAGGAGCTGGTTGATTCTACAACATTCAACCAAATAGTAGGATCCTTAAGGTATTTGTGCAACACAAGGTCAGGCATTGCCTATAGTGTTGGACTGATTAGTAGGTACATGGAAAAGCCTAGAACACCTCACTACTTGGTAACTAAAAGGATTTTGAGATACATTAAAGAAACAAGTGAGCTTGGACTGCTATATACTAGAAGCTTGAATGGAGATGAGGCCGAGTTGGCTGGTTTCACTGATGTTGATTGGTGTGGAGATAAAGATGAAATGAAGAGCACCACGGGCTATGTGTTTATTATGAATGATTCACTAATCTCATGGTGTTCAAGGAAGCAAAGCATAGTAGCATTTTTCACTTGTGAAGCTGAATATGTGGCTGCATCAATGGGAGCTTGCCAAGCTCTATGGCTGGCAGAATTGACGATGGAACTAGGGCTGAGAAGTGATAAAGCAGTAAAGATAAAGATAGACAATAAATCTGCAATAGATCTAACAAAACATCCAAGTGCTCATGGAAGAAGCAAGCACATAGAAACAAGGTTCCATTTCTTAAGGGATCAAGTGATGAAAGGCAAGATGAAGCTAGAACATTGTAGTACAAATGATCAAAAGGCTGACATCCTAACCAAAAGCTTGAAGAAAGTGAAGTTCTAAGAGATGAGGAACAAACGTGGATTAACATCAATTGAATCACTTTGAATTAGGGGGCATGTTAAATGTAATTCAAATTGACTTTATAGTTAGTTAAAAAGGATAGGATATAGTTAAAATTCAGTTAAGTTTGTTATAGCAGTTACTGTGCAAACTGTTTGATATAAATTTCTAATACCAAGAACATTCTTGGGTGACTGATCAATCTTCGTTTACCAGAACATTCATGTTTTACTCTCTTCTTCTCAATTTCAATTCCTCTTAGTTATACAATCTTTTCTAACATATATGACTAAAACCTTGAGATTTGAAATATTTGGTGGCTTTCTCTTTGTTTTCAATATTTGAGGGTTTAGATAAAGACTTATTTAGGTAAGGTGAATTTCTGGTGGATTGGAAGTTTTTTTACAAGGAATTCTTGACAAATATTTCTCAACTTGCATAGAGAGAGGAAATAACATCATCCAATGACCAGTGTTGTTGGAATTGAACGGGATGAGTAACATCAACATTTAATCCATCAACATAACAAGCTATCATTTTTTCCTCCCACTCATTAACATCACACTTCATCATCAACTTTTCAAATTGTACAGTGTATTCTTCTACCCAAAAAAAATTTCAGACAAAGATTCTGCAGTTGAATGAAGTTATCTTGGTAATACTGTAATAGTAAGAAGACAAAAAACATACTTGTTAGTTCTCGTCGCATCTTCTCTCATGTATTGATCTTGCTTTCTATGACATGTTTAGACTTCTTTTTAAGATTCTCCCATCATATGGAGGCATATTATTTTTAGCCTTTCAAAACAATGATCTTTACCTTCTTCTATTCGAGTAACTCTTTGTACTAGAATATTCATTTAATAGTTTGAGGTCAATTTACAAACTCATCTAATTGGAGTTTTTCTTCAAAATTATGAATTTCTATCTTGAGGTCATTACTTCTAACTGAATGTTGATGGGGATGATGTCTTCTAGTTGATGCTTAATTTCTAAGGGGTATAGATTTTTTGGCCAAAGTAGAATTTTCGAAAATTCAGGAATAAATTGTAGTTTTTAGAAAGAATAAGGTTAAATTACCATTTTTAGAAAGTTTAAGGGCCAAATTGTAATATTCATAAAAAATTAAGTGCCAAATTTAAATTTTGATAATATTTTAGATTCAAATTGCAATTTAAAAAAGTTTAGGGACCAAAAGGTAGATATGAGAAGTTAAGGAACTTATTTGCAATTTTAAAAAAATTGGTTGTTAGGACTTATGTAGAAGAGGTGACACGTGACCAAATGTGGTTGGTTAATTTTAGAAAATGATGTGGCTGATGATGTGTATGATAGTGTAGCAATGTGACGTGACAAGTGTTAACACGTGGCAAAATGTGAATGGATGGTGTGTCTCTAATTGGACATGTCTAATGATGTGGTATGCTAATATGGCTCGCCTTCAACCTGGACCGTGGCGTGGCAGCGTGCGAAGAAGATTGGCAATGTGTCTTGCTCTGACAAATCAATTGAAGGGTCTAATATGTAAATTTCATTAGGTGTCAAAATAGAGGTCTAGTGTAGCCATCAAATTATTTGGTTTTTCAGGGTTGGGTGAGTTTGAATTTAGGCTCAATTACCTTTTGGCTGATTCTAGTAATTTTAACGCTAAAGAATTTAATTTTGCTTTTCCATTTTTGATTTCTCATTGAGGTACAGTTAAGGATTTTTTTTTTTTTTTACTAAAATGTCACATATTAAAAAAATATTATTCGATTGTCTTATTTTTTGAACCCAATAGGAGGTCGCAAGCTCAAGAAGTAACCAACTGAAGGCAAAAAAATTTTCTCCTACTTGGAGGTCGCAAACCCAAAAGACGACCTCGTACTAGCATTTTATTTTATTTTTTCTCATTTTAACAATTGTTATTAATTATTTAATAAATTAAAAATAATTAAATTATTTAAAAAATAAAAATACTAATAATAAAGAAAAATAAAATACATTAATAAATAATAATAATTATTATTATTATAGTTAAAAATGATTATAATTAAAAATACTAAATTATATTATAAATTTCAAAGAAAATACATTAAAATGGAAGAAAAAAAATACTAAAAATGACCTCCAGTTCCACATCTAGGATATTGTTGAACTCGTCTAGCTCTTTGAATGAGTGGAGATTCTTCCGTTTAATCCTGATTTTGATCATTATCCTCAAAATAGTCTACAACTTACATTGAGGATAATGATCAAAATTAGGATGAACTGGAAAAACCTCAACTCGTTCAAAGAGCTAGACGAGTTTGACGACATTCTCGATGTGGAACTGGAGGTCATTTAGGTGGACATCATTAATATAAATTTGATGTTTCTTTTCTCAAATGTGACGTGTATTTTTTTCGTTAATTTAATGTATTTTGTTTCATGTTATTAATATAATTTTCCTTTTTTTTTTAAATTATTGTTATTATTATTATTATTTTAGTATTTTTTTCTTCCATTTTAATGTATTTTCTTTGAAATTTATAATATAATTTACTATTTTTAATTATTATTATTATTATTATTATTTATTATTAATATTATTTTTATTTATTAATGTATTTTATTTTACTTTATTATTAGTATTTTTATTTGTTTAAACAATTTAATTATTTTTAATTTATTAAATAATTAATAACAATTGTTAAAATGAGGAAATAAAAAAAAAAACTAGTACGAGGTCACCCTTGGGCTTGCGACCTCCAACTAGGAGAAATTTTTTTGGCTTCAGCTGATCGCTCTCTGGGCCTGCAACCTCCTATTGGAGAGGAATGTACCG
>JBBPBQ010000003.1:9412562-9426034 GCA_037974755.1 Cicer yamashitae
CCCCCCCCCCCCCCCCCACTTTAAAGGAAAAGTCAATAATGCCCCTGGATAAATGTATAAAACCTGCTCAAAAATTTACGTTACCTTTTTTTTCACCCATTTCCTTCGAACATTTCATTTTTCCGAACTGGTTTTAGCAAAGTTTCGAAAATTTCACAAGAAGTTCAAAGTTTCGAAATACAAAAGTAAGGCCAAATCCAAACCCTTCGAAAGTTTCATTGAAGCACAAAGATTCGAAGCAATATTCTCGAACTTTTCCAAAGTTTCGAAATGGAACTTTCGAAACTTTCATTCAATATGAAAGTTTCGAAATACGAAAATCTATGAATCCCAAAAAATAAAGTTTCGAGATTATTGCTTCGAAAGTTTCGAGAATATTGCTTCAAAAGTTTCATTTGCATGCATAGTTTCGAGAATATTGATCAATAGTTTCGAACAAGGTTTCGAAAGTTTAGGCTTCAACGAAACTTCCGAAATGCAGCCTCGAAAATTTGTTATTACTATGAAATTTTCGAAATAATGTTATTTTTTTAATTGTTTTTTCCATTTTTTTTTAATATTTATATATTAATATATTGCAGTGCCTAGAATGAGGGGTGCATTTGGGCAGATCATCCGCAACATTGTCCGAAGCGTGGGAGGTGATAGTGGTGATGTCGCAGACAGAATTCCACCAACAGCTTCAAACCGACGACGGAATGAAGCAAACCGTCCAATTAGGCAGCGTCGTCGACGACAGGATGATGTCACTGAAGCTGTTGAGCCTACGCATATGGACGAGGATGTACCTGAGCCTGCACAGATGGAGCAGGTTGAGGATCAGTCTACTGAGCATGCACGTGATGATGTTGATGACGCTATTGATGCTGATGATGCTGAGTCTGAGCAGGATCAGCAGCTCGGAGGGAATGATGCTATTGATGTTGATGATGCTGAGTCTGAGCAGGTCGGATTCCCTGGAGGACCGGTGGTGACATCTGTGTTGACACAGTATGAACACCACGTGGCTCGGAGGATATGGGAAGGAGAGGTATTTATTTAATTAATTATAATCATTATATTTAAGTAATATATATATATATATATATATATATATATTCATTAGTATATATATTCATTATATTTAATTAATTAGTATATATATTCATTATATTTAATTAATTATTTATTTAAATAAGAACAAATATTTATTGTTATGTTCTTTAATTACTCGTAGGATCGTGGGTCGTTGAAGGTTATTACACATGGATTGAAGCTGAAGAAGTTTTCTGAAGTTCTTATGCCAGATCCTGTATTGCATTGGATTCGGGAATCTGGATTACTACACCTCTCTTTAGCTTATCTCACTATGGCTGATGTTGGTCTCATATCTGCCTTTGTTGAAAGGTGGCATAGAGAGACCAGCTCATTTCACATGCCATTTGGAGAGATGACAATCACATTGGACGATGTGGCTACTCTTCTTCATATCGCACCTCGGGGTAAATTTTTTGATGCACCTATTAATATGAATACTAATAATGCTGCCAGAGCTGCCCATTAGTATTTAGGTGCATCATGGGAGGAAGCATTAGCAGAGATTATAATAAATGTGTCCAGTATAGATTGCAATGGTTGCGTGATTTATACAGTCGTCTCATTCAGACTAACCAGTTTGAGTGTGCGGCTAGAACATACCTATTGCATTTAGTTGGCTGCACTATTTTCGCTGATAAAACACACACACGTGTGGAGGCGAAATATGTTAGTTTATTTATTAACTTAGATAGTTGTCGAGACTATTTGTGGGCTACTGCTGCATTGGTTTTCCTGTATGACAATCTCAGAGATGGAGCTGTCCAAGACACTCGACAGTTGGGTGGTTACGTGACCTTACTACAGGTATATATATTTATTTCTTTAATTATTTATTTATTTATTTATTTATTTATTTATTTATTGTGCAATGCTAGATTTACGAGCATTTCCCTAGCATCTGTAAGCGGGGCAATAGAGGAAAGGTTCCTGCACATCTTCCTCGAGCATGTAGGTGGACTGCGAAACATGTTGTTGAAGGCGGACTGATGACATATCGTCGGAGACTCGATGCTTTGACACTCGATGATGTATTATTTACACCATATGATGATGATCGAGTTAATCATCCGTTTGTGAAGCTTTCGATGTTCTCTGGATACCTTCGATGTGGTGGAGTCTCAGTCCCGTATCTGCCAGAGCGATGTCTTCGACAATTTGGTCGTATTCAGTGCATACCGCGTGACGTTCCTCGAGTGCCGGAGAGTATAGATTGGGAGTGGCAGACTACTATGAGATCATCTGTAATTGCCTTTCAGCGACTATATCCTATTGCGACTTTTCCTGGAGAGGTCACTGCAGACTACTATGCATGGTACACATCTGTATCACATCCTCTAATCCTCCCTCCACCTACAGCTGCACCTTCGAGTCCACCTACTGCTGCTGCACATGCTGGTCCATCATCTTCTGTAGATGGTGGTAGAGACCGTAGACATCGTAGAACACTTGAGATTGCACGTAGGGCCTTAGATTTGGTAGAGCCATTTAGTGAGGTTCATGAACTATTAACTGAATTATACTGCTTGTACGACGATTAGTTATTGTGTTATGTAAGATTGTGTTATTGTGTTATGTAAGATTGTCGTGTCACTGTTATTTATGAATTTTTATTTTGAGTTAAAACGTAAATGATAAAACGTTAAATGATGGATAAATGATAAAACAAAAAAAAATGAATAAAACGTAAATGGACAATTAAACATAATTTCTAATCTTCAGTTAATGAAATACAAGATGATTTGGTAAATGATGGATCAATGTGTTCCCAATGTTTCATACGTCCTGCATACGCTATTTTCCATGTCTTTGCACACTCACTACAAAAGTCTCTCCATTTTTGTGAGGTAGGTGGTAAAGGACAATCAGACTTCAATTTGATCTAGACAATAAAATATTAAACATTAATTTATTTGAAGAACAAAATATTAAACATTAAATTATTAAACAATACTACAAATCATAAATTTTACCTATACCCAATGATTTTCATTTACGAATCCAATTGCTATTAATTTGATAAGTTTTGACTCTTTGGATGGTGATTTGTTTAGCGGAAAGAATGTCATATTCAGATTATGAGACAACGAAACTAATATGACATTATATAGTGTTGCTATCATGTAACCCAAGTCTGGTATAGTCATTCACTTATCTTTTTCTTGAGCACCCAATCTTGAAATTTTCAATGAGTTCCGCACTGATTCAATACTGTCATCGAGCACATTGGCATAAAGGTCTTGATGTAGATGGATCTCTTTATCCAATTGTGTTCGAACTAAAGGCCAAGATTCTTCAGTATGACCTAATAATGCCGCAATTGCGCGAAACCCACAATTTCCATCAAGCACAACATCTATTATCTCCTCAATATACTGATGTATAAAACTAGGAAAATGTATGATATGAGATGTTTGCCTAGCAGAACACTGTGTTGATTGATTTGCAGAACGTTGAGATGGTTGACTAGCAGAACACTGTGCTGATTGATTTGCAGAACGTTGAGATGCATCAACATACTCCCAATATGAAGGATCACGAGGAGAATCAAAATCTTTTTTCCTTTTACTAGCTCCCTTGGTTCTCACCTTCTCAGGTGGTACAAGTATTGATGTTGTATGTGGAAATACAACTTCACGCACCTTTGCCCTGAATATCCTTTGACCAACAATATCGTGTTTCTTCATATACGCTTTCATTGCTTCCAACTCTTCTGAAAAGTCATAATCTGATAAAGATTCTTCAGCCTTCAATTCATGCTCAATGCTTAAACTTCTCCAAAATACATGAATACTATCTATCGGGATAACATTACCAGATATCTGCAACTTTTCCAACTCACAAGCACATGGTAATCCATGAGTTGTTCTGATTGAGCAACCACACTTTGTTTTGTCAGTACCTACAATCTTCACTCTCTGTAACTGTTTGTCAATTTCTTTCATGACTTTCCTTGATACACAGTGATGTAGACTTTGAAAAAATGGTGAATTATACCCGTGCTCAACATCTATGATGGTTTTGTGAAATGACGATTTAATGATACATACTTGGTTCTTCAACATCATATTCACAGCCTCCCAACTTTTACACAAATCACCAAAACTAGTTTGCAACATGTTTTTCAATCTCCAATGAGCAGACTCAACTCTACAAAAAAATTAAATAACACAAATTAAAACAAATCACATAAATTAGTAAATCATATTTTCTAAAACAATACAAATTATAGTTTAAAAATACCTATTAGATGTTGTGTTCCCCAAATGCATCACTCTATTGGTCCAAGCCGTGACAAATCTTTCTTTGTAAGGTGTCAACCAAAAATCTTTCACATAATCAACAAAAAGGATAATGTCAGCACACACTAGCTCAAAGTGTTGCAAGTGATGATCATACTCCTCCACACTAGTCGAATATACAATTTTGTTCTATAAATCCATTACTTCGTCTTGTCTATCTTTTTTCACATATTGTTTGCATCTTGCCCCAACATTTTTATCAATATGAAAATGACATAGCAAATGAATTGAAGTAGGAAACACAGCTCTAATAGCATTCATCATGGCAAGATCTCTATAAGTCACAATAACTTTAGAAATTAAAGTCTCAGATACGAACAACTGTCTTACCTTTTCAAATACCCAGATAAAGTTATCTTGTCGCTCTTGTTCCAAGTATGCAAACCCAACAAAAAATGACAAACTAGTAGATGTGACACCGACAATTTCAAGTAATGGTAACCGATATCTATTTGTTTTGTATGTGCTATCACATATCAAAACAAAATGAAACGTGTTTAACAACTTTATGCAATCAGGATGCGTCCAAAATATATCTCTCAAAACATCTTAATTCTCCCGTCTTCTTGTCCAATGCACATAATTTTCTTGTTCTATTAACTTCAACAGATGCTACATTTCTGTCTACGAGCCTCTCAACGAAGCTCGATAACTACTCTTTGCTTTATATATTTGATTGGGAATTGAGAGATTAGCTTTATTTCTCTCTTTCAAAGCATTCAAAATGAATCTTGGTGCAAGCTTATACTTTGTCATGTCATTGACAAATTTTCTCTCTTCTTCATTTAAACGCCCCAAATATGAATGATCGGTTAAAGCATCCGCTAAATCATGATTATGCGTTCCACAACGAACACTAATTTTCCATCCTTCACTGATACTCAACGGTATACATCTGAGCTTAAACGAACAGTTTTCCTTGTGAGAACAAGTTACTGCTGATTTTGATTTAGATTTATATCTTCCGCCTCTTTCGCATCCCAAAATTAATTTGTCTTTTCTTCCCCTCTTGCCGGTTGCTTTGTCTGATCAAATGATAACAATTAAAATTCCATTTTGCCTTCCAACGTTTTTTGCCCATTCAAATACAGCTCCTCGAGAGGGAAATACCTACAACATATGTTTTAAATATAACATCAAATATATATCTATAATCAAAATTTGATCGGTGGTGGATTATCAGTAATAATACCTGATCAGTGGTGAATTTTGCTGTAGAATCAATAATTGTTGTTGAAGCTGGAACCTCAACTCTACTCATACCTAATTTCAAAAAGATTAAAAAATTTAATTAATAATAATATTAATAATGTTAAAAAAAAATTAAACCCTAAAAAAAATAATGTTAAAAAAAAACAAAATACATTTCGAAACTTTCCCTGGAAATGAAAGTTTCGAAACATTCAGCTTCGAATTAATGAAACTTTCGAAAGTTTACATTTCGAACATTTGAAAGGTTCGAATACACGCATTTTGAAAATTTCAATTTCAACAAAAGTTTCGAAGATCTTGAAAAAATCTGGATATATACATTTCGAACATTTGAAAGTTTCGAATAAATGCATTTCAAAAATTTCAAGTTCAACAAAAGTTTCGAAAATCTTAAAAAAATCTGGATATATACATTTCGAAGGTTTATAATTTATCTAAACTTTCGAGTAGTTGTATGATTTCTGGGAAACGTGTTTCGAATGTTTCAAATTTATCCAAATGTTCGAAATACAAAACGATTTCCTGAAATGTTTCATTTCGAAGATTTCATGTTTAACCAAAGTTCCGAAAATAATTGGAAAACATAATTTCGAAACTTTCATTTTAACCAAAGTTTCGAAAAATTCAATAAATCTTACTTTTTTTATTTCGAATCTATCAAATATTCGAAAATTATGAAATTTTTGGTAATTTTCCATTGGGGGTATGGAGTGGTAAATTTTTTTGTTATTTTATAGTTAGTAAAAAAGGGCAATTTGGTCTTTTCATTTCAAATGGGGGGGTGGGAGGTATAGGAGGGTGGGTGCCTGGTACATTCCTCCCTATTGGATTCAAAAAGTAAGGCAAGTAATATTTTTTCAATATATGGCATTTTGGTTAACAAAAAAAAAGTAGGATATTTAAAAAAATATTCCACAGTTTTGTTATCCGTTGCTAAAGAATTAAGAAAATGAGTAGTAATATTAAATTTGTTAAGAATAAATATTATTTTGTTATGTTTATCTTTAAAGAGGGAGAATTAGTTAATATTTTATTATAATATTTATTTTTATTGTAAAAAAAATGCAAATTAATTAGACGTATAATAATAAAGAAATAATTAATGCTCTTAAAAATTCAAAAAGAATGTTATAAAAATGGACAAGCAAAATTCTCAAAATTCTTATATTTAGGGACCAAGTTAGTTCTAGAGAGAGAGAAAGAGGAAATATATATCATAATTTTTGTCTTTTTACCAAATAATTAATAAACGATATTTATTTATTTAAATTGATAAAATATATTAATTAGAATAAATTTAAAATAGCTAAAACTTAAATAATATATCTACGATCAAACTCATGATATTAATAGCACCAAATGGCAAAATATTTATAAATATAATAAAATTAAAATATTCAAAATCATTGATTTGCTAATATATCAAAACATAAACATTTTTTCTCTACAACCTGAATCAAATAAGCACATAAAAAATTAAAATAAAAAAAAAAATACATACAACTTGCACAAGTCGATGAAAAACCAATATTGAAAAGTTTATTTGAATCGAACTCTAATCACTGAAAAACAAATCTTGGTTTTTTTAACTTTTAATTTCTTATCCTAAGTTCCACTAAATAAACATTCACACATGTTCAAAAGTCCATATTGACTCATTAACGATTCCTCGAGTGTGATAATTGGGTTATGCTCCCAACATGGCTTGATATATACTACTCCAGTATACGATCCTTATATAGCCTATGATTCTTTTTGTGGAAGTAATCGATGACGTGGAAACGGACGTGATTGAACATTGTTTGGTTCATTGGGTGGAATCAGTTTTTAGTAGATGATGTATATAGTAGAAGACTTGATCTAATTCTAATTCACAAACACACCATTAAGAGGAGTAGTGGCAAAAAGCTTATTGTGATTCTCATGATTTGATATTCCTTGTAAAATTATTCCATTCGTTCTTTTAGAAAAGGAGCACCTGCAAGGCCCCACTATAGATTCCCGGATATGTGATATTTTATGGTATTAGCATCAAATACTATGTATGAATAATTTAAAGAGTAGCTATACATGCAAGAGGATTTGCTTAACAGATAAAACATTACACACTGCATTCACTCAAAACCTTAATTAGATATATTAAAAATATGGGACCAAGATTTCCTACTATCATGGAATCATGAAGTTATGCACTCAGAAATGTTTTAAAGCTGTTGGATATTATTAGGAGTTGTTCATCTATAATAACAAATCGGTTAGTATTGATTACAGGTTACTTACGAATTGTTAGTTTAATTATGATTATTATATAAAATGTATTATATTATAATTATTTTTTTTCATTGAATCAATTTCAAATAATTCAATCTCTTTTTAAATTATTTCTCTTTTTATTGTGTTTTATCAATTTTTTTCAACAATATAGCTGAAATCTTCATACAAGCACGAGGGATTCGTCCCAAATAATAAGTCATTTTCATAATATCACATAAATTAAAAAATGTAGTTAATTTTCTATAAGAAATACAAATTATAGGTTATTTTACAAATTTAAACTTCATTAAAGTTATGAGAAAGAGAAATTAATAGAATTGAAAGAAGAGAATAATAAATAGTATGATATAAAAATAAAAAAAAAACATAAATGATTTATAATTTGAGATAAATTTTATATTACTGTGAGTTATAATTTGGGACAAAGATAACATTGAAATTTAGTATGAATTAATAAAATAAATTATTAGTATTTTTAGAACTTTAGAAATGCAAATTGGATCCCATACATTGCATCTAAACCAATGTTCTATGGTGATTAGAGGAGAGAGAATAATAAATCAAAATAGAAAATAGAGATGAGAGAGAAAGAAATGAAATGAGATATAAAGAATCGTATAATTATTGTAGAAAAATTTGTTGGAGATGATTCAAATCCCTAGAAATGTTAGGTATTGTTGTTTTCAGATTTGATTCCTTTAAAGTTAAAAGTTGGTAAAATAAATATATCAATTATTGATAGAAGTTGATAAAGTGAATCGATCCATAATTGATAGAAGTTGGTGAAGTGAGTAAATATATTATAACCACCTATAATTAGTATTCATGTATACAAAATAATAACCATTTTTTTAATAATTAATTAATAATATTACCCGATTTATTCTACTTATTTTCTGCTTATGCATACTAGGCTGTTTATTGTTACTGCATTAGAATTCTGGTGTTGCACCTGCGAAGTGATTTTTGCACCCCTGTTTTGCTTTCTGTTTCAGCAGTTATTAGACTTCTTTCTTTTACTGAATTGGGCCATTTAACTCTTCCTTTCTCTGCACCTCCCAGATCACTTCCTGCACCCCTTTTCTGCATCTTAAAACAAAACATGCGATCTTATTTCCCATGTGAACGCCGCCATCACCTAAACAACTATCGTTCAACCCCGCGAAAGGAACTACTTTTTTTTTGTTATAATTAATGCAAGCTACTTTATTATTTTACTTTTTAAAATTTTTTTTTACACTATTAATTTATATATATTATTAATGTAATTTTTTTAATAATATAATCAATTATAATTATTAAATTATTATAAATATTTGATTTTTATTAAAATTACCTTTAAAGTTATAATCCATCCATAACAATTAAACGCTTATTTGTTTTTGTGAAATTGAATGAAACACTTTAGAGATTACAATATTGCCAGCAATCCTTGAAATATTCTTTAATAACTTCATTGAAAAATGTGTTTGGCAACAGAAAGAGCCCAAACATTTTGGTGACCGGTACACCACCGGAAAGAGTTTTTAACCTTAATTATTATTATTTTTTTATTTTACCACTCAAATTAATACAACGATCAACAATAATAATTAATAAAAGCCGTAAAAAAACAATAATTAATAAATAAATTTTTTTATTAATTATTGTTGTTGATCATTGTTATGTAGTAAATGCATAGTAGATTATAACAAAACTAACATAAAAGTGCTATACTGATTATTAATTTGAGGGGTAAAATGATAATTAAAGTTAAAAAGTGAAAGACAACCATGTCAATTCCTCTGGCAGAAGCCACTCATCTCCGCCACATTAATATTTGAGATTTTGTCAAAGACAAGAACTGGCATGATCGTTGGGATGATAAGTTTGATTCTTACATTCTTAATGAAGATTTAGTAAGCTACCAATTTATATCGTAGAGATTGTTACGGTATTCTTTTGAAATGTGAACATATGCCTCAATCATTAATTACTACAGTTAGTTATTTTTTTGAGTTTGTTATAATTGAATTTGGACAATTCAGTTATGAAAAGTTTGTTATATTTAATTAACCTAATTTGTTATTGGATTATGTATATAGTTGTACTTGCATTTGTTGTTTGTGTGTGAAAAGTGAAATATATGCAATACTATACGAAGATTCATAGAAAATCAGAAGAATATAGAGAGAATATTGGTGTGTGAAAATTGAAGTTTATATAGTCTCAGATGAAGATTCATAAAAATAGAGAGACTAACAATATTGAGAGAAGATTGAAAGATTGTAAATGAGAAACTTGTATTGATGTTTTTTCAACAATAGGTAGAAAAACACTTCAATCGTAAAAATCTTAATCTCATAAACTTTATACTCATATAGTGAATTGATTTGCTATCTTTAATCGTGATGTAGGTCTATGTAATTGAGTATAAACATGTATATCTTAGTGTTATTTTTTTTTTCTTTAATTTCATCTACATTATTTTTTTTTTATTTAAGTATCAAAATTTGCATTATAGCATTTCTGTTTTGCAAACTGGTTGTAGGTCCAACTTAAGTTTTAACAAGGATTAAAATGAACTGGTTATCATTTTCTTCTTATGTTTCATTCTAGAAAGAGTAATGTACAGCTTGGTTTTGTTAATAGTGTATTATGAATATAAGAATATGTGCAATATAAAAGAATAATCCGTTAGTATTATGCAGAGAGCGGTGAACTTTTAGTTGTATCTTTGTGATGAAACATTGTTGTATTGTTCATCTTGTGACGATAGGTATTTTGTGCATATCTTTTATGGTTTTTGTAGGTTTGTGATCAACTTCAGGATCTTATGGAACAGAGGTTGCTCAAATATTTTGTTTAAAAATTCAAAAAAATCATTCTTTATTTAAATTATAAATAATATTAAAAACTCGCAAATAACATAAAAAAAAACTAAAATAAATTGTAAATAATATCAAAAAATTTGACTTTTTTTTTCTGCTTAAAATCTGATTCTGGTCTTTTTTTTAGCCCTATTGTACAAAGTGAACCTTTTTCTCTTAATATATTTTAGGGTCTACAGTACTTTAAAAAATAAAAATTCGGTGATCATGACTGTTGTAGATATACCTCTCATAAATTTATATACGACATTAGTTCTAGATATTCATGTTATTATGGGTTTTAAATTAGACAATTGAAAGTGTATTAAACTTTTATCTGATTTTTCAATTATGAAGTGAATTGTGATAGCTAAGGAAGGTTCAAACATACTGGCTGGAGGTAAAAATAACATAATGATGGTAAAAATAAGAAAAAAAGATGTAACACTAACTTATAAGTTTAAATACTATTTGAAGCACCATGCAGAAAAATGTTATAAATTTGTAAAAAAAGACCATAAATTTGTGATAAGAAATTGTTATCCCTTAAAAATATAAACTATTAGTATAAATATTCACCTTAAAATAGTCATGTAGACCTACTAAATACAAAGGGACCGGTCCTTAATCATTGACTACCAATCATATGTCTAATAATTAACGGATAATCAAATTACCCATTTATTTTATGTACGAATATTCGTTAAACTATTCTCTTCATATTTGTTGTAGATTTTATCTGCAGGTCCAGATTTTTTTTTGTTATTTCTATTCACCTCCACTATGAAGCACGGTGCGTTATGAGGATTATAATAACTTGCATGTTTTCATGGGAGAATCTAATTATAATTCTCTTAAACTCAATTAAGATTAGGATACTTTATCCACAATTCATGGCTTAACTCACAAATGCAAATATACTTAGGTTAAATGTTTTATCTCAAATCCAAATCTAAAAACTCGTAGTTGTGTGTGAGTTTATGATAGTATTTACGATTCTTTTTATAGATAAAAAAATTATAATACTTTCAAAATTTGATTTCACAAAATTAAACTGTTGACTATCCAAACCTACAAATTTTTTTAGTCGGTGTGATCTCTCACATTTTGTTATATCAATTTTGTGATTATTCTTTGATTTTCGAATAATTTAATAAGGAATAAAGAGATAAAGATGAAGGAGATTCAATTCACTTTTCATCGTGGAATCTGTCCCTCATATTACTTTAGCAATATATTCCTCATCAACAAGTTGCCTATGGTGATATGGGTGATTCCTCTCTCAATTCAGAACCAATATAGTTTTCAATGAGGCTGTGTTTAATATGGACCTTCATGTAAATGGTCTATAATATATATTTTCTTCTTTCGAGTGGTAGGTGGAAATCATATATCCATTTCTGTCTTAATGGATGTAATGGCAGACTTTTTTCATTTGACCATTTCTCTTTTGATGACCAAATATCTCTCTATGCTATGTAGGGTGCATTTATTTACACCTAAAAATAATCTAAGATGTTAGTCAAAGACGGCTAACTGCTGAATTGAATTTAGTCGATGTTCAGATATTCGAGTGAAGTCAGGCAAACTAAGAATAGCTGAATGCAAAAGAGTCTAAAAGAATTTATTTTTAGCAAATCTTTTTTTCAAGTCAAATATGGGGCATCACGTACACCTGATAACGGGCAGAAACACGCATTATCTGCGAGAATAGCCGAATAAGACAAATCGTGTCTAAATTTTGTAAGCTATAATATTTTGGCATATAGGAATAACTTTGCCTATAAATATTTATTGTACCTTTCATTTAACACACGATCAATTAAACTTATCACTTTTCTCACAATTTATCTTTAATATTTCTGATGTACATTTTACTCGTGTTTTTTTAGTTCAATAATTTAAAAAAAATCAAAAAAAAATCAACTTAGTATTTAACACTCTTTTAAAGAGTTAAGGAACTCTTAATCGAAGAATAGAATTTATTCCTCGGCTTAATCCGTTTGAAGCAAAGGGTTAATATTGTTGACTGACTTTTAAGTTCAACAACAGAACCATATTGATATAACTATAATATTTACATCAAATAATATTAAAATTTACAAAATTAAATACATAAGTGCCATATTATCATTAAGAATTTCAAGTAAAATTGACATTTAATTCACATGTGGACTGAGCACATTCATGCAATCCCTATGTGATTATCCTTATCCTTAAAGAGCTAAATTAATCCAATTTAACAAGTGATGCTTTCGTGTAAATAAGGATACGATCATACGACTGTAATAAAGTATTCTCATTCGATTGTAGCAAGTGCACCTGATTCTTCAACATTATTGTTTTTTCTCTTTATATAAATTGGATATTTGCCTGCAAAATTCCCCTTTAAGAGTTTTTACATTGTTGCATTTTCATAATTTATTTTGAATCAAAGATATCTCTAGTTTAGTTCAAAAAATTAATATAAAATACATTTTTAGCCTCTAAGTTTCAAAAGCTTGCAAGCTTTGCTCCTTTATTTTCTAAATTACCTTTTTTTTTAAATTATATGAAATATATAGCTCATTTATTTATTTATTTTTAAACAAACATTAGGCAACTCATTTTTAATTGTTAGTCTTTTATCTTTTTTTTTTCTGTTTTTGTCCTTTATTTTTTTTCATTCATTTTCGTCCTTTATCTTTTATGTAATATTCATTTGAGTCCTTAATAAAAGGATAAATTTGTACAATTTTGTAAAAGATAAATAAAAAAATGA
>JBBPBQ010000003.1:9426185-9448294 GCA_037974755.1 Cicer yamashitae
AATAAATTAAATAAAAAGATAGGGGATCAAATAAATATTAAGTAAAAGATAAAAGAACAAAATTTATTTAAACCTTTAAAATTAAAAAAAAAAAAGTTGGGATTTTTAAAAAAAAAACTGTGAGCTGACAATTTAAAAAAACATTTAAAAAAAGTTAAGAGGTAATAATTGTAATTGTCAAAAATACGATTTAGCCAAAAGTTAAACATCTAAACACTGAATACTATTGTTTAGGCTTAAATATTTGATTTGTCTTTATAAGTTCGCACTTTTTTCATTTTCGTCTGTGTAAGTTTTTTTTTTTTAATTTAAACACTATAAGTTCAATTAAGTTTTAAAATCATTTATTATGGTGTTAGTTGCTATTAAAAAAAGCTTATGTGGCAAACGGATGAGTGACGTGGCAATTTGATGGATGATTATTATTAATTAAATAATTAAAAAAATACAATTAAGTAATTAAATTGATTAAAAAAGAAATAAAATTAAGTTGAAAGTGTTATGTTTTAGTCCCTCCATCCAAAATCAGAAACTAAGTTTGGGTTTAGGATTCTCACTCTTTGCTCTCCTCCTTCCTCTATCATCACATCACCATTATCAGATCAGCAATATCGCATCACCATCACCTATCACCATTATCGAATCACAATCACTGAATCACCATCATCGCATACCATCTTTGAAACACAACTGGATCAAATCAGGTTGCGAAGGAGAAGTTGAAGGTATGATTTCAATACCTTTTTGTCCCTCCTTTTCTATTTCTGTTTGTGGGGAAGGGTATGGGGTTTCCCATTTCTTCTTTTAATGTTTATTTATTTGTTGTTTATGTTGTGTGTCAGGGTTGTGGAGACCAGATGCATGTAGTTTTACTGTTCGTGTCGTTTATTTAATGGTTTAGGGTTAACTTTTTTGTTTTTTGGTGGGGGAAACATGAATGTGGCGTTGACATTTGTGTTTTGCATGCATATTTTATAGGGATGAGTTTTTCTGTTTGATTTCTAAATTGGGTCAAATTTTTAGTGACTTTGTATTGTATTACAAAGGGGTAGTATTCATGTGATTCATGTTATTGATAGCGATAAGTGGAATGTTTTTGAAGCTACTAGTATTCTGAGTGAACTAGGGCACAAAGATCATTCTAAGTATAGGTTGTGGTGGTTGGTGGATAAAGATCACAACTAAAAATAGAATTGTCAATGATAAAAATGCTAAAGAGGTTGATGTTCATGCTGTGAGGATGAATTGTAAAGCTAAAATATTTGTTGAGCATAATGTAACTAGAATGATAGGTCCAAGGAATGCGCCTACAAGTGTAGAAGTTGGGATTGTTGAAGATGCAAATGTTTGTGTGGAAAATAAAGTTGAAGAAATGGATGAGAATGATGGCGAGGTTGGTATTGAGAGTGAAAGTGAAAAGGATGATGGTGCTGGTATTAACTTCGAAAGATAGTGAGGATTAGAAAGCACTTGGTGCAGATGATATGATGGCTTTGATTTTATAGTAGACATACCTCCTATTGATTCATCAAAGGTGGAAATCAATGGCAAAACACATAGAGTGAAGACGGACAAATAAGACAATACCAAACAAAACACCAACAAAAAAAAAAAAGTTACATTGAGGGGTTGAATCAAGTGCAAGAGTTGAACAACGTCAACATGTAAGTGGTAAGGATGATGCATTTCATATTGGATATGTTAGTGATGAATTAGGTAGTAGTGATCCAGATGGTTCAAACAACGAGAATGTAACAAAGTTTGATCAGTTCAAAGAAGAGTTGAAAAATGATTACAAGTTTAATTTGGAGTTGGAGTTTAAATCACTTCCTGAGAAAAATGAATAGTTTGTTTTAAATGAGAAGGAAATCATATTATAGAAAAACTACCAGCACTAGATTAAGAACAGTTTGCAGGCATAAGGGTGATTTTGTAGCATTTGTCAGTCAAGTGGGGGACAAGCACATATTTGGTATATTTTCAATAATACCATTGAAAATTCAAAATTGGTGTCCAAGTATGTGGATGGTAAGATGACAACTCAGAATAATATTACAATTTAAGAAATTGTGTTTGATGTTAGAAGAACCGTTAAGATTACAATTGAAAGAGCATGGGACCAAAAAGATTGCCAATGAAGTTGTTAAAGGTAATGCAGCAAAGCAATATAATTTATTATGGAAGTATTCTGTAGAGTTGAGAATGGAAAATATTGGAAACAATTGCAATTAATGTTGAGAGGACTTCCCCAACACTTCAACCAAGGTTTGAGCATTTTTATTTTTGCTTTGGTGGATGTAAAAGAGGTTATTTTAATGGATATAAATCTTTCTTTGGTGTAGATGGATATCACTTGAAGACTAAGTATGGAGCAACCATTCTTATTACTCTGGGAGATAGTTTCTAACTTTGTTGTTGGAGGATACACACCAAGAAAAGAGATGGGTTTTCATATTCAATCAACAAAAGGTATAATTTTTATTATTTAATATGACTTAATTTGTTTATGATTTTTCTTATTTAGCATGACTTAATGTATTGTTATAATTTTTATTATTAACAGGACTTAATTTATTGTTATATTTTGTAGGGTTTGATTCTTGTGTTTGAGGAGATGTTTGAAAGAGTTGAACATTGATTATGTCTGAGACATTTATATGCTAATTTCAAAAAGAAATTTGGGGATTAATATTAATAAGAGATTTGATAGAAGGAAAAGATGAAAGAATTGAAGGCATTCAAAATCTTGGTGTAAGCAGGTTCTTTTATTCTACCCAAAGTGTGATATATTAATGAACAACTTATCTGAAGCTTTCAATAGCACAAATTTAGTTGATAGGGATAAACATATTTTAACATGTGTGAATGGATAAGAAACTACTTGATGAGTGAATGTAACCCTTAGATAAAAGGTTGATAGATGACAAAAGAAATTCATGCCAATTCCTAGGAGGAGGTTAGATAAAGAAGTTGAGTATAGTGGTAATTAGATTCCAAAGTGAGTTGTTCACATATTGTTAAAATAATAAGAAGGGTTCCTCCATACTTAGTCTTCAAGTGACATCCATCCACACCAATGAACGGTCTACATCTACTAACAAAACATCTTTTACATCCATCAAAGCAAAAATAAAAACTCTCAAATCTTGGTTGAAGTGTTGGTGCAATTCTCTCAACATTAACCTTGCAATTGTTCCCAACATTTGCCCTTCTCAAATCTGTAGAATACCTCCATAAGTTATATTGCTTTGTTGCATTACCTTCAACAACCTCATATGCAATTTTGTTGGCCCTCTATGCTCTTCCAACTGTAATCCCAACAGAAATGTTCTTGTAACATCATACACAATTTCTCGAATTGTAACATTATCCTAAATTGTCAACTTACAAACCACGTACTTGGACACCCATTTTGAATTTGCAGTGCTATTATTGAAAACCCTACCAAATGTGAGTATCAACCAAAGTCTTCATTCTAAATGTGTGTTTGTCTCCCATTTGACTAATATTTATGCTTGCAAACTGTTCTTACTCAAGTATTGTCGTTTTTCTCCAACCTGATAACCCTCTCATTCGAAACAGACCATTCAATTATAGGTTTCTTAAATTCAGGAAGTGATTTAAACTCCGAACCCAATTTAAACTTGTAATCCTTATTCAACTCTTCCATTTTAAACTGATCGGCACATTCTCATTGTCTAAACCATTTGATCACTACTATCTAGTTCATCACTAACATATCTAACCCTGAAATGCATCATTTTCACCACTTTATTGTAACTTTCATTTGTTTGGTGTTTTGTTTGGAGTTGCCTTATTTGTCCTGGTCTGCACTATATATTTTGTCATTGATTTCCACATTTGATGAACCAATACGAAGTCGGTCTACTATAAAATAAAAGCCATCATATCATATAAACCAAGTTCTCTCTCATCCTTACTATCATCAAAGGTAATACCAACACCGTCATCCTTTTCATTTTCACCCTCAATATCAACCTCCTCATGTAGTTGTCATCTTCATCCACCAACCACCACAACCTACACTTACAATGATATTTGTGCCCTAGTTCACTTAGAATACCAGTAGCTTCAAAAAAAAATACTCCACGTATCGTTATCAATGTCATGAACCACATGAAACAACCCATTTGTAATACAATACACAATCACTGACAAATTGACCCGATGGTGAAAACAAATAGAAAACTCATCCCTGTAAAATATGCATGTAAAACACACATGTCAACACCACATTCATTTTTGCCCCACCAAAAAACCAAAAAGTAAACCCTTAACCATTAAATAAATGACATGAACAGTAAAATCATATGCATCTGGTCCCCACAACTCTGACACACAACATAAACAACAAACAAATAAACCTAAGAAAAAGAAACAGGAAACCCATACCTTTCCCCACAAACAAAAACATAAAAGAAGGGACAAAAAGGTATCATAATCATACCTTTAGACTCTCCTTCGCAACCTTCTTTCCTTTAGTCGTGTTTCGAAGATGGTGATTCAGTGATTGTGGCTCGATGATGGTGATCCGATATTAGTGATATGATAATGGTGATACGATGATCGAAAAAGGAGGAAAGCAAGGAGTGAGAATCTAAATCCCCAAACTTAGTTTCTAATTTTATATGGAGGGACTAAAACATAACACTTTCAACTTCATTCCATTTCTTTTTTCTATTTCTTTTTAATCAATTTAATTACGTAATTGAATTTTTTTTAATTATTCAATTTCTTCCATTTCATTAATAATAATCATCCATCAAACTGCCACGTCACTCCTCTATTTGTCACATAAGTTTTTTTTAACAACAACTAACAACAAGGATCATTTTAAAACTAAATTGAACATACATGGTTTAAATTGAAGAAAAAAAACTTACATGAATGAAATGAGAAAGACACGAACTTACAATGAAGAATCAAATATTTAAGCCTAATTATAATTAATATAATAAAATTATTATTATTATACAATAATAAAATTAAAAAATATTAAAATCATATTTTCTATATTTAGAATATTATAATTTTTAATATTTAAAAAATATTAAATATATTGAATATGTACGTGTATATCAAATTTAAAAATGATAATAATATTACTAGCGGGTTCGGGTGCCAGTATGGGGTGGATATCAACACCCTCAAACCCTTCCTCGCTCCTGAGTTTTAATTTTGGAGAAAATTCGCTTCCGCACCAAATCAAAACGGATTCTCCCCGCCTAAATCGAGACCGATTTGGATGGGTACCCGCTGATGTAAGTTATGTTATCATCCCTAAAGCCAATGTTAACTAAGGTGAGGTGTAGATTATCGTCATAGAAAAGTAGACATTTGTCTATGAATGGTCGGGTTGTGATGTTGCGCTCAGTTCTTTCGACTTCATTAGTGTTTTATGTATCCTTATTTAGATTTTCAACAAGAATTATCTTCAAACTTGAGTATGTATTTAAACAATATTTGTGGGGCGGGAATGATGAATCAAAGAGAGTTAAGTTGATCAAATGGGAAAAGGTATGTACAACAAGACAAAATGGAGTTAGAAGTATAGTTCTATGCATGTGGTGGAAAGAAGTAGGTGAGGTGGAGAGGGGTCTATGAGGGTTAATAAAAATTGGTTTACGAGATCTATTACGAAGGTAGAAGGAAATAAGAGAGATACTTATCTTTTGAGTGAATCATGGTTGAGATAGGAATAGCATTAGCGTGCGATATAGTAGGTAATTTTTTATATTTATGGACAAAGATAGACTGATTTGGAAAGAGAACATGTTGGGGAACTATTCGATTAATTCAACATATAAGATTATAAATTTTTAATGAAGGAAAAAAACATATTGGTCAAGGATATTGCTAACAAGTTTTGGCATAAATGTGTACCTTTGAAGGTAGTGATGTTTGTATTACAGATGTTTTAGGACCAGTTACTAATTCAAGTCAACTTAATCAAGCGATGAATTACTAATTATGAAGCTCAAATGTGTACTACGAGTTGTGGTATTGAAGATTCGACATAACACTTATTCTTTGAATGTCCAATCTTTTCTAGAGTTAGAAGTGAGCTGGCAAAGTAATTGGAGGTGAAAATAGTGTTTCACAATGAGAGTAAAGCTCATACTTATAATTTTTTAGAAATAATTCAAATAATGAGAATAATTGAGGAAAAACTTTTAGTACAATAGTTCGATTACCTTTGGTCTACTTGGAAGGCTAAAAATTGGAGAAAGTTTAAATCAAATAAGGGTATTATAATAATGAATCAAAAAAAATCAAATTAAGTGCCAAATAAAACTCAAACTTGAAACCACAAAGTCACACAAATAAAATAAACCACTACACAATTCAAACAAACTTGTTTGAT
Source organism: Cicer yamashitae (assembly GCA_037974755.1). Lineage (NCBI taxonomy): Eukaryota > Viridiplantae > Streptophyta > Magnoliopsida > Fabales > Fabaceae > Cicer > Cicer yamashitae. The sequence continues at coordinate 9,432,571 of JBBPBQ010000003.1, forward strand.
ATATATTTAACTATTACAAATATGCAACATTCCAAATATATATTTTTAAAATTTCTCTCACACATGTTTCATCATGTGTCCTTTACAATGAAGTTACTTAATCGAAGCAAACTACCATTAGAATCAAAATCACGAATGATCTCTGAACTATCTTCCTTCCCTAAGTTGTTAGCGTATCAAGTATTTACAGCATGTTTGACACGTGCATCCAATTAGACATATAATATATGCATGCATCATATAAATGTGATTTTTGAATATAAATGACTTTGATGGAAATTTTGACTATGATAATATAAACAATGACTTCGCCATAATAGAAGTATCTAATGATACTCATCTCATATTTCACTACATATATACTTTTGAAAAGGAGAAAATATCTTCGTGGATGAGAAATTCATCAACAGCTTATAATAGATTTAGTTGAATAAATTTAAAAAAATTCAGACATGACAATAACGAAATTTAATTTTATGTATTTCTCATCGTTTTAACATGTTCTAGATAACATTATGCATTTTTGTAATATATAATGAAATGTATTTTCTATTTTTTATGTGATTGATGAAAAAATAAAGTACTACATAAATATTTTTTATTTTATTTATTATTATTTCAAAATTTAAACATGTAAATTTATCAAAAGAAAATTCAAATATATAAGAATTAATATTTTAAATTTGAAATAAATATAGATGAGTATATGCAGGATCAATTGTGGAACCCGATAGAGTAAATTAAGAACACAACCCAATAAAGGAACTTTAACTTAAAATTAGTGAGTGTTCTTAAATCTTGGTAATTATAGACCCCACAAAAAGTAACTTTAACTAAAGCATAAACATAGTTTTTAACTCTCCTACGTAAAGAGGTGACTTCCATTCATCCACTTAAGACTTCATATAAATACACAAATTAACTAGTGAGTACATATTTTTGGTACTCAAATACTTTATTAAACATACACCCTTCTTAGCTACATAAGACCTTGATTTAAATAAACTCACATGTCTTCGAGCTTTTTTGTACATATATAAACCATAATTAACATCAAACATAGACCAACTTTAATTTGAAGGCAAAGTTCTTAAAATTTAATGGATCTACCCCAACGATTTTGGGGTAATTTTCCCTTAGGGTAACTTACAGCCGATATCCCAACAAAGTGAAAAGTTGCATCCTTGGCAGTCCCAACAATAAGGTCTTCTTTGTTGCTTCTTCTTGTTGGACCATAGAATTTGTCTATTAGGTCAAACCCTTCTAACCCAATCTTCCTTAGGTCAGCTGAAGGAGGTGCCATTGATTCTAATTAATATTTGGGGTGTATATAGCAAATGCTTCTATTCTATAGAATGTGTTTATCTTGAGTGATGATTGATGTTGTGCCTCAAAAGAGGAGAGAGCCACATTCCCTTTTATACATAGAAAAAGTGAAAGATTCTCTTAGATCTTCATCTTCACTGCACCTGTACATGTGGAGCTAAGGAGAATATTTAATTACTTTGGATTAAATTAAAAAAAAAACTAATCATTTTTTTTAAAATATGATCTTAATTAAAGTAAATTTTTAATAAAAAATTAATAAGACATATTGGTTTCTTGTTTACCTATACCTCTAACATGACCATTATTTTGATAAAAGAACTACAACTAATTAATTGAAGCCTTTGTTTTCATAAATCGCTACTCAAAATTCAGAGATAAAAATATAAAGTTTCTATATAATTTTATCATAAACTTTGCAACAAACTGATAAAGGAAATTTTTTATTTTTTTGAAATTTCTAATTAATATATATCGACAGCCAAAATTGTTCTTTTAAAAATATTTCGAATATAAAATGTTTTTAAACAAAATAGTGTTTCGTACACACACAAAATCTAGCTAGTGAAATAGGACACATGTCTACTGATGTGTTGTTGATGTGATACTCAAATATATCACTTTTTATCTTATATTATTATTATTATTATTATTATTATTATTATTATTATTATTATTATTATTATTATTATTATTATTATTATTATTATTATTATTATTATTATTTTAATACTTTTATCTCATTACTAAATGGTTTAAATATATTTTTGGTCCATGTAAATATAACATTTTTTTATTTTGGTTCTCGTAATATTTTTTTTTTTTTAGTTTATATCCCTGTAAAATCAAAAAAAGTTTATTTTTGGTCCTTAACGTTAAGTGGACGTTACAAAAACGTTAACTGACAAAGAGAAACAGTTTTTGGTCCCTGTAAATATAACACTTTTCAGTTTTAGTCCCTGAAAAATATTTTTTTTGAATTTTATCTCTGCATATTCAAAAATCTCCTTAAATATAAAATAACATACAAATTGATCTTTATTAATAATAAACTTATGCCGAGTAATCTTTAAAATATTTTCACTTCAATAATTTAAAATTTATTAATCTTCTGTTTTATTTATTTATTATTATTAAATTAATTTTCATTTTCTGTTTAAAAAAATCACTAAAATCTTATGTTTTATTTAATTATTATTATTATTAAATTAATTATATTAGTATAAAATAATGATTAAAATAACTTTAGATTTAAGCTTTACAATTTTAATTAAAATCTACTTTTACGTTTTAGATTTTCTTCATTATAACTTAAAATAAATAAAATATATATTAGGTGATAGATTTATTTTAATCATTATTTTATACTAATATAATTGTAGTTAATATTATATTAATTTTATTTTAATTATATTATATTAAATAAATTATATTATATTATATGTTTATTTTAATTATATTATATAATATTATAATTAAAATAAAATTAAAATAATATTAACTACAATTATATTAGTATAAAATAATGATTAAAATAATCTATCACCTAAAATATATTTTATTTATTTTAAGTTATAATGAACAAAATCTAAAGCGTAAAAGGAGATTTTAGTTAAAATTATAAAGCTTAAATCTAAAGTTATTTTATACTAATATAATTAATTTAATAAGAATAAATAAATAAAACAAAAGATTTTAGTGATTTTTTGAAACAGAAAATGAAAATTAATTTTATAATAATAAATAAATAAAACACAAGATTAATAAATTTTAAATTATTGAAGTGAAAATATTTTAAACATTACTTGGCATAAGTTTATTATTAATAAAGATCAATTTGTATGTTATTTTATATTTAAGAAGATTTTTGAATATTGCAGGGATGAAATTCAAAAAAACATTTTTCAGGGACTAAAACTGAAAAGTGTTATATTTACAGGGACCAAAAACTGTTTCCCTTTGTCAGTTAACGTTTTTGTAACGTTCACTTAAAGTTAAGGACCAAAAATAAACTTTTTTTATATTACAGGGATGTAAACCAAAAAATATATATTACGAGGACAAAAAACAAAAAATGTTATATTTACAGGGAGCAAAAACATATTTAAATGCTACTATAAAATCTAACACATAATTCATGCTAGAATGTCCAGTTTTAGATGAAATATATTCAAATTTATCATTTTAAAACTTTGAAATTATATATAGAAATTGAAAGTGACCAGAGAACTCAATAATTAATTGAGACTTCATAATAGTATATAATACAAAATGGGAGTATAGGCCACCCTTATTTGTTTGCTATATATTTGTGGTCCCTTAGAGATCTGCACAACTCAAAATATCACGAATTGAAAAATAAATCAAACTAATGGAATATTATCTGGATTAAATTATCTCAAAATTTGGTTAGTGATTCTGTTCCAGAACAACTACTACTCTCTAATTAGTAATTAAACGCTGTTTTGCTTAAATACAAAATCGAATAGAATAAGAGCTTTTGAATTATAAAAACAAATCCGCGAGAATCTCCATTTCGGTGTCCATTATTTGATACTAATAATTTTCTTCCACGTCTCAAATTTTAATGGTTGTGCATGCATTCAAGACTTGCAAGAATATATCACCGATCAATTATAAAAGGAATAAGGAAAATGTTGAATGCTACCAAAAATAAACATTCATGTTCTCTAGATTTTTTTTTGTCGGTCTTGTAAAAAAATTGATAAATGGAGGTGTAGATATCACTTAAACTCACACATAACTATGAGATTTCATATTCAAATTTAACATATATTCATCTAATAATATCAACAGTTAAGTTAGACGTTATGGACAACTACCTAGTTAGGGATTTTAAAATAAAAAAAATGTAAATATTTACTTTAATTTTGATTAAATACATTATTTTTATCGAGTAAATGGTCATTTTAATCACTGAATGTGTGAATCATTGTTAATAAAATACATGAATGACTAGTCAAAAAAAAAATCATAAATGTATAGAAATTGAAAATACATCCTTAATATATATCTCTTTTATTAATAATATATGGACTAAATTGATTAATGAAAAACAAGATTAAATTAACAAGTCTAGAATTGAGTATTTTCGTTGCAAATGATGCATGTAGCTAAACAATTTTAATTTTCTTTTTCTCTTTTCTACTTTCGAATTTGAAAAAGTTATAGTAAAATCAGATATTTGTTGAAACTTTTAAATGTGATTTTTTTTTTCTAAACTTGTGATAATTCGGTGTGATTATGTCATTCAAACTTTGAACCAAAAGCACTCAATCTCCTTGTGAGATTTGCTCGCGGCTAATAGCTTGATTATCAATTAATATGGGTGGATGATAGTTACTTTGATATTTGGATAGAGTGTGACGGATAGTCGTTCACTCTTTTACTAATTTAAATTTGTGCATTGAATGTTGAAAATTATATGGTTTAATTGCATATCTTTTACTATTAGGGTGAGTTTTGACATTCTAAATGTCTTGGACAAATCAATAAAATGATATATTTGTAACTATTTAAATATCACACGTCTTGTATTTTTTGCTGCAAAATCATCGATAATATTTCATAATCAATATTTTTTTTTTAAATTGATTTCAATCGAAATCAAAGTAAAGTTATTTAATCTATTTTATGACATAATATATCTCAAATAAAATTTTCATGATTTCAATTTTTAAAAATTATTTAAACGGATATAACAATAATATGAATATGTAATAATATATTCTATATATCGTAATGTATATACTAATAACTACATACTACTAACTACTTAAGTAAAATAAAAATATGGAGCCTCTAAAAATATGAGATCATAAGCGGCTCCCTTTCACGTCCATGCTCATGACTGTTTTACTTAATTATGATGTTTGTTTTATTACTCTATACTCTTTTTTGTTTCACATTGATTTTATAAAGTTTTTAAGAGACAATATTATTCATACTTATATTACTTAGGTTTTGTCATAGTCTCCAAACTTTTTATTTTTTATTCAGACTGGTATTTTTTGAAATGTCAAGAAGATGTTAATTTTATTATGTGATATTTTTGAACTCTAGTTTATTGCTAAAAAAACTAAAATTATGATTGTAAAATTGGTCTTGGATAAATATGACGTCAAAAAACTTCTTGAAGATGAGGTCAGCAGGGACCATGGCGATGGCGTGTTGTGTTGGAGCACGCTATAACACTCATCTCTATTGTACTTTATTTATAGCCCAATCCGCAAACTTTTGAACTCAATTCCTTTTTCTTCATTAAAAAAAGAATTTCCACGTGCCCTTTGTCAAAATATTCCTATCCTTTTCTATTGTCAAGAACTGAGAATGGTTTTTCCTTGATTAATCATAGACTACAGTCATTATAATATTAAAATATCTAAGGATTTAGGAAGATTATATAATGGTACGTAGGAGTGGGCAAAGTTCAGTTCTGAACTAAAACCGTTTAAAAATTGAATCGAATCCATTTTTGGTTTGAAAAAACCGAACTGAATTGGTTTTTGATTTGAAAAACCGAACTGAATTGGTTTTATAAATTGGTACACCGGTTTATTCTCTGAACCGAACCGAATTGGTTTTTTTTTTGTTCCTATAGGTCAAATTTTACCTAATTACCCTAATTACTTCTAAAAAAACACTATATAATCATTTTTCCACATTCTCAAAATCATATTCATGATAATACAGATGCTGGTATTCTAGATAAATTGTGTTTGCTTAATGAATAAATAAGCTAAAATTAAGCATTTGTGAAGCTTGTCTTCATCAGGTTAGAAAAGCTCCATGTGTGACCAAGTTCTACCGACATAGGCGTTCTCCATTCAAACATGCAGTATCCACTATCAATTCTACTTGCATGAATTGCAGCTGTTTGTATGGAAGATAGTGATGAAACTGATTACTCCTCATGCTTCTAAAATCATGAAGCTAATAACTTAAATTTCAATTCAAACAATCTATATATAAAATATATTTTTCAAAGGGTTTACAAAACATGCAAAGTCTAAGGCTTTCCAAAGTATTTTTCAAACAAAATACCATCAATTTTGTGAAGTTACTTTCCAAATATGAAAATAGTCTTCAAAAGTATGATCCCTAAACTCAAATAATCTTTTCACTTCAAAAGTATTACTTCAAATACAATGATTCCTAAACTCATAGAAAATAAAATAGAAACAAATGTCTTCAATCGTCAAGACTAATGACCTTAGTAGATGTTGTTGCATAGAACATTGGAGAAATGATCTCTGCAAAAAAGAGTATTTCGTTATTTTAAAAAAAAACTTAAAATACAATACAAAGTTTGTAGAACTAAAAATATTGTAACAAAGTTACCTTTCTCAAAGGTTTCAAGTTCTTCAAGGTCCTCATCAAATAGATTTGAGAAAGGAGATCCTTTCAGCCAATCTTGAGTGCAAACAAGCACTTCCACTATCGCAGGTGTAAGATTACTGCGATGAGGATCCAACACTCTTCCTCCAGTGTTGAAAGCAGACTCCGATGCTACAGTAGACACAGGGATGGCCAACACTTCACGAGCAACACTTGAAAGGATGGGGAATCTAGTTGAGTTGACTTTCCACCAATTCAGAATGTCAAACTCGACAAAATAACGTTCACACTCTTCAGCAAGGTATTTATCAAGTTCAGACTTAGGATCAATTCTTTGCCCAGTAGATTTTTGTAGAAGCCCATACCATGTATATCATTATTATCTTCCTCTGGTTGTGATTCTTCCATACTTTGAGAACATTCCTCCCTACCTTCATATTCTCGATAAATTGATTTCAAGGAAGATGACAATTTCGTTTTCAATGCTTCACCATCTACTTCAAAAAACTAATCAAGAAAGTAGTTTACATATCCCAATTTGCAAGTCGGGTCCAGTACAACGGCAATCAATAACATCACATTTATTCCATCAGCGTTGCCCCAATACTTGTCATATTTACTCTTCATACTAATCCCCATCAACTTTATGCTTGTATCATTGTGCTCACTTAATAATCGGATCTTCCTTCCAATAGCAAATACCTCCTTCATATATATGTTACTAGTAACATATGAAGAGCCAGAAATACGCATAGTAGTGTCATAGAAAATCCGCAAAAAGGGAAGCACCGTATTAGCAAAGTCCCAATCCTTGGATAGAGGTACTCTAGGGCCTTTATCCTTAGATAGTTCTTTGAAATACTTAGCATTGGCAATTTCTAACAAATCAAAGGCTTTTTTATACTTCACAGCTGTTTCTAACATCAAATATGTAGAATTCCATCTGGTTTCCACATCTAGACATATGAGACATTTATAAGAAATTTTCTCCCTTTCAACGCATCCCTTAAACCTTGCCAATCTTGAAGGAGACGATCTCACATACTTGACTGCTTTTCGGATTCTTGTGATAGAAATGTCCTCATCTTTCAAACCTTCCTTTACAATCAAACTCAAGACATGTGCACAACACCACATATGGATATACTATCCGTTCAAGAGCAAACAGTTCCTTGCATTCATCCACTTCTTCATAAATTTAATTCCGACGTCGTTAGACGATGCATTATCTACTGTTATGCTAAAGACTCGATTCAACTCCCAAACATTTAAGCATGTCTCAACTTCCTTAGCCATGAACTCTCCTGTATGGCTTGTGATTTGACAAAAATTCAAGATTCTCTTATGCAAATTCCATTTTTTATCAACGAAATGTGCAGTTAGACTCATATAGCTTAGATTTTGGATAGAAGTCCATGTGTCTGTTGTAAGACAAACCCTCCCACAATGCTTTGAGATGAAAATTTTAAATCTTTCTCTCTCTGCATCATAAAGTGACCAAATAGCACGCCTTAATGTAGAGCGGGATGGAATATCAAACCGTGGTTGTATAACTTTCACAAAGTTTCGAAAAAACACATTCTCCACAAACTGAAAAGGAAGCTCTGCGCCCACAAACATCTTCACAAGCTCCAATTGACATGCCTCTTGGTCAAACATTGAATGAGGTGAAGAGACAACACCTAATTCCTCTTCTGTAGGCTTTGTTGAGGAAGTTGTTTTTTTCCTTTTGCTTTCTTGATTATCAGGATGGTCCTTACATCTTTTCAAATGCATAGTCATAGCACTTGTCTCATCCTTGAATTTAATCAGGTTTCCACAATAATGACATTTGGACCTTTGACCTGAATTAGGCACTTCAGTAAAGTGATTCCATGCTTCCGATCGATTTTTACGCTTATATGGTGGAATAGGAGTTGGTCCAGCTTCACCGGGAGGGGCAACCGAAGTGGTAGCAATATGTTCTTCATTCTCCATTGATGGAGAGTCCATGTAATCACCTATTGACGACATCTGTTTAAATAAATATGATTAGAAAGTCTGCTTCTAAACATTTATTGAAACAAAAACAATAACATAAACTGAACTAAACTAAACAACCTTCAACAACAAATTAAAAGGCCGCAAAAATAAAATAACAAAAGCAAAAGAAATAGAATGTAGAAATCAGGTACGAGATAAATTGATAATTGATTTTTACCCTAAAAAGATAAGAAAACCAGAAAGTGATAATTGATTTTGTTTTGGTTTTCTTATCTTTTCTGATTTAGCAAACTGAAATAAGCTATTACCCTAAAAACCAAAAAGCCTTAATGTTTAAATTCTGAAACACCCCTACCAAAAAGCTCTAATGTTTTAATTTTGAGGGTTTCTTTATTAAATTTTGACCTCATTCTGAGTTGAGCGTTGTATCAGTGGTTTCATTGGATCCCTGAAAGTGTATTAATGTTACTTGCCCATGTATCATAACTCATAATCACTTATATTTTGCATATTACTTGTTAATGTTCTGCCTTACTTTGATATTTGAGTGTTTTTATATGTACACCTCTCGTTTGGAGAAGAAGCATACTAGAAACAAAAGAGGAGTACTCAACACGTGATAGAAGGGTGATCAGCCTTTTGTGTTTATACAGAAAATCAATGCTTCAAGATTACATCAACATGATGGTTAGTAGAAGCAGGACTCTCCCGGAGCCATTCCTAGAATAACTAAGTCACCTAAATCATAATTTAAATGTTCAAAATGGATGAGATTCATAAGAAGAAAGATATGATATCCAACTTTTTGAGATATTACCTAAACCGGTTCTTGATGTTGATGGAGAAGAATTGGACCCTTCATATTTTTTTCTTATAGCTGCAATTGCAAAAATATCAACCCCATCATTGAAAAACAAAATTTGTTGAAGGAAATTGTTGTAGCGGTAGAGGCAACATATTCTTCTCTTTGACACTTAGGTTGGATTTAACTTTGAAGGCTGAAAATTAATGAAACTGATTTATTTGTCTAACGAAAGTAAAATTAAAGGACTAAAATAGAACAAAAATGAATTAAGAGACCAAAGTAAAACAAACAAACAAAATTATGAGATCAAATGTGTAATTTAAACTAAATTAAATGCTTTAGAATTTAAAAAGAGGTCGTAACGAGGAAAAAGAATAAGATGGTGAAAAAATAAAGGAAGATTAATATCAGTTTGAGTCCAAGAAAAATTTTAATTTTTGATATTTTTTTATAAAAATAACTGAACAAAAAATATTTTTCTTTAATTTGAATTTGTCACATTATCAATTAACGGCCACGTGACTTTTGTAAATGAAATTACAAAAAAATAATATTTGAACAAACAGAGCATATCGTAAAGATTAAAGTTGTAAATTAGATGTACCTTACAAGACTAAACCAAAAGAAAAAAATATTTACACGATTTAAATGAGAATTGAGTTAAATTTAAAGAAATACTTACATGACTTGAGCGATAATTGAATTGTTTAAAATATATTATCAAAAGTTTGATTATTATAATTATATATATTAATTAAAATGACATTTTCTTTATAGCGATATACATGTATATAAATTTTAAATAATTTTTTTTTGTTAATATATCGAAGTCATATCATATTTTACCATCATATCTAAATATAAGACACTCTTGAGAAATTTATTTGTCCATTTTTATAAGATTTTTTGAATTTTCAATTGTATTAGTTATTTATTTACTAACATACCTCTAATTAATTTACATATTTTTTTGAAATTAACAATAAATAATATAATAAAAATATTAACTAATTTTATCTCTTAAAAAATAAAATTGTAAAAATGATTTCAACAATTAACAAATTTAATATTACTATTCTCAACATAATTATTTCTCGTAATTTAATTAATGAGATCCAATATAAGGGACATAACTAATATTAAATTTAAAAAAAAAATCTATTTATTGCATTCATAGTTATTTTATACTCCATTTATTTTAAAATAAACGTCAATTTACACTGTTAATACTAATTCGTTAACACTACTTTTAAAATAATAATTTCACTTTATATTCATAATGCTCAATAATTAATAAAGATAAGTTAGTAAAATTAATTATTTAATAGTTGTACTCCTAAAAAATAGAAAATTAATTTAAAATTTAGGGTGTAGTTAGTTTTCTAGATAGCTTCTGAAACTCTTCATGTGAAAAAAAATATATAGTTTCTGAAACTCCTTTTGTCATCCATAATGATTTCTCTCTCATAAATTACGGAGTGAAGGCTTCAGGACACGTCACCGTTTGAGGTAAGAGGATCCAACCCAAAATCTCTCGGTTGAATTTTTTTCATTTTTGTTTTCAGTTCCCCTCAACCCAGCTACTAGAAACATATTTTTTTTTGCTGTGAATGCTTGGCTGGTTGTACTCACTGTTTTGTTAATTGTTGAGGTAAAATCATGATGACCCATAAGAATTGAACAATAAAAAGGGTGAATAAGTAAAAATAGGGGATTGGTTTAGTAAATATGTGTTAATTTTACTGTGATTCTTGGATTTCATTCATTTGGAGAAGCTAACGGGGTGCAGGAAGACATCTCCTTTTGTTTGTGTTCTTGTTTAACAAGCTCACTCACAAGGTATTTGTAAAAATGTCAGCCAAGTCAACCCATGGAATGGAAATTTTCAGTTAAATTTTTGCTTGATTACGATAAGTATTAGAGTTAGAATGATAGGACTTTTGTTGATGAGCTACTTGGTCGTAAATTAAGATAGTTGAAACGATCAAATAACTCAATTATATTGAGACAGAAGGAGTACTATTCTCTCTCTCTTTTCCACATGTTTCTTTCTTCTCGCCAACAAAGACTTTATTTTGTGAAAACATCTTGTGTTTTTGTTTTACTTTGATGAGAGAGACTCTTGAAGTGAATTATTATATAATGAATATGCATTTCCAGAAATAATGAAAACAATTTTTGGATGTTATCATCGTTTCTAAAAATGTTGGTAAATGTTCACTTCAAGAGTCAGTAACGGTTTTACCTCCTTGTTAACAAATAAAACTAACACAAATTTTTAAAAAGTGAAAATAAAAAATCGTTTCTCAAAGTAAACACAAACTCAACAAATTGCTTTACCTTTGGCTCTCTATTGTGTATTCTCATTCTCACTCAAGGAAGATTTCATATTGCCAATGTGATCTAGGGTGCGCTGGCCCATCAAATTTACTCATCAAGTTTACTGATTGGGATTTTGTCAGTAGAAATTCCTTCAACATACTATCAACTGCTGACTATATTTCAGAAAGGAAACTTTATCTTGTTTATAATTTGTCTTCTCTTTGATTAGACAGTACTACCTCAGTTCATTGGAATGTCGTAGTTGAAAATATGTTCCTTGTGGTTTTCAATACCATTTGATAGGAATGAAGATCTATATATTTGAATGTAATTTCTTTGCTACAAACTCAGAACTTTATGGAGCAGATTGCAGTTAGTTAGTAACTTAACTAGAATTGTTACTTATTTGTTGTAAAAAAATGTATAGACAATCTCGAGTGCTGTGATTTTGAAGAGATTATTGCTATTGAGGAGCATTATTTATGTACATTCCTAAAGGATTGTTTTTTGCTTACATAAGTACCAATCCAGATATCCCTTTAACACTATTATGAAATAAATTTATCACTCTCTTTATGTAAATTGCCATTAGTGCTTCTAATGTTGGTGGAAAAATTATGTTAGACAATGTACATTTGCAAATAAGCAATTGTCTAATAGTATAACTCTATTCTTGGTATGCCATAACAATTACAGCTGCAGCTTATGCTTCATGCTACTGTTGAAGCAAGCCATCATTCCAGTTTTCATTCTATGGCATTATGTATGCAGAGGAAGCAGAGCAGAATCTGCACACTCTGTATTGAAAGATCCAAGTTTTATATGTTTTCAATTTCCCCTTTCTTCTAACTCTAGTTACTCACTGAAATGATAGTGGGAGCATTAACCAACAACAATGAGCAATTCCTCTGCCGGAACCTCATCAAAACCAAAAGCAGCTTCCTCACAACCATCAGAAACTTCATCCAAGCGCAAAAGAGGAGTTTTCCAAAAAGAATGTAAGAATTGTTTGTTCCTTATTTTTAAATTTTAGTTTAGTTATTTCTACCTGTCTTCCTAATCTTCTTCCTTGGTTGATATAGTGCAGCACATGATGTATGGTTTCGGAGATGATCCTAATGTAATTGTCATTCTATCCTTTTAATTTTTCCTAATATGTATGCATAATTTCTATTCTCTAGGTTATGAAATTATTTAGCTACAAATCAAATTCTTTTAATGTGAATTGTAACTATTAATTTGAACTTTTATTCTTTTTTGCCACTGCAATTAGCCACTTCCTGAGAGTGTGGCACTTATGGATGACATCGTTGTGGAATATGTTACAGAACTGGTAAGAATCTTCCTAAGGTATTTAATTGTTCAACTCAGTCTGAGTACCATGGAGTGGTTGGATTTTGTCCTTATGCAAAAAATTTCTGTCAAGGTTCATAAAGCACAAGATATTGGATCACAGAGAGGGAAGCTATCAGTTGAGGATTTCCTCTATTTGATTCGCAAGGTACTATTTTGTTAATAAAAATTGAGAATAGTGATCTTGGGGAACAATTTTCTATAATTCTCTTCAAATACTACAGACAATGGAATACTACATCCTGTTGTCAGCTTGTCATTGTTCTCAAGGGAACTTTGAAGTCAATAGTTGGGAAGTTGTTAGTTGTTACTAGTATGAATCAAATTTTATACAAGTCTTTTAAAGGTCCTCTGCAGAGAACTCTTTTTCAATAGGATCTTCATAAACTTCTGTAAGCCAAAATCGGTATTAGTTGTCCTTAAACTTCAATCCAGTAAACACATAAGAAGGTTGTTCCTAATCCTTAATAACCTGTATTGGTTCAATATTTGGTTATCTAATGTATCTGTCAAACCTGAGTTCAGGAACTATATAATTTTGCCTTAAATCACTTCACTCTTTGGATCAACAAGGTAATTGTATGGTACGTAAAATTGATAACAATGAATATGGGCACTGTTAGTAGTCTAATAGCTGGACACATTTCTGTGTTGACTATATACTGTCAACTTCCTCATCTTGAACTTTAACTTTATTGACAATGGTATTGTCCTATGGATCACTCATGCATAATGCATAAACAATTATGCTGTACATATACCCCTGGTTCTTATGCCACGTTTTTGTTTATACTCCCCTCCTCCCCTCTTCCATCGGTTTTTTAGCTATAGGACAATTTATCATTAGCATTAGATCTCTTATCATTGATCAAACTTTGGGTTGAGTGAACTGTCTTAAGGGTTATCGAGTACTCCTTGCAGAGGGTAGTTTTCTGATTCCTCAAAGGCTCAGGCACACTTCGGCTTAAACCTTTCCTACATTTGACTAGGAATTCTGAGATATAACTTCACAGATACTAAAACAACGGTTATTTTCGTTGAGTTTAGCAGATGCACCTTGATATTATTAGAAAAATATTGAAGTTTGCGCATATAATCTTTTGTTAAAAAAAATGAACAAACAACTTATCCACTCCTTTAGTGGTTGTACGGAGAACTGATGATTCCACAACTTTTAGAGGGCATTCACTACCATCATAATTGTCTGCCCCAGTCATGGTAATCTTGATTGTTTGACTAAAACTTCTTGTGTACTGTAGGATATGCCAAAACTTAAACGTTGTACAGAACTGTTGTCTATGAATGAAGAGCTGAAACAAGCAAGAAAACTTTTTGAAGCAGATGAAGAGAAACTGAGGAAGGTTTTTGAGGTGGATGAATCAGCAGAAGGGTGAATGAATGGTTAAGATTAATGAACTTCACAAATGCTGCATTCTAGATTGTGATTGACATATTCTGACTTTGATGGTAATCACGTCTTTCACTTTTGAGTGCAACTTTATGTTAGTAACTGTCATTAATGTAACTGTTGTGTTGTTGTGTTGTTTTGTAATTGTCATGTAACTTCTAAATAAATAAGAGAATAAGAGGGGCAGGGATGGAGATGGGTTGTTTGGTTAACGGTGGGTTGGGAGAGATTAGGCTCTCAAATTCCTAGCTGTTATCGGCAGTTACCGTTTATTTTCTCCATACCTCTCATTGTATTTCCTTAATTTCTTGTGACTTCTCTGTTGAAAATTTATTCCTCAAAGTTATTAGTTAAACAAGGCACATTTGATTATTCCATCTTGATTCACACCAGTTTCTATTACTCTATTTCATGTTCGGTACTTGAATATGTGTAAATATATGATGCGATATAAACTAAATCATTCAAGCAAATCAATGTTTGGATTTGTCTTCAACTTCAAAATCGTTCAAAACATGTTTATTTACCTCTATTTTGTTTATCCTTATTGTGGTACAATAATTATGGCTAATTAATAGAAATGATTATAATTTTCTTATTTGTATAAAACATTTTAAATGGAGATTCATTACAATTTTGTGAATTTTCAATTGAGTTTAATTTGTACACATTCTCAATATAAAAAGTTAGTATAAAAAGTTGTATATGATCGACAAATCATAATCATTTATATAAATGACTTTATAAATAGTTATGACAAAAGTTAAATATTATTAATGATCTAATGATTATAATTAATTGACGATGCGCATGATACGATATATAAAGCTGGATAAGAATATAATAGGATATAATAGTGACATGATAAACATTATCATATTCAATGTTCGATACATACGTGATAATCAACAAAATAATATTTTATTTTGTCATATATTTGGTACACTTCATTATATTTAAATAACAAAATTATCATTGTGAGTAATTACATATTAGTTTTTTTAAAATTAACTTATTATATTTTAAATATTATAAATTAAGAAAAAATACTAAAAAAAATTAAATAAGTAATGAAATAGTATTATATTTAAAACTATCTATTGACACTACTAAATAAACAATTTAATTTTTTTTTTTTAAATTATGAGTAACTAAATAATTCTATTTTA
>JBBPBQ010000003.1:9463509-9481710 GCA_037974755.1 Cicer yamashitae
TCATAAATAAATAGAATAATTTAATAAAATATATTATATATATTATGGAATTTAAGTAGTTGAGATAGAATGATTTAACATGACGGTAGTGTTAAGGGTATATAGGTGAGTTTATATTGAAAATTTAATTGCAATAACAAAGAATTTGTATCCAAAAGATAAAAAAAATACTAAGATTAAACATTGGAAACAAAATAAAATATAAGAGATAAATATTAGTGAGAAATTACTTATACCAGAAAAAATTGAGCTGTTCATATATTAGAATAGAACTCGAAGAGAGAAATAAAAAAAAGCGGAAAGATAGAAGAAAAAAAAAATAAAATGAAAAAAAAATTGGAGTGAAAACTGTGAAACTATAATAACTTTATGTAGGTAAATTATGAGTTAATAACAAATGTATAAACTAAAGAGAAATTATTACATGATTTAAATATTGTGTAACCGACAAAACATTGCATGTAATGTGTATTATGCACACAAGTTTCAAGAAGAAATAAAAAGATAATTTTAAGAGATGTCACGTCGGAATACATGCGAGTTGACTTAATTAATATTACATGCGTGCAAAAAAAATATGTTGTTGTATTAAAAATTATTATCACATAAATTACGCTTATAAAATTTTATATTAATAATTATTTAATATATTATTAATATATTTCAAAAATTAACGTCTCATAAATTTTTATTAAATGGATGTATCTTATTTACTTATGAAATGATAGTATATAACCATAATATTATAATGCCATTAACAACTAGTAATCTTGTCCCTTCATGTATGAGAGTATATAACCAAGAATATGGCATTGGCAGGTGCTATTTTGTGGTAGAATGATATATGATATACACATTGATCATTTTCCAAGTAACAAATAGCATTTCAATTACTTAAGTTAATGTAACAACAAACTGCAAAAGCTATGTATGCAAAAAAGTACTAAACTCCACTATTCAAGGACATCCTCTAATCTTATACCCATTACAATTTTCACTAACTTAGCAATTAAATGCCAAAATTAGTCAATTACTAAATTTCAAAACTATATTGGGGGTGGATATTATAATTACATTCTGTTTTCATACCTTTTTTTTCCGTTTAACAAGTGAACATGATTTTTCTGTTAAAATTAATTCAATGCATGTGTATATATACAAATCAATGTCACAAATTCATAAGAAAATTTGAAGCTGCCCTGTAGGGCCATTGAATCACAGCCCAGAAAAGGGCTGAATAAAATAATTATATAGTTTTATAGAAAAATTAATTGTTATTAATATGGGAGGAGCTCGTGATAATGGTGGTGGTGACCAAAGGAAGAGATTTACACTTCTTAGTGTCTCTTCAATCCTTCTTGTAGCAGTGGTTGGTGCTGTTGCTGTTGGTTTAACAAGTAAAGGTAACACAAATTCAGAACAAGGACAAAATGGTCAAATTTCCAGCACACAAAGAAATGTTGAAATAATTTGTGAATCAACACAGTACCAAGAAACATGTCACAAAAGTCTTGATAAAGCATCAAATGAAACAACTGATATGAAAGAGCTTATAAAAGCTGCTTTGAATGCAACAGCAGAGGAGTTAATAAAACAAATACATAACTCAACACTATATCATGAACTTGCAAAAGACAACATGACAAAACAAGCAATGGATATTTGTAATGAGGTTTTGGATTATGCTGTTGATGGTATTCATAGATCTGTTGACACAATGGATAAATATGATTTCAATAAGTTGAGTGAATATGCTTATGATCTTAAGGTTTGGTTAACTGGTACACTTTCTCATCAACAAACATGTTTGGATGGTTTTGAGAATACAACAACTAAAGCTGGTGAAACTATGGCTAAGGCTTTGAACACTTCTTTGGAATTAAGTAGTAATGCTTTGGACATTATTAATGCTGTTTCTAGCTTATTTAAGGATGTTGGTGAGAATAATGTTAATGTTAATGTTAATAGGAGGCTTTTGTCTAATGATGGTTTTCCTTCTTGGGTTAGTGAAGGGCAAAGACGTCTTTTGATGGAAGGAAATTTTAAGCCAAATGCTGTTGTGGCTCAAGATGGTAGTGGACAGTTTAAGACATTAAGTGAGGCTCTTTTGACTGTTCCTTCTTATAATGCACAACCTTTTGTGATTTATGTTAAGGCTGGTATTTATAATGAAAATGTTAATGTGCTTAAGGAAATGACACATGTTACTATCATTGGTGATGGTCCTACAAAGACTAGATTCACTGCTAGCCTTAACTATGTTGATGGTGTCCAAACTTACAACACTGCAACTTTTGGTAAGTACCATATTGGAATTAATGCATATCTTTTTTATTTGGAAGCTAATTCTACGATGGACCGTCTTAATAGGTGGTTTATTATGGACAAATACACGAAAGATTGATCAGAATTATACTATACTATACTATATATTATTTAATTTATGCAATGCAATGGTTGCAGGTGTAAATGGTGCAAACTTCATGGCAAAGGATGTTGGGTTTGAGAACACAGCAGGAGCAGAGAAACATCAAGCAGTAGCACTTCGAGTAACAGCAGATCAAGCAGTATTCTACAACTGTCAAATGGATGGTTTTCAAGATACTCTCTACACCCAATCCCAGCGTCAATTCTACCGTGATTGTAGCGTCTCAGGAACCGTCGATTTCATCTTTGGTGACGCCTTCGGAGTTTTCCAAAACTGTAAACTAATTGTTAGAAAACCATCAGAAGACCAACAATGTTTAGTAACAGCTGGAGGAAGAACCAAAGCTGACAGTGCAAGTGGTCTTATTTTCCAAAACTGTCACTTCACAGGTGAGGAAGAATTTACATTTATATTTGAATAATTTTGTTTCTGAAGAATCAAATTCGCAACAATAGTATAAAAGATAAATAGTTTAAAATTGTTGAGGAAACCACTATTTTAGATCTTGAAATTGTAATTAATTTAGGACTTTAAATTTAGAAAATATCAAATTATTCTCCTAAGTTGTCTTACATCAATCAAATTGTTCTTCTAAATTGTCCTACATAGGTAGTTTGGTTGGTGAGTTAAAAGACACTGAAAAAGTTGTAAGAAAAATGTCTTAGTTTTTGACTCCCGAAAAACTAACCTAACTACTAATTTACTAACCTTTTTCATAGATACAAAAAAAAAGCTTCATCTGTCAAATAGCTCTCTTTAGAGTGTTGATGTATCATGTTAAGTGACAAAATAATTTGTTCACGTTGACGTCACGTCACACGGAACCCTAAGTGCAAGTTTTATAGTGATTAAAAACTTACCAATCTATATATATCGAACTCCTCATCGGTGCTAATTGGATTTAGGGTTCTCATGATGGAAGTTCAATAGCATAAAAATTTAAGTTTTTAACTAGTATGAAACTCGTTTAACGTGACATGAACATGGACAAGCCACAATGTCCCTTAGAATCTCAAACAAATTTGGAGGAAGCAATTTGATATTTCTAAATTTAGAATCTCAAATTACACACTTACAATTTCATGACCTAAAATAGTGGTTTACTTGCCATTGTTTTTTGCTTGTTCATATACACACAAAAAAATATTTGATAATATACAATAATCAGTAATAACCTTGAACACGAGTAAAATGGACGACTCTACAATTTTTATTCAATGATATATAATTTTGTCTTTACTAATCAAAATTTATGTATTCGTCTCTCCAGGTGAACCGGAAGTAGCAGTCATGAGACAAAAAATATCTTATCTAGGAAGACCATGGAAGCCATATTCGAAAGTTGTAATTATGGATTCTCAAATTGATGACATTTTCCTACCAGAAGGTTACATGCCATGGGCAGGAAGTGCATTTGAAGAAACATGTATTTATTATGAGTACAATAACAAAGGACCAGGTGCAGATACATCATCAAGAGTTAAATGGGTTGGTGTTAAAACCATATCTTCTGATGAAGCTGCTAATTATTACCCTGGTAGATTCTTTGAAATTGTTAATTCAACTGAACGTGATTCTTGGATTGTTGATTCTGGAATACCTTATTCACTTGGGCCTATGGATGGTACTAATCCAGTTATTTCTGCTGGTCAAGGTCACCATGGATCAAGTGGTAATGGTGTGATTAATAGAGCTAAAGTTAGGAAAAATATTCGTGATCATACCTTTGCTAAACAACACCCTTCACGTACTTACGAGATTTTTACTCTCATATAATTAATCAATTAATTTGGATATATACTATGTTGTCATGCTTCAATGCTATCTAGAATACTCTCTTTATTTAACTCAAGGTAAGAAACTTTAATGACATTAAACGAGTTCGTAATAATAAAAGTGGTTAATTAGTTCGTAATAATAAAAGTGGTTAATTAATTAAAAAGGAATGATTCGTAACACTCAAGTCAACTGATAAATGTTAAATATTATTAAGTTAAATAAAATAGGTATGATTAAGCTTCAACACGTAAAAATAAATTTGCAAACAAAGATAAAAGAGATGAAAAATTAAATAGAAAAAATAGAATCATAAAAACAAATTGAACATAAAAACTAAATCTCAAGATTTTTATAAAAAAATTCCCTAATAATGGATCAATCTAAATTCTTAATCTTCTATAAAAGATTTTGCCAAAATGAAATTCAAGAAGAAGAGGACGAAGATGAGGAAAGATTGCTCTTGAAAGTAAAACGAATGTCAAAGTCAAAAATCAGCCACAAATAAAAGACTCTCCAGCAAATCATCCATAATTCTATCAGCTTAAGTAATTTGTAGTTTTGACTATCGAAACTTCCTAACTGGGGCTTTGGCGTCAACACAACATTTGTAGCTCTGCTTTTTTAGTTTCCAACGCCACTAAGATCATAATAATTGGATAAGAGTAGTCCAAATTATGGTTTTTTATTTTTGACAGAAATTAACTTTTATTCAAATGTTAACATGACAATAGTATTATCAAATTGATTATGAGTTGGAACATTCTCATCCATATTTTGAAATCAACAATAAAGTAAAAGATATGCTAACGATACACATAAATATTACAGAAGCCTATAAGAAATTACCTAACCAAAAATATAATTTTAACAATCAAACTAATTTCTTTCACATATGATCAACGGTCAAGAATAATGTAAGATCCATAGTCTTTAATCTCATTAGCCTCCATAAACTACTTACTCTAAACAAGTCATTCTCATACATTTTAACAAACACAAGAAATGCAAACTTTAAACAAACTAAACCGATGCAACAAGATGAGAAAGAGAAATGACACACTAAGACAACGAACAATATAACGCCCCACGTGAACGACAAATTCATAAAACAAAACGATAAAAAAAACAAAATAAATGTGAAAATCTATTTATTTCAATGAAAAGAGAGAATAAGGTCTTAAATTACCCTTCTAATAAATGAAGATGGAGGAATAACTTAAGATTTATTTTTAAGATAGAGGTTATATCCATTGTTTTTCCTAGTATATGCCGATAGAAATGAGGAAAAATAGTCAATAAAATAAAATCTAAAAATTAACTAAGAGTTTAATTAAAGTGCAATTAAGTCTCAAATATATAAAAACATGATAAAAATTATTACTCTATCTTAAAATATAAATAAAATAAAATTAAAATTAATATTAAATACATCTATTTTTTTTTCTTCATAATTTTTTATAGAAGAAGTAACTATTAGATATAAAATACATCTAGAAATATAAAGTAGATTACTATTAAAAGTATCTTGAAATGCATTGATGAACGAAAAAAACTAAAACAAATGCACGTGGCATTACAATCACACTATGCATTGCATACCAAACCCCTAATTAAAATGAAAAATCACATCTAGCAATAGAATGGATAACAATGAATAATAATGTCTTCGATATGAATCTCCTCTAATAATGATCGCAACAAATAAGAGACTATAATCTTTCTTCACGAATGGAAAGTGGACAAACAAATGCAAATTAGTTAAATAATAAATAATAAAAATTAAATAAACTTTTAATCTTTATAAAACTTCAAAATTTTATTTTTAGTTTTTATAATATTCTTTTTTAGTTTTACAGTTCTTAAACTTTTTTTATTCAATTTTAGTGCTTGTCTTAAATAGTTTTTTCTAATAAAAATTAGATACTTTTAAGGGCAATATAGGTACAATACCATAAGTATTGTTGGTGGTAGGAACTCCGCCACCGTCACGAGTTGCCAAGAACTAGAACTTGTTGTGGTTTGCAAATAGATCACTACCCAAAATGGCATCATCTCCACGTATGAGAACCACCGTGACGGAACACCGCGTCAACGTCTCTATTAAATAATTTTATTTGAAATTTAACTTAAAATATTATAATTTTATAGAGATTAAAAATATTTAATTTTAAATATAATATTCTCTCTAAAAATATAAGTAAAAAAAATAGATATATTTCATTTTAGTTTATATCAAATACAATTTTTTTTTTATATTTTGCGAGGAATGGAGTATACATTATGCAACCTTAAAAAAACACAAGTAGAGAATTGAGGAAAGACAGTGTCACACTACTACATACTAGTACCCCTTCATTCATTGAACAACAAGATTCAATTCAAGACAACAAGTGTGGGCCAGGCCAACTAGGGTTTAGCCCAAACTCACTCACCTTTGATTTTTGATTGAGGAGCGGGAAAAACATATCCAAAACTTTTTGAATACTCTTTCTTAATTTCTTTCGTTTTTTTTTTGGACATATTTCTCAGTTTCTCTCTCCTCTCGATTCACACTCTCTCTTTCCTTGGTTGCCATAGCTACTCCTTCTCCCTGCGCGTCACACACACAAGCTTCAAACTTGACACCACCCCATTTTACGTTCCTCGGCGAATTTCAAAACCCTATTTTCCGTTTTCAAAGTTCTTTAACCCCTCGCCAGAACATTGAAACCCTAGGGTTTTTACTTTTCCCCCCTCTTTTTACTGGGGATCTAAAATTGATGAGATTACTATGATTTGTGTGGCTAATTTGTGTACTGAAGATGACTAAAGACACAGCGGGACCGAGTGGAGGTGCATTTCACGCGGTTCATGCGGAGCGTGACTTACAATCCAATTGGGAAGTTGACCTAGCCAAGAAACTTGAAGAGTATTTGCTTAAAATTTGTTCCGGTGAAATCACTGGTGAAGAAGAAGGAAACATTCATGTGAATTTTGCTGAAGGTTTGGTCCATTTGACTCTATTTTTTTTTTCTTTCAAAGTTCCCAATTTTATTTATTTGCAATTGTTTGTTTGATGTTAAATCTCTGAATTAGCTTTTTCTGGTAATTGTAGCTGCTTTGCTGCTTCAGGGTTCCATACAGGTGTATAGTCGAAAGGTTGAATATCTTTACAACTTGGTATTGCGTGCTTTGGAGTTCCTTTCTCAGAAAAGGTTTGGTCTTTGAGATAAAGTTTCAGCATTTATTTGAGTTCTGTTTTTGTAATTTGGAAGGAGGGGGGTGTAGAAAAATAAAGGGGATGAAGTCCATTGGCATTATAGTGATATAGTGTTCTTGATGGTGGTGAAAGTTTGTTCCAGATTACCTTTTCTATCTGGTTGGAGATATCATGTTAATGGATGTATAAGTATCATATAGAATCAGACTTAAATACAAATTATAACTACCTAGCCCCTATTCACTATGTGGGCTCGATTAATAGCTTTTTGATCAACACTGTTGTTAATTGGTGCCACCATGGCGGATGTTTTGGACAACTGTCATAGGCAATTTGTGAATGGATGTCCACCATAGGCCGCAATGGTGTGTTTTATGATTATCAAGGATTTTTGGCCTTCTGCCATCAACAACATAGTCTATCAACAAGGAAATATATTTTTTATTTATCTTTATTGTATTTGTTTAAAGCAATTTAGGTGTATAAATCATGAAAAAGTAAAATCCTTCAGGGGTTAAGGTGTTTGGTAGTTTTTATAGTTGCAATGCATCATGGATTGCTTTTGTAAGTTCACCGACTCATCAGCAATTTGGTTGAGGTGTTTTCTAAAGATTTGGTCAGAAACCAAAGATAAAAGTATAATTTCAAAACCTGGCTGACGATATTCATTTTTTTTTTAATTTGGAAAATTTGTTTATAATTCTCATGTTATGCCAACCGAAACAGTGAATATGCAATATGTAGTAAACCTAGTGGCAATTTTCATGTACAATATATAGATTCACTTATACTGTAGCTTGTTTGAAGGGGACAATGATTGCATATGACGCATATTACTCTTTTGTTAGATAGTACATTTCTTGTCACTTGTTGTCTAGATGCAAGATTACATTTGTCAGGTTCGTCATTACCAAAATGTGGAAGTGTCAAGTGTAGACTCTAGTTACTAGTTATAGTTCATTTCTTAGGATATACTGCAGTAGTACAGTCTATTAACATTTTGTGCTGCTTATTGAGTGCTTATTTTCAGCTTGATCTTTAACAATGTAGCTGGTTTACCTTAAAAGGTTCACATTAGGAAGGTGACTGTAAATAATCTCTTAGATATAACCTGTTAGTCTGCTAGAGATTTAATACCAATAATGTTATTTTACATAACAGTTGAAGATATTGGGAGTTAATCCTTGATATGATAATAGTATTAGACTAATAAGGCCTGTAGGACCAAGATGTCAAGAGTGTGATATTTTCATCTCGATTCTAAATATAAAAATAGTTGAATATAAGGTAGGTTGGTGTGGTTTCCAGAGTTCAATCCCAATGTGCTATTAAATGAAGTGGCATGTTTCAGATATAAAACCAAATGTGTTTTCTTCACCTAACAGGAAATGTTTTTTGTGAAAGTTGGTAACTGGCACTTGATAGATATTACTACATATTTGAACCAAGCGACATAAAATAAAAAAGTAATAATCTGCTTTGACTGGCTATTCATTTCTGTTTATGCAAACTGTACGTACAGAACCATTAATTCTGGCTAATGTTTCTCGGGCAGACAGCCAGATAATGTAGATGGGGCATCAGTCCAACCAGAAGAAAGTGGCCCTTCTGCCGTTGCTGCTGATGGAGAAAATGATCAATTTTGGGGTTTAGATGACATCCCAGGTACCTGCTTAATGAAAATTATTTGACTAAATGATCAAACCAGAAACATGACATAAGCAGAGTTATTATCATGCTGATTTAGTTTTTTTTTTTGAAAATTTATTGACTGCTACATGTTGTATTATATCTGGGGTCTATTACTTCCCAATCTATAATATAATTAATATGGATATTTAGACTTATTTGGTTTTGAATTACAAGTACAACAATTTCAATTAAGGTTGTTTAATTTTGTTTGGTTGTTAAGGCTTATTTGGTTTGTCTCATACATTCTCTCTTCTCTTTCTCCCATCAATCTTTCAACAAATGCATCAAAACATCTTCTACATAATTGTTGCTTTGTTTCACTATATATATAGTTGCAATTGCCAGATCTCCTAAATTTTTGCTGTATTGCAGTTGAGGAAAAGAATTCATTGGACAGTTCAACAGGCAAAGAAGTTAATTTGGATCACTTCATAAAACCCCCTGCAAATCTTGTTGTTCTTGAAGGTGACTGCTTGGATGCTGGTGGTGATGGAGGGGAATTGGAATCTTATCTGGTATCTTAATTACTTGCAGTTGTTAACATAATGGTGTTTGTAAAATTTTATTGACTAACTATATGATGAATTGTTGCAGCTGTCCACTACGGACTTGTACCAAGATTTTATTTTGTTGGACACATCTGATGCTGTGGCAGTTCACGAGTTTATGAACGGCAAAAAAGCTGGTACGGCAACTAATGGTACTATTAGAGGAACCTCAACTCGTAAAAGCTTTCTTTCTCCTAGACGTTCTGGTGGAAGTGCTCGTAAATCGGCTGCAAAGAGTCAGCGTGCTAATTCCATCTGCTCTCCTAAAAATTTTAGTTTTGAAGACAAAGATGCTCGGCCCAGTTCTCCGATCTCTGCTGGTGTTGATAACTGTGACTTTGGACCTAATATGGATGATGGATTTGATACACCAAGGGATGCAGACAATTCTGATGCAGATGTTGAAGATGATCCATGGAAACCTTTGAATCCTCATGAACCAGGAAACTTGAGAGTGAAGCCCTTTCGAAAAGGTTCCTCTTACCCCCCTTTTTATCATCAATTTGCCTCACTGTAATTGTTTAATTTGTTTATCTTCTTTCTTCTTTTTGTTGTATTTGCAGTGAAAGCTTTAAAAAAGGTTGGCATCAAAGTGACACGTCAAGTATCTTTGAGCACCTTGTTTCCACTTGCAAAATTGCATGGTCCTATCAGTTCAGAGCTAACAGAAATGTGGGAGATGCGACGTTGTGCTCGCCAACGACAAAAGGATTCTCAATCTACTCCACCATTATACGAGACGGTACTTTTAAATGGATGTTCTGTTCACCAATATATGACTATTTGGTGTTTATAATGTGATGTGAATGTGATATGTCAATTGCAGTTGAGGCAATCTCTTATTAACGAGGAAAATGAAACTGGTAGAACGTTTCTTAACTCTGAAGCTGATAACGACGACAACGAATTTGATAATGGAATTCCTGATTTTGATATGCCTGGCAATGACTTCATGGATGAAGAAGATCAACATCCTTTCGATAAAGAGGTCGATATTTGAGAACAGTAACTTGGCTGTTTATATATTTAACACTGCATTATGACAATGTCTATTATATGCTTATGTGCTTATCTACTTGAATTAACAGCCTGGAGTTGATGATGTTCATGCTAATGCTGATGAAACTGATCTTGAATTTCCAAATTCTCAGACAAGTTTGGAAGATCTTTGCCGCTCTCATCTGGTAAGAGCTCCATTCTCCTTGATTTTTGGATATGTAAGTGGTTGCTTCTGAGTTGTTGAAATATGCTATATCGGCTTCTCTCACCCCCTCTTCCTTATTGTTACATGGTTGGTAACCACTATTCCTCATCTAGAATGCAATCCTAGCTAGCATAGCTGAATCTGAGAAGCAAACTGAAATGGCTGCTAGGATTTCAACATGGAAACAAAGAATTGAGCACAACTTAGAAGAACAGGTGAATTCATCTTTTGGGTGTACTTCCTCTCTCTATCTATTTTAGGTCTTTTAAATTGAATGGAATGCTTTTTCATGATAGGATTCACACCCACCGTTTGATATCCGAGACTACGGTGTAAGAATTCTCGACAAACTATCCCTTGAAGAAAGCAGTAGCAGTGGCAGTGTCATGCCCTTTTCTGATTTGGTCAAGGGACAAGAAAAGTACGACGTGTCCCGAAGTTTCTCTTCACTTCTTCAACTGGTAATTCCCTTATTAGCAGTGTTAAGTGCAGTTCTCAAATTTTTACTTCATATTATGATGTTGAACGTATGAGTTGTATTAGAACTAGTGTTGTCAATCTAGTGTTGTTAACCGTAGATCACAGAAAATAACAGTTTGTTTGAATACTGCTATGCTACAGTGCTGTAGCGCCATTATTGCCACTATCTGGCGCCACTTTGTACTAAATTGCGTATTGCAGTATTAGTTATTTGTTCAAATTTCACTGCGCTATAAGTGCTGTTATAGCTGCTATTTGGCAACAATGATTAGAAAGGTCATTGAATTTTTACTTCAATTTGTGATGTGAATTACACCAATTTTCAGGTGAACAATGGAGAAGTCAATTTACAAAGACATGATGTTCCTGGGGATTCTTTTTGTTACTCAGCTAGTAATCCTTTTCATGTTAAGCTCCTCAAACATGACAAGAAACAGGAGGTTGTGCAGCAGCAGTTTGGTATATCGAAAAAGAGAGCGAAGTCTCCAACAAAAAAATCGTCTATAAAAGACGGTGAGAAGAAGAAAACTAGAAGAGAAAAGTCGCCCGTCAGTTCATCTTCTAGGAAACATGGACATACAGGGTTATCATCGCCTGCCAATTGTAAGTTCTCTGTAAACCTTGGAAAGGTGAGTGCTATGAAGTTCTCTCCTCAATCCAAGAGAAGGCGTAGGTCTCAATACGTCGAGCCGGTTAACCTACATTCAGCAGGGTGACACTGACAGTAGCAGCCAGCTTATTCCACTGAGAATGGAATGATTTAATTCAAGACATATAATGGATGTCTTACCCCTTAGTTAAGTTGTGTATTCATTAGAGTCTTAGTTCTAACTAAATAGTAATTTTGCACAGTTTTCATCTGTATCATTATTGCTACTGCCCAAAGTAGTAACATATTGATGTAATGATATCACCTTGTAACGCCATGCATTCATAATAATACTGCGATTCGTAAATTATACGTAAATTTCTGCTGTGACTTGAGGTTGACGGCTCTCCTTCACCTTGCATGGAGGAATGCTTCTCCTAATTTAAAATTTACTCATAAAAAATAATGATGTACTCTTTATATTCCTTTTTAGTTATCAATTTAAGAATATTTACGGATATCACAAAAATCAATACATTTTATTACTTTTACTAGAATTAGTTTTTCTTTAAATATCCTTAACTATTTACTACTTCAATCCACATATTTATCTTTTTGCAATAAATAATTAAAGATATTATTTGACAAAATAATAGTTAATGAGTTAATGTCATATTAAACTTTAAAAATGACAAATAAATAAGAATAAAATTCTTAGATATAAAAGGAGTAATAAACATCCCTCATGCACAATTGTTACCCTTAAGAAGTACTCCATATGTCTTTCAGACATCATACACTCATTTACTATGTCAAATAGTGATTTCTTATGTAAGTGGATGTGAAAAGAAAACAATTACTTTTGCATCTATATGTGTGTACATGATGAATAAGCTTCAATAATGTAACAACATATTTTATATATTGAAAGAAAGCGAGTGTACTTTGATTAGTTGGTGAAACAAAGTTCAACAGTCTTGCCTCTTGAACGCACCTAGTAACTAAGAAGACACAATTTTAGAAAAACAATGGTAAAGCGTGTGGGGTCTGGAAATAAATTTACGCGCTATTATTTGGTACCTAAAACAACCTTCGATTAAGGAAATCATGATTTCACGGTGAAGTTGTCTGGTTTCAGATTCAGTACTCCGTTGTTGGAGCCTTGTTTGTCAATATATCAAATAATATGTTTTTGACTCTTATTTGTCGTAATAAGTTGTTATCCCTAATTATAAGAGCTAGTTAACATATTTTTTTGTCTTAATGTAAGAAAATTATTTGCACATTTGTAGATACATTTATGAGATTAATAAGTGTGTACCGTCGATATAAAACAATTTAACGCTTATAGTCAATAACATTATTTATAGTGTAGTTGTTGTCTCAGGAGGTTACAAAAATACAAAAAATGTCAGAGTATTTGTTGATACCACCTCACTCTGAAATTCAAAGAATTATCATTCGTTAATAATACTATCAAATTATTTTAAAATATGAAAAATTAACACTAAATGCATCTATATTCAATGATAGAGAACATAATTCTTAAATTATCTTTAAGTAAGGAGGTTAAAGATGTTATCTTCACAAACACAATATAGTTCATTGAAGTCTTACGCCAAATATTATTTTTACTTATATCTTATTTTGTGAAAAGTACTCGTTCGAGATAAAATAATAAACTAAAGTGTCCTATTATATCTTAACACATTTATTGTTTCAAAGATAAAATAATTACTAAAGTATCCAATTATATCTCAACACATTTATTATTTTAAATATTTTTTTATAAAGAATGAAGTTAGTGACTAAACTAGTCAAAAAAATGTAGTGACCAAAGTGTCCAATTTATTTTTGTCTTATGCATTTTAAGTTGTTTTGCTTAAAATTAATTTGTAATCTCTCGATTTTTAGAATTAAATTTTTAGTTCATATTTCATTGGTTATAGAAATTTTTTTAATCTTTTTATATTTTTTTTATGATTTTGTATGTTCATTTATGTCGTGATAATGATATGATGCAATTAAATTAAATTGAATTTCCCGATCACATTTGTCGATAACAACACACGCAAATATTGATAAATAAAAAGATAATAACGTTATAGACAATTCTATTTATACAATTCAGTTCCGCTACATCGCTATTATGTTGTTAATAAACATACCACATCATAAAAATGAATAGACCAATGTGACGACTAAAAATTCAATTTTAGAAATAAAAGATTAAAATGTTAATTTTAAAGAAAATAAGAGTACTCAAAATGGTTTTAATTCTTTATTTTTTAAATTAAAATTCATATATTTCTTAAGACCAAATTGCATGCGAGATTCTTATCACGAACCAAATCGAGTCTTATCTAGTAAATTTAAACATTATATTATCCCCTATCAAATCTACACTTTAAACATTTGACTTATCTGGTTTGTTCACACCTCCAAGTCCAAAATAACAACGACAGTGCAATTTTCTTGCTGTCCTATTCTACCATCTTCCAAACATTACAATAAACAACAATTAAACAAATAAAAAAATATTAACATTCTTTGCAATTTCCAACTGCTTCTCATATTCATACTCACGCGCCACCCACCGCTTTATCCGCGTTTCGGGTTTAAAAACCGCCACGTCAGAACCTCCGAGTCATCTCAACTCGCTAACTCACTAAGTCTCATCTCGTCCACCTTGTTCTACCTTCAACTCAACCACCGAGCTACAACCACCACCACTACCACCGCACGACGACGGAGAAACACTTCCTTTCCATTCCCTACTAAGAATCCTCTTCAACGACATCATTCGACTCATCGGCGATCGAAACGATGACTGAGTCGAAGAAGGCGAGTCAATACACAATTCGTCCCTAACCGGAACATCAACGGTCACGCCCGCAAAAGACGGCTTTCTCCTCAACCCAACCGAACTCGAACTTGAACTCGAACCGGTTTCCGGTTCGCAAATCTTTATAACAAATTCGGGCCGGGTTTGCGAATCGGGTGTGGGCTCCACGGGTGCGCGACAAAGTGGACACGTGGAATGAGAATGAAACCACATGTCAATACATTCGGTGTGAAAAGCGTGATTACATTTGGGCAAAACCCGACCCGATTCACCGGATTCAAACTCCGACAAACAAACTGCGCATTCCGCCGCGTTTTCCGGATGAGTATTCGGATCGTAGAAGAACAAGGGGAGCGAGGCGATGACGGCGGCGTCGAGGCCTCTGGAAGTTACGACGGAGACGGAGGTTGTAGGGCTGTCGGTGAAGAAAACTAGCTGAGTACGACGGCGGAGAAGGCGGCGTCGGCGGCGAGAACGGAGGAGGTACCAGCGAGCGTAAATATGAAGACAAAACATTAAAACGACGACGAAGAAGAGAATGATTATGGCGCAGAGCATGATCTTGCCGTTGAGACTGTATCCTTTTGCATCGAAGTCGTTAAAGGAGTTTTCTTTGTTGAATTTGTTTGAAGGTTCTTCGTCTTTTACCATTTGTGCGAGAGAAGAGAGTAAGTGAGTGAGATAGAGAGGGGGGGTGTAAATAGAAAAGAGAAAAGTAGGTATAAGGGAGAAAGAAATGAAGGGTTTAAGTAAGGTTGGGATATACTATAGAAGAAAGAGTGAGGAAGGTTCTTGAGGGTTTCTTGGCTCTTTTATTTTATTTTATTTTATATCATATTATATCATATATGATCAGGTTCTTTTTATATGTGCAAATGCTTTTATTTATTTACTTACCACACCTGCTTTGTTGTCTATGGTCGAATAGAAGACACCGATTTTGACGCGTTTTCTTTTATATTTATGTTTTTTTCTATACAAAATTATTGTATATGTTACTTTTATAATTATGAATGTTTATTTCCTTAAGAAACACTATGAATATTTATTTTTTGAAAAACTAACTATTTATTAAGAAACTAAAATTTTAGTACAAGAGAAACCAAGAAAGGGATAAAAGTACAAAATAGAAATATACACATGATGAGCTTAGATCTCCCAACCTGAGCACCCGCCAAAAAGTGTGGCAACCATAACCCCTCCAACCCAAGCAAACTAAAAGATTGGTACACTATTCAC
Source organism: Cicer yamashitae (assembly GCA_037974755.1). NCBI lineage: Eukaryota > Viridiplantae > Streptophyta > Magnoliopsida > Fabales > Fabaceae > Cicer > Cicer yamashitae. The sequence continues at coordinate 9,479,513 of JBBPBQ010000003.1, forward strand.
ATAGCTCCACATCAAAATATTTTCCCTTTACTTTCAACCACTACTATGATAAAATTATAATGCATTCGACCACTAAAGACAAATCCAAAGCAACATGATTAAAGATAATATTCTTTCAGACAAACACATGCAATGCAAATAGTTGAAAATTAATCTTGAAACAATTTTTCTATTGCACTAACTCGAAGAAGTAAAACGTGTCAATGAACTTGCAAGCAGATACATTGTCTGAATACCAAGCCACTAAATGATAAACTTTTGTATATATTTCCAAGGAGAAAGCATTATTATGGCATGCACTGCTTTATTTATTGTACCAAATTTCAACATTCCAATGCACACGTTCTATTTTTTTTATCCTCATGGTTAGACTTACTTCAGTCTTCTTCTTCCCTATTATATCCAAAAATAGCAGCACCACAGTTCGTTGGACCCTAATTTGATTTAGGCATTGAAGATTCATAGAATTTATCACTTCTCATTATTGAAGACTCTTTGGAAAAAGATGGGGAGTGATAATGTTCGTGATGATGAGCTCATATTCAATGGGATTGAAGGTGGAACATCTGAATGAGAGTTCAAGCACCATTTTGATTTGAACAAAATCCCTAATGAAACTTGTCTCGGATGAATGATGGATAAGCAAAATTTGAGATGAGCTTTCATATTATCATCCTTCAAATGTGGCTTTAGTCCATTTGAATGCTGATACAAAAATCCATCTTTTACGGACTTCAACAATGTTGTCTACTAATGCCCAAGGCAAATGCGCACGAAGAGTGCTATGCTTGACTGACGGAACATCACACACTTTTTCAATATCTATCCCAACTCTTTTTCGACCACAACTTTTTCACTACTATAAAAATTGTTTTTAGCTTCCATATTTAGTGTTGACCCCCGACACCGACGCTAGTTAGCGTCTGTTTAGCGTCAGTGCAACGCACGTTAGTGAATTAAACATTTTTTGTTTTTTTTTTCATTAAACATTAGCGTCGGTTAATCCAACACTGAGTAAAATATAGCAGACGCTTTGTTATCTTTTATTTTATTCACCCTTTTAGCGTCAGTTGATTAGACGCTACATTTTCTGATTTGTAAAGTTAAATATTTTATTCTTCTTTTTTCAATAAAATTTCTTTATCTTTACTTTTCCCTAACCCTATTCCTTTTTCTCCCAAATTGCAAAACCCTCTGAATCGGTTTGTTCTTGTTCAACCTCAACTTATTCGCTCTTGTTCTCTCAAAATCGCAAATCCTAATTATGGTCGTTCTTTCCTTTTTCTTCTCCTTGTTATGTTCGTTTTGTTTCTACTCATTGTGGTATTGTTATCTTCTCTTTATCTTCTGCTTGTTTTTCTTTCATAGGGTTTTGTTTTGTTGCATTATTTGATGATTTTGTTACCTCTACTCTGTACTTTCATAGTAATAGTACAATTTTATGACTTTTGTTGTTAAATTTTATTTTATTTTAATTTTTTTGGAAGATTTTGTTAAATGTTTAATCAATTAGAATTCATAAATATGGTAGAATATTAAAACTTGAAGTTGATATGCATAGTGGAGTTAAAGAATAATGTTCCTAATTGGATTGTTTTGAGTTGTTTAAGATTTTTTTTATATTTTCTTTGATAATGATATATACAAATTGAAATTGATATGGATAGTGAAGTTAAAGAATAATGTTGTGGCTTCTCCATGTAGGCCAATAAAGCGAGCTCCACTTAAAGAAGGCAAATTCACTGCTTGCTATTACAAGAAAACTTATAAGCTTCCTCTTTGTGGAAATAGTAAGATTTTCAATTGATTTTTTTGTTTGTTTTCCATCCACTTGATTGTACATTCTTTCCCAAATTATTGAGTTTAATTCTTTATATTGAGTTTGCTTGTGTAGTGATTGCGTTTGAAGGTTTAACTTATAATAAGCTTTGATTGAAAAACTATGTTTCATGTCATTCCTAGAGGACATTGCTGTGAGAAACAACTTACTTTTTTTATTACTAGACTTCATGAGAAACAGTTTGCAAAGAACAATTGGATGCGTTGGTTAGCACGATTTGGGGCTTTGCTGTAGTAGTAAAGACTTTGCAATTAGTTGTGTTCTTTTGCCCTTGTGAATGTAAAATTTGAAGTATTGCTCTTTGTAAGTTTTGGTATCTATAAAGGCTTTTTTTTTTTTTTTTTTTTTTTTTTTTTTT
>JBBPBQ010000003.1:9481937-9505822 GCA_037974755.1 Cicer yamashitae
CTCTTGGGGTGTTGCTCTATATAATGTATTAGAGCTATAGGCTATCTAAACTTGGTGTTATATTTATATTTAGCTTCAACATACGTTGAACTAATTGTTATTTTAATAAAATCATTTACTTATAAAAAAAAAAGCATTAAAATACGAATATGTAATAATGGATTAGTAAAAGGAATTTTAGAATTTAGATTTGTAATCAATAGAATCGTTTACTACGAAATTATAGTGAATTGGTATTGCGCTAAATTGTTATAAAAGAAGGGTCTTGGACTACCAGATTATATAGAATTGGTCTTGTACTAAATATCTTGGCTAATATATGTTTTATGTAATCTTTTTATAATGAAAGGTTGTATCAAATGACTTGTGTATATTGTTCAATTTAGACATTTTGTAAACAAATTTGCAATGTAATTTGTTTTACATTTAATCTGGTCTATGCATTTGATTCTGAAGGTTAGTATTTTCTTGTTTTAGTTGTTTGACAACAACTATAAAATTGTGACATTTTTGCACTTAGTTTGATTGAAATAGAGATGCTAGCTTGCATCCTATTTTTTAAGCTTTTCTTGGGTCTTATCCTTAGTATACAATCACTAAAATGTATATCGATTAAATTGTGGCGAGTTGTGACTGATAATCCGAGAAAGAGTGATAAATACATGTATGTTTTATCAGTTCTGCGCACAGGTTGTTGTTCATAGTGAACTCAAATATCTCTCGCGTCTCAGGTAACAACTCGTTGCAACATCACTTTCTCGTTTCCTTTTTTTTGCCATTTTATGCATGCATTTTATCTTCTTTGTTCACTCACACAGATTGTGATATCTGATTATTTGTCTTTGGTAAATTTTTTACTTATTTTGTTCCCTTTTGTAACTGTTGGAATTATTCTTCTCGTTGTTGTAAGATAGAGATATAGGTTTTCTCATAAATTTTGTTGGATTTGAGTTTAATATTGTAACTATTATTAGGAAGCGTCTCATCTTTTATGGAAGGAACATGTTAAGTGTTTTATGTCAGCTATTAGAGTCTTGTCTTAACAAATTCTTTCTATCATTTATTTGCTGCTATCAAAGTAAAGTATATGACTAAGTTTTTGAGTGAAAAATTTGTAGAGAAAAAATGACTCATGTCATTGGATGGTGCACTAGCATAGGAAGAAAAATTGATTGCTTAGAGCCATTTCACAATTTGTCTTCATGTAGTTGACAACTATGCAGATCTCATATGCATATTTTTTATTCAACTACTAAAGTACTCTTAGATATTCCTGAATTCGAGTTCAATTATTTAAGTTGATTATTCTTTTTTGATGATTTGATTATCATTAGCATGTATGTTTGTAGCACTATATATGAGAATGTGTATGAATTGCTTTTCTTAAATGAAACATAAAATTTGAAGAATAGACAAAGAGATAGAAGCTTGCATTCATATTGACAATCAAAATGTTGACTTTAGCGTCAGATGGACTGACACTATTATATTTATAGAGTTAACTTTAATTTTTTGAAAATTTCTTTTAGTTGACTTTAGCGTCAGACTTTTCGACGCTATATGTTCTAATTGCGCCGGTAAGCCGACGCTAAAGATTCTTCTCATAGCGTCAGATGTTTTGTTTTTAACGTTTGCGTCGACTTTGAATCAGTTTGGACGACACTTAGTTAGTGTCGGATGTCATTTATCCAAAGCTAACGTTTAGCTTCGAGTGATTTAGTCTTGATCCGACACCGACGCTAATCCAATTACTTGCTTTCAAATTCGATAATTGAAGCCACCAATTGAACAGTACCACGTTTAAATCTTCCATCACAACTCCCTTGTATCAACAACTGAGAAATAACTCTTCGTTGTTCGTTATTCAAGAATGAGCGTTTTTTTCTTTCTAACAGCGTGAGAAACAAAAGTGACAATATTAAAAAAAGTGGAACCATATCAGTAACCGATTAGTAATAGTGTATGGAACCATATACTATTATTATCACACAATTTACATCTAACATTGCTAACTATTAACACTGTTGTGTTATTTTATTTCATTAAATATAGCCACCACTCTTCTTCATCATTTGATGGACACATATTCAAATCAATAAGAGATAGATTAAAGATACTTAAAGAGGGATGGTTTAAATAAATGGAAGGTGTTATAGTTTCTATGTATCAAAAACTGTAATTGGATTTGATTTTCCTTCCATTTGTGATATTGATGCAGAGCCAACTTCTACATAATCAATGTAATAAGTGTTTAAATCTACATCCAAAGACAATTTTTTACTAACTTAAGAAGCAAGACAATACTGTACCTTTAATTAAATATATAAAGGGTCTAAACATATCTGGGCGTGCAAAAGATTAGAAAAAATTCAATCAACACATGAGTATTTGTTCAATAAACGCGGGATTAGAAAAAATATAAGTACCAGCTGTATAAGTATTTAACGTATTTTCTTTGATATAATTTTTTTTAACTAAAATTTTTTTATTAAAGAAAATAAAAAGTAAAAGCAAAAAATTGAGAAACATGAACCTAACTCAAGAAAAACAATAAAAATTAGGCTTAATTTTATTTTTTTGTCCCTCTATTTTTGCTGAATCACGAAAACAGTCCTCCATTTTATTTGCCCCCAATTTTGGTCCCCAACCAGAAGTTTGATCCAAAATTTGATGAAAATGTCATTTTTTTAATGATGTGTTAAAAAAAAGATAATGTCGAAGATTCCATGTGACTTAATTACATTTTATTATTATTTCAAATTTGTAAAACACATTTCCTATTTTTTTAAAATCTTTCCTAATTTATTATATCATTTAATTATAAAAAAAATATTAAAAAAAAAAGTTCTTGTAATCCCTAATACCGTAAGAATTGAAGAACACATTTTAGAAAGGTGAGAACTCAATCGTGTTCTTCCCTTCATTTATCAATTCTAGTTCTTCTTCTTCTTCTTCTTCTTCGTAGACGATTTTGCTTTGTTTCCTCTGTTCTATGCGTTTTCTATTCCAAAAACAAATACATAAACCCTAAAATCACATACCTAGCACAAAACTTTGTATCTTCTTTCGTCCGTGAAGATGGAGATAACGCAAAATCACCTTTACTCCCATGGGAAATAGGAAATCAAAAACAGAAATTGAATGAGAAACGATCTAGAAGAACAAGATGAATGATAAATTGAATGAAGAGAAGACGAAACAAGATAAATCGTGAAGAGGAGAAAAACAAGATGGAATTGAATTAGGATTAGGGTTCGGTTTGCATTTGACTTCAATTTCTCCATTTCTGAACTCGTGTTCTTGAGTTCTCACATTTCTAATATGTGTTTTTCAATTCTCATGTGATTAGGAATTACAATAACAGTGTTTTATTTTATTTTATTTTTAAATTAAAAGATAATAAATTAGGAAATGTCTTTTACAAATTTGGAATAATAATAAAATGTAATTAATTCACATGGAATATTCTACATCATCTGTTTTTTTTTACACATCATTAACAAAATGACACTTTATCAAGTTTTGGACCAAAATTCTGGTTGGGGACCAAATTGAGGGCAAATAAAAGGAAGAGACTATTTTCGTGATTCAGCTAAAATAGAGGGAGATCAAAACTGCAATTAAGCCTAAAAATTAAGAAATTGTACAACAAAACTTCTTTCTGTATATATTTTCTTTTCCTTTGAAAACACTTTTGTAGAAGGTTTTATTTCTCTAGTATCTTTATCTTTTAGAAAATTTTGCAATATATCTAAGTCATGAACAATTTAGGGATGTATATAATCATCAGTAACAACGATATTTGGATATGTCGTACTAACTACCGTCTCTCCTAAATGTAATTTTGCTTCCTCAAAATTATTTTGATGATTTTGATCATTGTTTTCTTCTGACACAACATCACTCAAAGAACCAACAATACACATGTCTGAATAATGATCCTCACTCTGTAGCTCTGTGTTATTAATAGACGAATCATATCCAATCACATCTTGAATTGTGAGTGATAAAGACTTCTCATTATTTTCAATGACAACTTCTCCATTATCCATCAATCTATTCTACTTCTTCATCTTTTCTTATGTGATTTAGAAATAATTGGAGTAAAATTCATTTCATGTGATTTTTTTGACTCTATAAGTGGTCTCTTATGTATCTCAATTAACCTTTCTAACATTGAATGAAGTCCCAACAACCTCCTTATTAACTTCTACAACTTCTTAATTACTTATCTCTACCCCATAAATAAACCCCAAAAGCGTATTATTATCAATACAATCACATGTTGCGATATTGTTGATACCCTTCAAAGCTTCCTTATCAATTGCAGGCTTTTGGATAATAACAACATCATCAATCCCTAGGTCATAACTTTTCAACGAAAGCTTATTTTGAATTGACATGTATTTACTTGCAATTCGTTTAGGATTAACATCATGACGAATTGCCATTTCCTTCTCAACATTAGCCAAATTATCTTTACAAGTAACAAAAGAATGACCAATCACATGACAATGTGAACAAAAGAAAGGAAGTTTTTCATATTCAATATTAACAAGAAAAATATATCCTTCCCGTTCCACCAAAATTTTGTCACGAACTTTTGCAGAAAAATCAATATCAATTAAAATTCTAGTAAAATGACCAAAATATCGATAAAAAAACTCTTACTTGTTACTGCATCCAAACTCGTCTGCGTTCCAAAATAAGTGCAATAGAAAAAAGAATTTTAAACCTCCAATATTCTTGAACCAAACCAAACCAATTAAATAAACTTAATATTACGATCTAGTCTGCTTATGAATCAAATGATTAAAATCTAGTGTCCAAACAAATAATTTGAGATAATTTGGTTTTAGATAACAAGATGTTGCCCCACAAACACTTCAAATATCTTTAATAGAAGAAAATTCAAATTCATAAAATTATTTCCCTAAAGATATTATTTCCCATCTTTCCAAAAGACTCCATAATTTGAATAGCTTGATGCGCAAATCATTCAACGTAATAGACCAATCGCCCTTATACAAGCAATCTACTTCCAAAGGAGCCAAATGATCCCTGGAACCTGTGGTTGCCACTTGTAACTTCAAAGAATCAACTCCTTTCGATACTACTCACCGTGATAGAATTCACTTCCCCAATTGCAGGCAAGGATTGGTCAACCTCCAAATCAATTTCATAAACATCAATAGCACTACTACCAACAATAGGAATCTAATCAAAATTCCTACCACTCACAACACCATCCCTACTACCCTTAATATATGATTTAGTTTCAATAACATTAGTTGATAGTTTATTGTTTATGGCAAATATTTTATCATTCGGCAAGGATTGTCTTTTACTTTATTTTGGGACAAAGGTTATATTTGTTTTTTTATAAATTTAATTGTTATATATTATCCTTCTAAAAAATTTTACACTTTCAATTCATCACAATTATTTATGGACATGATTTTAGACGTAATTATTGTAAAATTCAAACATTTCTAATAATCTAAATTATCTAATTGTTGTGACGAAGGCACTATAAAAACTCTTTATACCGACTATGTATATAAATTAATTTTTTTTATATTGTTCTGCTTGATATAATTGATTCTCAGTAGAATTTTTTTCTTATCTATGACTTCCATAAAATAGTTATAAACACAAATAAAGACAAGCAATGAAATTTCTGAGACCAAAGAAGAAAGCAATTTGGGAAGGGTTTTATCAAAATTCCCACAAGAATGTTTGGGCTTTCTATTTAAGAAACTCGGAGTTCTATTTGATAAGAGTCCCACTATTTTGAGACACAACAACAACATCACAAATAAGTGACACCGAATGTATTATTCACACTATGCTAAGTAGTTAATAAGGTGCAAATACTTGTTAATTTAATTCATTATCTGATTAGTGGGTTGTTAATTCAACTCATTGACCATACTGAATTGTATTAACTAATTATTTGTACACTGTTAAACATTTAGCAAAGCGTAAAAATCTATACAATTTCTCATATATTTGTGTCGATAACTTGTGTTTAAATAACATTTGTAATATTAAAAATTCATACTACAAAAGTTAGAATAATTAATGTAATTCAGTTAGATTAGTTTGAAAGTCAGTTATTTTTCTGTTACAAAAGTTTGTTATTAGTTTGTCATTTTCCTTTGTATTACCTCTTATATATTTATTATTACTTGAATGAATAACACAAAGAAATTAAGAAGAGCAATTAACAAAATCATATCGAAGCAGAGAGAAAAAGAAAAAGATGGGAAGAAGAAAGAAGAAGAAGAGCATTCCACACATAGCTCTAAGGATGAAAGCTAGCAACTCACCAAAAAAGCCACCCAATAAAATCTTCATCGTCAGTACTGACATGAATCGAGCCATGCAAATTGAGACCTCTGACATCTCAGCCACGGTTAGTTCCTTTTCGATTCTGTTTCTGGGTTAATTTTGCTATTCATAAAGATTTAATCTTTTCTTGAATCATTATAATTATATATTCAGGTGTTTAACAAGAATCACAATCTCGATAGAATTAGTGCAGAGGAGATAAAGAGTGAGTTTGATAAGAGATATGGCCCCACTTGGCATTGCATTGTTGGTCGCAGTTTTGGTAACTTTTCTTTCATAATTTATGCCTGAAATATTCATAAACTCACATCATTTACCAAATCTTTCATCATATTATTCCTTATAACACTTTTTTGCATGCAGGATCAAATGTAGCTCATGAAATGAAACACTACATCCATTTCTATTTCGAAGATAAAGCGGTTTTACTTTACAAATTTGGCTAACCATATTGTGACCGCGGCGGCGGCGAAGTTGACAGAAGAAGAATGAAATTTGTCTTGTGATTATTCTGTTGTTGTGTTAATTCCTCTGGCCATGCATATTTGATGCAATATTGTAAATAAACTAGTTCTCAAGTTTTAACATGCATGAATCTACTTAGAATATTTTTCACACCATCAAGTTTAGTGTAAAATAGTTCTCAATTTTGAAAATGAATCCAAGAGTTATTAGACTTGAATATCAATTGTACACAAAAAGTATACAGAGAGAGACACTTACTCAGAAGGAGTGAGTACATTATAAAATCACCTAACCAAAATGAAGTGGATGATTAAAATAAGCAATAAGCAAAACATCAACTTTGATCAACATAATAACATTGCATTAAAGGCTACACGTTTAACACAAACTTTGAATTCTTTATGAATATTTACTATTTTTATTTTTTAAAATTTGTGTTACATTTATTTGCTAACAAGAAATAAAAATATCTTCTTGAAGTGAATAATTATTTATAATGTTTATAAATAAACAAAAAAAAAATCAAAAACTGTCTAATTTAATTATTTTTGAAAATACATATTCATTAATTAGTATTTTATTTTCTATCTTTTTAAAAGGTTTGACTGTCCAAATTGATTCCTCTGGTCAATTTCACTCTTTCAATTATCTTAACTCAACAAGAATGTCTTCTTGGCTCTTGATACATAGATGAGCAATTTAAGACTATCTTTTTTTTCTCCCTAAAATCATCTCTCTAATTGGTTTTTTTTTCTCTTTAGAATCAAATAAGTATTTATCACTCATATATTTAATTTTTTTATGTCATCGTGCGATGTTTGATTTTCCGTGTCGATGTGGTATTTGTTTGATTTAGATTGATAGATTAACTTCGACTAAATTCAAATTTAGATTCAATTAATGACTTTGGCATCTTCAATATTATAGTTCCAGATACATATGTATTCTGAACTCTTCAATTTTGTCATGTTTGTAAGTTTTGTCACAATTGTAGACATTGTGTCGTTTTATGCTATTAACTTGGGTACTACGAGTTCGTTCGTAGATTTATTCTTTTTAGTTTTAGCAACTTTGAATTGTATTATTTTTTATTGATGTAATTTTTACCAATTTAAATGAAGGAATATTGTTTAATTAATAAAAAAATATTCTATCCATAACAATGATTTACTTTAAAAATTTCTCATTATAATTGTAATAAAATGAACTCATTTTTAAAATTGAAAACACAAATTTCACAAAGTAAAGAAAACTTTATATTATATGTATGTGGATTCAATTTTAAATACTCGGCGAAAGCATGACTATGTGGGTTCAATTCTTAGGTGGATGTTACCTTGCATCACACTCTAAACTAGTTTTAAAAAAAATAGTTTTCAAACTAGTTTTCACACTCTAAACTAGTTTTCAAAACTAGTTTTGAAATATTTTTTCTTTAAAATATCAAAAGATAAATTTGAAAAAGTGAGTCTATAGGTCTCACAAAATTGTAGGGGCTTTTTAGGGTTGAGGCTTCTTTTTTGAGGTCTTAATAACTATGAAATTTTTTTGTCCATTCAACATGTGAGTTGGGCCCAATAATTAATGGACTTATGAAATTGACGGCTCTAATGACATGTAGATGAGTAAACAAAAACCGTCTTTCCTTGTGTCTTCACTCTTTGACGACTAATCTCATCTCCAAACCAGTGGCAGATCTTGACAAGTTTTATTGGGGGCCAATAAAACTACTATATTTACAATAAAAATAACAAAAACTGTTATTAAGGAGAGTCGAAATAGGGATATAAGATTTATAAAAATATCCGTTACCACTAAGTCACTCCACAATTTAATATTAATAGCGAGACATTGGTTATATATACCATATATAATAGATAAATATTATTGTAGGTATACCTATTTTTACCGAGCAAAAAAATTTTGGGGTGGCCCTGGCCTTCCCCTTTCATAACTAAGCTCCGTCCTTGCTCCAAACACTTTACTTTCAATTCTAACATGACATTTTTCCACTTAAATATGTGAGACAAATAATGAAATAAAATATTTGGGTCTTTAGCTAACTTCAACAACTTAGTACCTACAACATCATGTATCAAATGATATCTTACATCATGTATTGGAACTTCAAGAGACATGATTCAAATACTGTATGTGTGACAATTGTAAAATAATTTCCTTCCCCAATTTGTTTTTTAAAAATGATTCCTATAGAAATAAGAATTTAATTTGTATATACGGACGGTGTAAAGATTTTTTACATTGTCGATCAATCTCAACCTTCAGATCATTAGAAATCTTTAAATTTAATAATAATTACATCAAAAGTTACAACTATACGATTATAGATGGTTGTGATGTACCTCTCTTTCAAACTACAACCAACTTTCCTTGCAAAGTTAATCATGTGGCTTGAAGTGGACTTATTAGAATCAATGTCTTCAACGTATTTGAGTCAAGAGTATTCCACTTAAATAAGACTTGCACCGTACATCGCTTTTTTTGATGGTTACATTTGGGATCTTCTAGTGAACTTTCCACGTAAGATTTCTTGCTCTTACCCTGACACTCAAAGCACCAAAAAACAATTGAAATAAAACAAAGATTACACATTTTGATGAGTACTTTACCCATATGAGGAAGTTGGGAAAATCATTAGTACAACAAAACCCAGCGGAAGTTGCTTTGTAACACAACAACTTGCATTTTTTTTCCTTCATCTTTTGTGTTCACCATGCTACTACCATTGAAAAGTTTAGTTGCTATTTTTGTTTTAGATAAAAAAAAATAAGGTAGGAGAGTTTATTATTAGACAATTGCAAAACTTTGACAACTCATTCACAGAAATTGAACGAAGGAGGGATGCCAAAAGGGATGGGTAAGTGGGAGAGGATGGGGCTGGTGGGTGAAAAATCTTATGTGAAAAGTCTGCTAGAACATATAGTGAAATTGTTCAATCCAACCATTAAAAATAGAATGATTAAAAATATAAGATTATAAATTATGATTTGATTAACACGTATCTTGAAGATATTTGTTAAAGTAGATTTATTTTTGTTAAAAAAAAAGACTTTTAAAGTTTTTAAAAGTTAAATATATAAATTTTATGACAAAATTTTGACATTTGATTTGTTAACTTGTATCTTTAAAATATTTGTTAACATGTGCTTATAAATAAATTGCAACTCGTAAAAAGTTTCCAATTATTGGCTCTCAAGTGGATCAGTTAGATCATGGAACAAATGAGTGAAAGGAAGAGAAAATAGGCGAAGCAATAGGAGACGTGCTAGTGTTCATTTTTCAAGATATCAATCCAATATTATGGATTGCTTCTTATACTACCTATATCTTTATTTAAATATAAGATAAAGATCTTTTTGAAAAATTTCTGTGTCCTTTTTATAATTTTTTTAAAAAAATTTCAATCATATTAATTATTTCTTTATTAACATACTTCTAATTAATTTATCTCTTTTCTTATATTTAACAAAAAAAAATTTAATGAAAATGTTAATTATTTTTCTTTTGAAGAATAAAATTATTAAAATAATATCATTTGTCAATAAATTTGATACTATTATCAATTTTTTTAATTCTCGTGATTTGATCAAAGAGTTTTATATTTAGAGACAAAGAAAAAAATTTGTAAACAATGTATAGAAAATCGGATTGGAAATTGAATGGATTCAACTATAATGAAATTGGTATTTTTTTTATGACATGGAACTAGACTTTTAATATATCATCATGTTTTTTCCTTATTAAATGTTTCATTATATCTTTAGTAATAATTTGATATTAGAATATTAATAAATTAAGATAAAATTTAACATCAATGATATATTTTGTAAAATAAATCAAATAATTAATAATCAAATATGATATTTTAATATTAATCAGAGTGGCGCAGCGGAAGCGTGGTGGGCCCATAACCCACAGGTCCCTGGATCGAAACCAGGCTCTGATAACTTTTTTTATTTTATTAATATATAATTAGTGACCAAATTGAAATCCGTCCTAATTTTCATGTAACGAAATAAAATTGTGTGGAAAAAGCTTATGAGTTTTACTATTTTTGTATAGAAGTGTATAATCTATTTTCTTATAACAAACTTAATAATCATATTGAGCTAAAATTTGACCCGTTATAATAACATAATGGTGTTTCATGTTAAATATAGTTGGTAGTAGAGGTGTTTGGGATATACTTCTTGTAGGTTGTGCTGTAGTGGTGGTGAATCTAAACAATGACAAGGTGGGGGACATTTTCAGGAATTGCTGTTATGATAATATTGGTTTACTCTCTAGGTTATATCTCTGATATTCCTTTTGATCTAGTTGTCACCATTGTTCACACTTCCACCAAAAAGTTTATCTTGAACATGGTGAATTAAATAAAGTCTTTATCTATGTCGATTTGAAACTTTTTTATAGAGTTGTTATATGTGGTCAATTAAGTTGTTGATAAAAATATATAAATATTCAATAAGTTGTTTTAAAATTTTAATATCATAGATAATCACAGTCAAATGTAATTGATGCAACTTCCATAGAAATTATGTTCTAATTTCGATAATATGGAAAAGTTATGTTGCAGTCACAAATAATGGAAAGACTCGTTATCTCTTTGCTTTTTCGCTATACTTTCTTAGGTGTATGTGCTGAGTTATTTTTGCTTGTATGTTCAGGGTTTTAAATAGTAATTGTGGCAACCTTTTAAGTATTTGTGGTTGAATTCATAATCATTTTCTAGCTTATGTTTATCATTTCTTGTGTTGCAACAGATAATTGAACAGTACATAATTTCTCTTTTTCTAACTCTAACAATACACACATTCTTAAATTTTTATATATCTTATTTATCATATAATTTTTTATTTTTAAATCGTGTAGATTTGTGAATTGGATGGACTTGCGGTTGGGTCTATGGTTCTACTAAATGTGTTTTTTGTCCGGTATTAACCTTTCTAAAAGGTTAACTAATTAAGTATATTGCAATGTTCAATATTTAATAGATTAACATGTAGCCTTCTTTAGGAATTAAGTAAGGGTATAACTTACTTTGTGTGTGAAAATATAATTGACTGGAGCATCTATGACCCAGTTAGAAGCTTAAGGCCTGCTATTGTGCACCATAAATATAGAGAGATATGAATATATTTGGTGTCTTCAATTTTGGGAGCTTTGACCGATACATGGGCCTACAATTTTATTAGCTAGACAAGCAAAAGCGAGCACGTGGCTGAGCTCATCAAGAGTGTCTCATGAATTGAGGTATATACTTTTATAAAAATTTAAAATAATGACAAATTGGAAATGTAAAAATAAGATATATTTGGTCTCACCAATTTTGAGAGCTTAGACCAATACATAGACTTGCAATTTCATCATATATAGAAGCAAGCTAACACATATGTGAGCTCATCAGGAGTGCCTCTATCCTCAAGGGAGTGGGATGTGGTGGAGCTAACTTCATAATGAACTCAAGAACTTTGGTGAGGGGGCTTCGAAAAAAGGAAGGAAGAAATGAAATGAAAGAAGAGTTTTGAGAGAATTTAGACAAATTCTTTATATCATTTAAATGTTGTTATAATACTCTATAAATTAAAGATATATTAATTATAAACATTCATTAACCATTTTTTACAAATTCACTCTCTTAAAAAATATAAACAATTTCTCTCTATTTATCTAGTTTATCCTCCCTCTAAAGCCCCTCCTTCTCCTCCCATCCACACTCTCAAACAAAGCTTTATTGTATTATTTCAAAATGACCATGTGTTAATGTTGAAATATAAGAACAATCACTTGTTTAGGGTGATAAATCAATGTTAAGGTTAAAAGATCATGAAAAGTATAAATTCTTCTTATATGTATATAGGCCGGTCCAACATATTTGAAAGTCAAAGACAAATTTTAAGTTAAAGCCTTTAAAAGTTCATAATAGTACTTTAATAAAATTATTTTAAAAAATTCAAAATTTATTTTTTTAGAAATTCTAGAGTATAGAATCATTTATTAAATTAATATATTATATTTCGTATATTATTTCTTTTCAATTGATAATAAAAAAAGACAACTTTAATACATATGGAGACAATAGTAATTTTAGATAAAATTTGATTAAGTTTAGTATTGAAAATGATAGAATATGTGGCGTTGTTATCAACTAAAGCTATTATTTTTTTGGACCCCTAAGAAGATTTGCATTTGTGGTTTTACCCGTAGTTCGGTCATGTCTATGCATCAACCATTATATCTGATTTTAATTACATTTGATTTATTATGTCATAATTTCAACTTACCACCTTTTGAACCACAAGTTTAATATTTCAAATTACCAACAAAAGGGATTTGTAGTTATACAAAACAATGACTTGATTTTCATGTGCTAGTTTTTTGTGAAGGATAATGTTGGGTTCAAACATAAGTGGTTAAATCTCATATCGATTATGAATATGGTAAATGTTTGATGTATAAGAGAAGTGACTCATATACCTAATGTCATAAAATTTTTGGTGGTGATGTTGTGTCAAAGTCTCTTGTGGTCATAGAGCATTTGACATGTTGTTGCTCTCATGCCTTTGAACTCCCTAACAAGTGGTATTAGAGTCATTGTTCGGGTTGGTGGAGAGCAGGAATGGATCGTGGTGTTGGATCTTTATAGGATATGGTAGACTCACACTTGGGGGAAGATTGTTGGATTGAAGTATGAGTGGTTAAGTCTCACGTCAACTATGAATGTGGTAAATGTTGGATATATAAGAGATGTGATCCATATATTTAATGTCTTAAAGTTTTGGGTGGAGATGTGGTGTCAAAGTCTTTTGTGATCCTGGAGCATTTTTCTTGTTGTTGCCCATGCGTTCCCGTGAACTCCCCAACAAGTACCACTTTAGATAAACAAACATAAATTTAAATGACAATCAAAACACAAGAAAATAACGCGGAAACTCTAAAACTAGAGAAAAAACCACGAACAGAGAATAACTGTATGTGCAAATTGTTACAACAAGCAATGTGAGACTATTTCAACATATCAAATTTCAACCAATTCTAACAATCTCCATCTTTATTGAAAATTATATATCTTCAACTTCCATTGTCTACACCGACAATCATATTCTAAAAGAACTATCATACTCCACCATAAAAAGTATACTTCACTTGAAACTAAACCACTTCAAGAACTTCTTCTTCATGTTGAAAACCACGCTGAAAAACATGGTGCAACTTACATGATGACTTTCTCAAGAAGTTCTTCACCAACCGTCATAATTTCACAGTAGACCTTACATCAATGTCAAACAATGCCCTTATGCTAACCCGTAAACATTAATTCATCTTTTTCCATGGCAGCGTGAAAATTCCATGAAGATACACTTCTTATTTTTAGATAAGAGTAACATCTTTCATCATAAGGGAGACATCGCTAGCATTCGACTTAGAGCCTTTTCTAACATTTCTCTACCAGGACAATTATTCTTCACATGTCCAGACTTTCCACATTTCTAACATTTCAGAATTGTTCCATGTTTTTTTCTTTCCTTTCAAATAAGGCATACCTCTAACAACCAACACTAAGTTTGATGAAGTGTTGTCCTCACTTTTCAACCTTATTTCTTCAGAAATAATTTTGTTGGAAATTTCTTCAAAACAGGTTTGATAATCCCGTAGGAAGATAGAAGAGACCATATGAGTCTTGACGCCTTATCTTCATACTCAATCTTCACTCCAATGACTTCTAATTCAGGTGCAATATCATTGGAAGCACTTGAATGATCATATACTTTCATATTTTCATCCATGTGTAAGTTATGAAACTTCTCTTTCAACACCTACCAATTTGAGATGTCATTTGCTTGATATAACCCTTCAAGTTTCTCTCAAAGCTCTATGGCAGTTGATCTTACACATTTGCAAGAATATTCTTAGCCAAACACAAACAAATTGCTCTTGTAGCTCTCAAATCTAATTTCTCCCATTTTTTTTTGTCCATGTCAGAAATGTTTCCTTTCAATGCTTGTGTAATCCTGATTGTATCAACATATCATGTACTTGTAATTTTCACAAGCCAAAATTGATCCCATCAAATTTCTCTATGTCAAACTTTATAGCAATTGAAAAATTTAATATTGTAGTAGTATAAAAACTGTAAATCGTGCTACGATTAGGTTCTCAGGAAAAAAAAGTAAGCCACAAATGACCACTTAATAACCAAGTTTTTCCTTAGACATAACTTTGTCTAAGAACACTACTACAATATAAAAACTATTTTTTGATGTGGAAGATCAGACAATCCTGCACCCACATAACATATTAAGAATTTTATACCCTACCGAACCAAAAGCTATTGATAATAGATGTTAGAAAAATAAACAAACAGATAAATTTAAATAACAATCAAAATACAAAAATAACGTGGAAACTCCAAAGTCGCAAAAAAAAAACCACAAGCAGAGAATAATACTATGTGAAAATTATTATAACACATGGACTTTTCTCAAATACCCCACACTCTCAATACAACCACATTCTTCAAAGATTATATCTAACGAGCTCACAAAACTCTAAAACAAGAGAGAAAGAAAAGTCAGATATAAAATTTAAGTGTTTTTAACTGGTATGAATTGTAATGGAAAACTAAAATCATATTTATAGTCTTAAATTATATCTTCTTTTATAATTTCAAGCAACGTAGTACTATTTGAAGATATAAAATTTCAACCCATTCTAACATAAGGTCATTGAAATCTAAAAATCATCTGATAGCAATTATCTAGAGAGAAATAAACATGCACCAAGAACTTAGTTAAATTCTTTTTTAAGTATATGATTTATTAGAATGTAAACAAAACATTAACACGAGTAGTGGCAAGATCGACAAACAATTAGTACTACACTGAGTTATATAAAAATAAATCAACCAGATAAACCCATATACAACATAGCACTAGTACAATTTTAACTTTATAAACAAATATTTTAGTAATATTCATGCACAAGATGCACACATTGGACACATTACCTGATTTTTTTAATATATATGAAAATGACAAGGGATCTTTTAAATAGGAGAAGAGCTAGTAATTGAGTATGTCCTATAATTTCATAAAAGAGATATTTTCTTCGTTATGAATTTGACTAACCTCACTCACCTCAAATAAAATGTTAGGAGGTGAGTTTGAGTTAATTCAATTTACCAATCAATTGTGTATGTTTCTTTGAATATGGGATTTCAATGTGTCCTAATATTTAAGGATAGAACTACTAGTATTTTCATTTATGTATTTTTTGGGTATCTCGAATGCAAAATTAAGAATAAATTTTAATTTAATTCAAAAATAATATAACATTAAATAAATAATAAATAAATTACTATTTTGGTTTTTGAATGCACAAGACGTTTAGTTCTTAACTCGGTTAAACCCAAATTAATCGTTAAATTATTTACGTGCATAATTACGTGATATTTGATGTATTACTTTTTTTTTCTCACATTTATTTTTGAGTACCGGTTAGACAATCATCAAAGTAGTACATTCTAAAAAACAAAAATAACATAAAAAATAAACATCAACTTCATCTTCTTCAGTTTGTTTTTCATTTCCCCTAATCCTAAATTACTTTAAAGTCCAAATCATTAAAATAAAAATTAATTCACAAACTTAAATAACCTTAAAACATACCAAATAAACATTTTTGTTTTCAAATATTTATTATTCCACCTTCGAGTTTTGTAACATGTTTCATGTTTCAATTTCTTCAACTTTTTTTATTATTACTTGAACTCTCTCAATTTACTTATAATAATGTTTGATTTACCATTGTTGTTGCTTCAATCATGGTCTCTTGTTTCAATTCTGTTTCTTCATGAATCAAATTTAAAGTCTCACAGTTTTTGAAATTTTTTGGAGAAAATTTTCCTAACTCAAAAAATTGAAATTTTTGAGATGTAGTATTATGGTGAAGTGATTAATTTGAGCATATAAGTTAGGTTAATTTTGTTGAAAATTGAGATTTTTATTGTATTTTGGATTCTGAGGTTTTGAAGACCAAAATTAAGGTGAGTTTAGAAGTAGGTGGGATATGGAACTAAGAAAAAAAAACTATGGTAACTGAAGTTTTGGGAGTCAATGCATTAAATTACTTGATTTTTATATAAAACACGGAATGACCGAAGCATTCACCAAGAGAAGGCAGCGAATGACTATACAAATTGTTTGATGTGTTTTAATGATGTTTGAGTTTGAATTAATTTTTATTTTAATAGTTTGGATTTTTTATGAAATTTGGGGAATAAATTTATGATCGCGAAAACGAAGAATAAAAGAGGATGAAATTATGGATTTTTAATTTTTTTTTTCTATTGAATTTATTTATAATAGAGTTAATCGTCAAGAAAAATTAAATTAACTGTGATTTTGATCCTAATTAATCATCAAAAGAAACTAAAGTAACAAATATTTAGATAAATTATAAATTAGTTTAAATTTTTTGTTGAATCAAATACTAAACTGAAAATTATGCGCATTCAAAGATCAAAATATGGCAATAAAATTCTAGAATGCCGAAGTGTTGGCATATTTTTGGAAAGTGCAATTTTATGGAGTTGTAATTTGGAGTTTGTAATTATGATTTCCATGTGAGTTCTTTACCCATGGGAAATTGACCACAGTTCATTTACATGAAGTGCAGCACCCTGCATTTTCGTGTAACGAAGCCTAATAAATAACTTTAATAAATGTTGGACACCAAAATTTGTGATTCCCATTTACTACTCTACTCTTACAACTTACAATAACTCCCTCCTTGAGCCCCAAAAACCAAACTCCCTCTCTCTCTCTCTTCTCTCAAATTCTCTCTCTACCCACTTCATTTCATTACCCTCACACTTTCTTCCCAGCAACTACCAACTTCCATTGCCAGAAAGAAAAAATAAAAGCTGAATTTTTATCAAACAAATTTCATCAAACCCATCATCACAAAAAAATGTCTAACAAATCTCCAATTTTTCCTATATCAGACCCTCAACATTTCAGTGACTATGGTTTTGACCCTCAAATCAATTATTTTCAGGTCCCTTTTTCTCTCTTTCTCTAATTCTAAAATATTAAAAAATATATATATCTTAATTTTATTTTGTATTTTAAAAAAACAGGTTTTGGAAGAAGCAATGAAACACAAGCGAGAATCTTCAAGATCCATAGACTCCATACACTTCAAGCTTCAAAAACCCATTTCAAAGGAAGATTCAAGGAACAAACTTCACACTCACAACAAATCAAAGAAGAAAAAGTGGTGGAAAAACGCCCTTTTCTTCTTCAAATGGAAGTGGGCCCACCACAATAACGGTGATAACAATGATATTCATCAAGCCCGGGCTAAAGCCTTTCGGGCCACAATTTCTGGGCCCGTTTACTTGACAGAGAGTAGAAGTGGGTCTAACACGCCTTACAGAACTGCCAGCAGGCCTTCCTCCGGCCCACTCGCCGGAACATTGACGCCGCCGGCATTGGGTGCGGTGGATATACCTTACTTGAGTTTAAGAGAGCTTACAATGGAACAAAAACAGCAACAAAGGATGTCTACCTCGGCTATGCCTATTTACTTTGTCACATGAATTGTTGAATCTTCAATTTCATGTCTCAAAAAAGTGAAATGTGAAATGGGTATGGTTTTTTTTTTAGATTTTATTTGGTTTGGTTATTAAATATTAGTATTAGTATATTTTTTAACCTAACTAAAAGGTGCTTGTTTTGTTTGGTTTGGTTTGATTTGATCCAGTGGGAGAAATGTTATTCTCCTTTTGGTTTTTGTTGGCCACTTTTCATGAAAATTTATGCAACTTATTGCTTTTGACCACTTTTCATGTTGTGATTTGGTAGTTTATCTTATTATTATTATATTGCTACTTTTTGCTTCTTTTTTTTGATACTTTTTGCTTAGAAGAAGTTGGATACTGATTATTGAATTCCATGATCAAAATTCCATTTTTGAACTGAGTTTTTATTTTATTTTTAAAATAATTATGATTGAATTTCATGATCAAATACTTAAATAGACACTCCACAGCGAAGTGAATTTGTTAGAAAATAATGATATATAATTATTGATGATTTATTTAGTAATTCTTTTAGTGATAACTGTTATTTATTTTTAAGTGTTTATTAAGTAGTCTCCTATCAATATAGCCTATATTTGGTTAAGGGACTTGAGTATTGACCAATATATAGAAAAACATTTCCAAAGATGTCAGCTTCTTCTTAAATAGATTTCAATTCCTTTGAGATTTTATCTACTTTTGTGTGTGTGCAAAAGATACCCTAATTTACAAAAAGTAGTAGTCTTCTTGTAACCATTTTTTTCTAGTAAGAACTTCTTTCAACTTATGTTCTTTAATAAACATTAGGATGTGAAACACCTAATCACGATTAGACCATGTTATCATCTAATTATCTTTCCTATTCACAAATGTCATTAATGTTTTTTGTTGACAATCCAAATGTCATTATCTAAACATCTAATTTTGTTGCTTAAGGAGTTTTTCATTGATTAGACCAATTTTAAGTTTTTACTCTTTTTGATCTTATTTATAAAAAAAATAACAAAAACATCAAAATTTTATAACATTAAATATACACTAATAATATTAAAAAAAATAAACATTTTAAATAAAAATATAAAAATAATTTAAACAATATATAAATCTTAAAAGTCATAACTTTTTTATATATAACTAAAAAATTCTCCTAAAATTCTTATTATATATAAGATCGAGGAAATATTTTACCAAATTAGAGCAACCTAAGTTGGTGTAACTATTATTTATTTCTTTATTTCTTTTGGACCTGAAAATGAGGATCACATCACACTATATATAGTTTAAAATTGTTAGTTGCCACTTGCACATTAATAAGAAAGCACCAAGATTTTTGTCCGTTAAATGGGACCTCATCTTACAATGAAGGCTAGTTGGAGGAGAGGGACTGTACCTACCCCTGCCACAAACCAATGACCCAAACACAAAGCCAAGAGAGTGAAGCAATTTGCTTTAGGAGTAAAGACGTTATTGTGGGGCTCACAGGACAACGTTTCATACCGCGCAAAAATGGAAAATGTGTGAACAAATTGTAGGAGGGGTGGGTATTTTCAAATAAATAATACTCATATATGCTAGCTCTTTTTATTTTGACTTGAACAATTCTGAAGCTTTAGAAAATTTGAATACACTCCAAAACTAAACTTAAAAAATATTTGATAAAAACTATAGCGTGAGAGAATGAATCTTTAATCCAGAAAGATAGGACTTGTCAAATTAATGAATATTTCAAAAAAATTACATTTATCTTCTTCAATGAATTAACAATAATTGAAATTGTAAAAAAATTTACATTTATTTTATTCTTATAACACTAATTGAATCAAATTCACAACTTGTAAATTCAATATCTATTTTTTTTATTACTAGGTCAAATCATTTAGATAAAAACATCTATGAAAAAAAAGAAAGGTGAACTGTCTAAATTTTACATTGACAGATAATAAAAATTATTAATTTTATTATCTTATCATACAAATATAATTATTATCATAAAATAATTTTATAATTAGCGATTTGTATTTGTTTTATGTATAAAGATAGTATTAATTTCATAATCAACAATTTGTATTTATTTTATGTGTAAAGATAATATTAATTCCATAATCAACTATTTGTATTTGTTTTATGTATAAAGATAGTATTAAACTCTATTTTTATTCCCACACAATAATCTCATCAAATGAACATGCAGGGAGAAAATGAAGGGTCGATCTCATAGAAAACGTCCAAATTAATTAACGGCCATAACATGTGATGTGTCATAGCAAGTAGGGTTAGTACCTACCTACCTACCTTGTGTTAGTTGAATTACATCTCTTCTGCTATTTTCATTTATTATTTTTACTGGATATTCTTGTACGAGTATTGTTTGGATGGGAATTTTGTTTATGACAGAAGGATGCAAGTATGTAAAATATCAAATTTTAATTTATTGGTTATTTTTATTTTTATTTTGCTTAAAAAAATAATAAATAATATTATTATCCCTTTTGTGTCGAGATTTCATTTGCAATATTTATTTATATTATATTATTTATCACTTTAGATTATCAATAAATGTAAATTATTTTCTTTAATATTATACTCTTAGTTATTGTACAATTAGAATCAATTCATAAAATTTACATTAATAACATAAAAATGTAAAATATCTTTTTTAAAATTTTTATTGTATCATAATATTTTGAATTTGATGATTCCAAAGTGTTTGTTAGTGTTATGTCATTTGGATTTATTAATATTACTGAAAAATTATGGTATTTTTTAGAATTTGTTTGAAGGTTCTTACTAACAAACGTTACAAGGACATTAGTTAAGAATTTAAATATAAAACATGATATTGAAAAGTGCATTAGAAATTTTGTATTCAATTTTAAAAAATTTAAATTTTATTCTTTTTAATGCAAAGTTCTATTTTTGAATTTTTAATAAATATTTTTAAAACACTTGTTAGCATCACCCTTATTTAAAAGCTAACAAAAAAATATTACTACTACGTTACAACTGTATTGCATATTACAAGAAATAATCTAAGTTTAAATACAATTTTATTTCTCCTATTTTAGTAAATTCATAATATTAGTCTCTATATTTTTATTTTTATTTTTTATAATTTTAGTCTCTCTCATTCTTAAAATTGTTGATATTTGGTCTCCTTCTTAATTTGAGTTTCAATGTTGATGATGTGATAATAATAACTTAAGTTTTTTAATATTTCTAAAATCACTTTTCTTTGCTTTAAAAATTTGAGAAACAAATTTCAAATTTTGTTTAAATTGTTTTTATTTACTTTCAACTTGTATCAATTTTTTTCTATTTAGTTTTCCTTGTGAGATGATATAGTTTTTTCAACACTTTATTGAGTTGGGTTCAATAGATAAATTGGTTCTTCAAAAAAATAACTTAACCTCAAACGAAAAAATAACTTGATTTTTCGTCAAACGAAAAGAGTTTACATATCTACATTTGATTTAGTTAACTTAACCTCAAAACTTTTATTAGAGCAATGATGACAAACTTCTCTTATAACTTTTGTAATTGGAGTCTAATCATTTGATTTACTTTAGAGAAGTTGTCATTTAACTTCTCTTTTGTCTTGGTATTTTTAAGTTTTTGGTGGACATTAATTGTAATTTTGTTGTTGTTCATCGTACATCTTGTGCAATGAATAATTTTTAATTTAAGTTTATTTGATTGATTTTATAAAAATAAATAAATTAAATATCAATAATTTTAAAATAGAAACATCAAAATTGCAGAAATAAATGATAAATTAAAATTAAAAATTTATTAAAATTGACATACTAAAACTACGTTTTAGCCAATAATATATTATTAGTTTAAGACAAATCATATTATTCTAATTTAGTGACTCATAAAATAAGAAAAATCCGTTTGTTCCCTAAACTATAATTCTTTTATCATTGTAAGGAGGAAGAAAAAAGTGGAAAGCAAGGAGGAGCAAGCAAAAGTAATATACTTATTTTAAAAAAATAAAAAAATTGGGTTCATATATTCTCCGAAAAATTGTATATACACCAAAATGTTCCTAATTTTTCGTATTAAATATATGTGGACTATTGTATGACGGACAGGGCACCGCATAAGCATGTCATAGTCCAAAAATAGCAAAAATTAATACAATTAGTTGGATGAAAATTTGATAGAAGGACTTACATTTAACTTATAATCTTTTAGTTGAAGTTTCAAAAATTAATTTTGATTTCATTTTTGTCTTTTCGGTTTCTATATTAAAAGGAATAATAATAACATTTATTCTTATTGTTGTACCTCTTTTTATCTTAATATGAAAAAAAATTGTAAATTAAATATTTAATTAATTTTGAATGTTTTAGTCAAATTTATACATAATTTTTTTTTTCATTTCTGTTTAAAAATAATAATTAATTAAATAAAAATACATTATAGATTTTTTAAAATTATGAAATTTTCAATATTAAAAGAAGAAAAAAAAATATAATAAAAAATTTCAAATTTTTGAAAAATATGATAGACAATAAAAATCTGAAATGTATTTGAAACAGATAATTTAATTAGATTTTGCATATTTTTTCGAAAACGGAATTTTCAAAACAAAATCCATATCAGAAAAAATTTAGTGAAGGGAATACAAATTTGAACTATATATTTTACAATGCAATAAGTAAAAAAAATGAAAATAATAAAATTGAATTTTTTATATATAAAAAAAGTACGGTTGTAATTGAGAGTTACTAAATCCAATTTTCCTTTCTCTAACGTTCCTTACGCCACACTGTTATATCCCGTTGTTGGTCGGCGTATGGTTTCAGATTTTTATTTTTATTTGTTAACCATAAGGGTTAAACATTATTATTTTTTTCTAAAACAACTATAAGCCTTAAAAATGATTACATGATGGTACGGTTGGTACCACTCAATAAGATGTACTAGTATTTTATGTGTGGAGTTAACTCTATCTTTAAGCATGTTTGATTTAGAGCTATATTGGGATGGACTATTTTTTGAATGCTTGGAGTAAAAAATGGATCTAATAAAGCTAGGTGCCATTTGGATGTTTCAATTTAAAAAAAAAAAGAAAATTTAAATATATTTTTGGTTTTTCTATTTTATCAAAAATAAATTTTTAGTCCTCAATCCCAAAATTAAATCTTTAATCTGTTATTAATTAATTTTTGGAATTTTTTTAGTCTTAATTATTTTTTTTTTGATGTAACACTCTTATTAATGATATGATATTTAATAATATTTGAGTTGGATAAAATATTTTTTATGTTACTATTATTGTAGTTAATTTTATTTATATATTAAAATATTTAAATAAAATGTTTCAAATTTATTTATTTTATATAACTTTTTTAATAATTTAAAATTTTAAAATATTGATATAAAATATTTTAAATTTTATGTATTTTATTTTTAATATTATTTTGTAACATTTAAATTTATTACATTTTTAATA
>JBBPBQ010000003.1:9512690-9526677 GCA_037974755.1 Cicer yamashitae
GTTGGTGTAAGAATATAAATTTAAAATACTTGAGGTGTTAGTTAAGTGGTAAAAACTTAATTAGTCTGATAACTTCAAGATACCAAGTTTAAATCATGTAAAGGACAATTGCAAAATAAACATTACTGTCACTTTAATTAATATAAATTTTATGTTCCCCATTTTTTATAAAAAGAATATAAATTTAAAATTTTGTTTAGAGAGATTTAAATACAAAAAGAAAGAAAAAGTAGAGATTTTTTATAAAAGAAAGAAAGTGTTGAAAAGTGAAAAAGAGTGTTAGTGAGAATTATTTGAAATTTGAATTTCAAATTTATTAGATAGAATAAAATAGAGGAAAGATAAAATTAAAATTATTCATTTACTCTTAATATTAGTGATATGTTAAAACTATAGATATAGATATTTTAGAGTTTTTCCTAGACAATTGTTATTATAGATATATAATAAAAGAACACGAGGAGTATTCAAAACTAAAGTGAAGCACAAGTTGCGTCTTATTTAGAGTAATGTTATTGGAACACAAAATTTGATACAAATATAATATTTTGACACTTTATAAAAAATAAAATATGATCTATATTGTAATTTAAATGATATATATTTGTATTATATTTTATGTCAAATTTTGTGTTATAATAATATTACTCTTTATTTATTACTTGTTTATTTTAGTATCATTCTAGAAATTTGTTTCATTTCATCCCAAATAAAATTACATATTTTTAGTAAAATTTTAAAAATTACATAATTATAGTTATTATTTGAACTTTTGTGTTAAATTAAAACAACAAAATTTTAGCTAGATAAAAATGTACTCCCTCTTTACTAAAAAAATATATTTCACGTCAATTAAATATAAATGAAAATATTGTTTAAAAAGTTGATTCATCTAATTTTTTATAGATTAGAGACATCAATATTTTAAATGACATTTTTGTTTATATTTTATTTTGGTGGGAGAATTTTTTTAACACCAAAAACATTATTAACAATAACTTGTATAAAATCTTAAAGTTGATCATATTTTGAGTAACTATTGCATGGACACACACTTTGACACATCATTTGAACACACAAAAAAGTAGAACAAATAATAATTAAATAATATATTTTTAAAATAATTAAATAATATTGATGTTTTTGTATGTGTATCTAAAATGTGTCTAAATATTTGTGTGTTACACAAGAATTATTCTCATATTTTTAAGCAAAGCTTGTGTTGCGCTATGCATTCAACAAAGTCATCGTGCATATAAAAATTGGGTTTAAATATTCAAAAGGTCCTTGTAACTAATGATATTTTAGTCTCTGTAATTTTTTTTATTTTTAATTTGACCTTACAACTTCAAAACATTTGCAAAAACATCTCACTGGCAGTTATAGGTAGATGTAGGTTAAAGCAAGCTATGAGAGAAGACATAAGAGATTTAGTCGCAACCAAGGTAATCACGCGAAGAAGATCTATAATCTAAAAAAAAACTCAAAAACCCTGAAAATACAAAATCCATAACTCATTTTTTATGCATTTCATTTGAATTTTCCCTTTCACCATTATGATGAATAATCAGCTCTTAACGATATATGAACTTTTTGAGGTGAGATTTGAACTGGAATAAATAGAAAGTGAGAGAGAGTTAAAGATTATGATTTGGTTATAGATTTAAAGGTTTAGTGGGGTTTGCTTTTGTGTTTAAAGTGTAAGTTTTTTCGGAGTGGGTGGAACAACCCATGAACAAGAAATTGCCTCTCATTGATTTTTCTTTTGTTCTTGGTAATGTAACATATATAGAATGAACAAAGCAAACTTTTGGATTATGTTTCTTCTGGGTTTGTATTGGTATTTGGGGTGATAGATTTGTTTTGTTTTTTTTTTTTTTCTTTCTATTTTTAATAATAATAATTAAAAATAGATTAATGAAGTTAATTTAGATGATAAGTCAACATAAGTTAAGTCCAATCATACATGACACATCATCCTTTTATGTCTATATTGACAAAAAAAAAGTATATGAATCATCAAATTAAAAGTGTTTTGAAATTCTTAATGTCAAATTAAAAAAAAATTGACATGAACCAAAATCAAAGCGACCCCGATTTACATGAACTTTTTATCTTTTTAAGCCTAAAAATTATTGTGATGTCTAGTGTATGCTCATTTGTGTTAATTATTCAAACATCTAAAATTATCATGCATTATAGACATATTGCCATTTTGTTATGTTATGCTTTTATGTTATTAATTTAGATGTTATGAATTTGTTCATAGATTCATACTTTATGTTTTTAGCAAATTTAAAATTTTATTGTATCAATATCTTATTAGTAAAGAAAAAAACTAAAATTATAGTTGGTGGTAACAGACAAGAGGGGGTATACGCGGTCAAAAGGTAACTTGGAATTGCAATCTTTCACATTTTTGACCAAAATATTCTCCTCTAGTTTTCCTGCACCCCAAGAAACCGAACAATGTGAGTGATCCATGCCAAGATTCTCTCCACTTATGTTTTCACTTTGATAATTTACCCATAATTTTGTAGAGGTAACTTAAAAATAAAACTTAGTACATTTCATTAGATATTTTTTATATAATTCTTAATTTAAAATAATATATTTTGTGATTATAATAAATTTTAGGAAAGTTATATAAATTTTAAAAAATTACGATTAATTGAATTTAAAATATCATGAAAAACATCTAAAAAATGCATTTAAATTTTGACTTAATTAACTTTTTTAATATTTTCTATCTAATTAGTTACTTTATAGAAAAGAGGACAAAGATAAAGTAATTATATTTTTATTTATTATGACAAAAAAAGGAACTAGTTAGTGATCTACAACTACCTAGTACCAAAATGTCAAACTCTTGATCCGCAAAATCTCTTTATGGAGTTTAATTGATTCTTTTGACTTTAAGTATCGTATGAATTCATCTTTTAATACTACTTCCGTTAATAGGATATCAATATTATTAATATCATGACTTTTTTTAGGATAGCAATATTATTAAGAGGGAATATAAGTGGTATTTACATCAACAAATGACATTATACTACCTTCAAACACTCCAATGGATTTACACACCAATCAGAGCAATGATATGTCACTTTTCTAAGCCAACCTCATAACAAACTTTTTATTTATGTTTTGAGATATGATTATTTAGAGTACTATCAGATAAAGGAATAATATCATATAAATGTTAGAAAATATAAGATAAATAATTCATTAATGTCTTAGAATTTTTGGCGAAGATAGATAGGATTATACCTATAATTAATATAATTTGATTACTCTTTAGATTGAGGTGTTAGACTATATCTATTTCTATAACTAACAATCTCATATGTATCTTTAGATTGAGGTCATATAATAGGCCCATATGTATAATGTAATTTGGTTACTCTTCACCAAATCCTTTATCAATTGATGAAAACTATATGGAATTAGAAACTGATGGCCATGGGGAGCAGAAATAAGAAAGATGTTGGTTGTTGGAATTTTGGGATACAAGTACTGAGAAATTGGGACCGAATTAAAAAGGGTATCAAAATCAGTAAAACTATATATTAAAAAAACCATGATGAATATGACATTTAGATATGCTATCATTCCTTCCTAACAACCATTACATAATATTGGCTTAGTGAGGTATAAAATCCCATCTCAATTTCATAATATTCTAATGTCGACAAGAGTTTATTGTGTGTGGGGATCATAATTGTTGATGATGGTTCCCCTCTTGCATTTGGTGCAACTACATTGCACATGCATTGTTCCATTAATGTGCGACAAGAAACATTAACACTTAATATCTTATTAACACAACACGCAAGAGCAATATACTTATGAGTAATAAGCCTTGCTAAGTCCATAATATATACGTAAACATTACATATATTCAAGAATTCATAATGAAAAATACTTTTTTTTTAACATGGAAATGATTAATCTTACGAAAACATGACGAAAATAAATGAGCAATTTTGATTGGTTACTATAATCTCTCTCGCTTCATTTATTCTATCGATTAAGAAAGTGTAGGTTTGACTACTCCATGAAAAATGGGTACAAATCTTTATTTGTGTTAATTTCATCGGTAGATTCGGCTATGATAAATAGCAATTATGTTTTTATAAGTAAAATATAAGTTAAAGAGTTCGATCGAGGAAGAACTATATATTACTAATGTTCGTTGTCTTTCTCTATCTTTTTGTGTTTTAGGAATACTATTGAGAGATTATTTGCAATAGATCCTGAATTAAGATGTTTATATGCATGTTTGTATGTTTATTTGGCTTTTATACTAAAATACAATATAATTAAATGTATAATATGTATTAAGTGTGTGTTACATGTAATTATTAAGATAAGGACACTTCTATGATTTATTCCTTAATTCTACTGTTTTTGTGAAGTTAATTGTTTTGGTCTACATATTAACAACTAGATGAATTTTTTTAGTTATTGCATTTCAGTCCTACTTTTCAATATATCAACCATTTTTTTTTTTTTATATTATTTGCATAAAACGATAGAGAGACATGTTTATATGCATGCTCATATATTTATTTGATTTTTATATTAAAATATAATTAGATGTATCATTTGTATTAAGTGTATGTTACGTGTAATTATTAATATAAGGGCACTTTTATGGTGCATGCCTTAATTTTATTGTTTTTGTGAAGTTAATTGCTTAACTCTACAATAACAATTAGATAAAATCAAAAATTGGTTATTGCATTTCAGTCCTACTTTTTAATTTATTAATCAATTTTTTTTATATTATTTGTATATCTACTTTTAAATTTATTACCAGTTTCTTTTTAAAAATTAGCATAATTAATATTTTCGAAATGAAAAGTTTAAATCCGCTTTGATAGAACCTTTGACCATCAATACATATATGATAATTCTTTGCCACGAAACTAAAGTTCATCTTATCATAAATATGAGCAAATTTGATATATATATATATATATTTGTTGAAATTTTGTACGGCTAATAGAAAAATAATTAAATAGTAGTGTGTGTGAGTATCATTAAAATTACATAATTTAAACATTTACAAATATTACATTATATAATTTAAACGGTTACAAATATTACATTAGTTGATTATTAAATGAAGTAAAAAGTTGGACTTTTGGATTATAAAAAGTAAAATTTCTTAGGTACAGTTTGTCTAACCAGTTAATGTTTAAATGCAGGTCATCGAAATTAAAATTTTTAAGTTATAGTTAATTTTATTAGGTTAAATTAAACTATTGAATGATCAAAATTATAATTTTTAAGATATATTTAGTCTAAATAGATCAAATATAATCGCTTGATCGTCAAAATTTAAATATATAAGTCATAGTCAGTCTAATTATTTAAGATTAAACTGTTGGATCATCCAAATTTAAATTTCTAAATCATAATCAATATAATTTGTTAAGAATGGATCATTGGACCCTCGAAATTTAAACATCTAAGACATAGTCAATCTAATTTATTAAGATTGAATCTTCGAAACAACAAAGTTAAACTATGTACAACATAGAAATTATAATTTTGATAATCCCATAGTTCAATATCAACTAATTAGACTAACTAAGACTTAGAAATTGTAATTTTGATGATCCAACAGTTCAATCTAGACTAATTAGACTAGATATGACTTAGACATTCTAATTTTGATGATCAGACGATTTAATCATAACTAATTAGATTGACTATGAATTAGAAATTTTAATTTCGATGATCTAACAATTTAATCTTCACTGATTAGACTAACTAAGACTTAAAAATTCTAATTTCAATGATCAAATGGTTGAATCTTAACTAATTAGACTAAATTTCACTTAGAAATTTAAATTTCGATTATTCAATAGTTCAATCTTAACTAATTAAACTAAATATTACTTAGAAATTCATTCGACGATCCAAAATGAATCAATCTTAACTAATTTGACAAAATAAGAATTTATAATTTCAATGATTCAACGGTTAAATCTAACATGATTAAACTAAGTATTGTTAGAACCAAGTTGGGTTGAAGAACATTGACCCTAAATTATTTTGATGAAACAAAAATTATTTTGTTGGAACAATTTATTGCGCTAATGAATTTATTTAGTGTGTAGTTCCATTGCCATGAATCTTAAAGACCTTACACTGCATTATGTGATGATTTGAGAAGATAAACAAGGAAAACAAGACAAGGGTATAGAAGATCCGTTAAAAATGCTCTCGATGCGCCTTTGATAAATTTGTTAATACAAGTTCGCTTTGGTAATTCTTCGCTTGATGAATCTAGCAAACAGTTGATTATCTGGTTGAAGTGTCAACACTCTGATAAAAAGCCAACTTTTGAGCCCAAAACTTTGAAGAAGTCAACATCCTCTACTTGCTAACTTAGACTTTTCCTCTGTTTGAAGAAATGCATGACATCCTCTAAATATGTCATTTTCTAGTCTTTCTGTCATTTCTATCAAAAAAATTCGTTAAATCAATTACGAAGACAAATTTGGATAAGTTTTTAATGATGATTCAAGATCTCTGAAGATTTGATACGAGTCATTATGTTACATGTTGATTTCATGCAATCACAACTACGATCAGAAACCCTAACGATCTAAAAGTTTCTCTATAAAAAACATTGGTGAACCTCACCACATATAACAACGAAAAAGAGCTTATTGTCGTCATACATAACAATTCATGAAAATTCTTTGAGAGCATACCTTGTAAACATTTTCTTGTAAGAGTTTCTTAAAAAAAACCTGTTTAACCATTCTTTCTAACATAGCCCAAGAATGGCTACTATCTTCAACAACTTGAATGTACTAAGTTAGAAGGTTGACAAGACTTGAATACAGTCTGATTGACTAGTATGTGTTTAGTTGATGTGTGATATTGTTGATGATTAGTGGATTAAATCATTCAAATTGAAGAGACTTGGAAATAGCTAACGCGTTGATGGTGAATCAGGATAAATTGACTTCTGTTTTTCTCCTTATCTCTTTACTTGTTCTTGCTTTTAACATCGCTAGTTTATAATCTATTTTAATAATTTTGTTTTTAAAAACAAAACACAATTAAAACCTCCATTTCTTGTGTTTTTCTCTCTCAAGTATTACTAAGAAATTATAATATCGATGATCCGATAGCTCAATCTTAAATAATCAGACTGATTATAACTTAGAAATTTAAAATTCAGTGATCAAAAGGTATAATCTTCACTAATTAGACTAAAAATCACTTAGAAATTATAATTTTAATAATCCAACGGTTCAATCAATCCTTATTAAACTAAATATGACTAAAAAATTCTAATTTCAATGATCCAACAATTCAATATAACCTAATTAAACTAAATATGACCCCAAAAAAAATCTAATTTCGATGATTGGACGAATCAACCTTAGCTAATTAAATTGACTATGATTTATAAATTTTAATTTTGAAGAACCAACAGTATAATCTCAACTAATCAGACTAAATATGACTTAAAAATTCTAATTTCAATTATCCAGCGGTTCATTCTTATTTAATTAGATTAACTATGATTGAAAAATTCTAATTTTGGTGATACGACGATTCAATCTTAACAAATTACACTGATTATGACTTACAAATTTGAATTTTGACAATTCAACTATACAATCTTAATTAAGTAGTATGACTGATTTTGAAATTTAAAATTCGGAGATACGAAGGTTCAATCTCAACAAACTAAACTAAATTGAATTTAACTTTTATATATATATATATATATATATATATATATATATATATATATATATATATATATATATATATATATATATATATATATATATATATATAAAACTTATATATACTAATAACTTAAATACATCATATATAATTATATAAATATTTAAATTATATAACTTTAATAGATATAAATATATACTATTATACTTTTTAATTTTTCTATTTTTTTTCCAAAGAATATATGCTTGTATTAACTTTATAAAAATAGAACCGCACAATACATCCCTTTCGGCAACATTTTTGGGATTTAATATTTACTTATTTGTAAAAATTCGAGAAAACTATAATACAAATTTTTTAAAGAAGTCAAGAAATAACTATTATATTTAAAAAAATGAAAATATTAAAAGCAACAAAATCAATATAAAAATATTAAAAAAATGAAGAAATAATTATTTGAAAAATAAATAAAGAAAATACAAAAATATTAAAGAAAATCAAATTTATAATAAATATCAAAGTAATAAAATAATTAAATAAATTTCAAAATATTAAAGAATTTAGTTTAGGTTTAATTAACTTTGAACCATAAGTGCAATGTAATAGTGGGGTCACACAACCTATGTGGCCGCCACAAATGGTTATTTTTTATTTGGTAATGACTTTGTGAGAGTGGAGATTGCTGTAATGACTTTGTAAGAAAATCAAGGGAAAATATAAATTTTATTTGTATAATAAAACACAAATTAAAATAAAAAACGCAAAAAAATTATAAAATATAAAAAATTATTTTAAAAAGTAAAAATAATAGAGAGAATGTAGAGTAAGAGGGGAATTTGTAGCAATCTAGGGAGCCACAAATTTTTGGCAGCTAAATCTTTCATGAATATGTTTCGTAACTAAATTTATGACTTCTTTCAAAATCTAATTAAGAGTAGATTTTGTGGTAGAAAAAGTTGTTACAAAGGTTTTTAAGGTGTTTTTTTTCCTATAAGATTTTTATGTTAGTAATTTGTGAAGGTCTTTTGATCTTATACAATCTTTTTGAAGTTGATCACAAATGAATAATTTTCTTGTAATAATATCTAATATTTTAAGGTTTTAAATGAAAATATAGTATCAAATATATTTGTGTAATTACTTTTAATTCAATACGATGATACTAAGTGTTTTAGACTACTCTAGTCACCCAACAAATCTCATATTAAGTGTCCTTTATTGGTTTTGCTTTTTATTTTATATAATTAATTAAAAAGAGGATTACATATATAAATGAAAAAGAAATAGAATACGATTGAAGTGTATTCATGTTAGACATATACTCTCTTTGATCCTAATTATAAGATCATTTTTGGAGAATTTTTAGATTCTATTTATAAGAAAAAGTTACAATTTTATTATACATTTATTATTTAAATTACTTTTTTTATCCTAATTTAAGATGTTTATTTTTTTAATATTATTATTAGTGAGTATTTAATCTCTCAATATTTTTATAAGGGTATATATTAAAAGATAGTCAAAAAGTTAAAACAATAAATAACTATATTAGTTTTAATGTTTTTTCTCTTATAATAGGACTTGAGGTAGTAGCATGGAGACAAAAGACACCGATCTGAACATGTTTGGGTTGGGTGGTTAGGTTAAGTTAGATTTTAAATAGCAATTTAGATAGTAATAGCAATACTAAATATGTAGATACTTATAATGTGAACTACACTGTATATAAAGGATCTATATTAAAGATACTCCTAGTTGTAGCTAGCACGAGAAGTAAAAGAACATGATCTCACAAGAAAAAATTGTTAAGAAAAGGAAAGGAGAGGAATTGGGAACATTGGAATAGGTAAGTCTTGGCGAAATGTTTGACAAGGTGACTAGTACTTACTTTTAGAGTGGTAACATTGAATCGAATCATAGTATTAAAAGTCATAAAAGGGTGAGTTAATAGTCTTAATTCGGTGGTCATGAAGTTTGAAAGTACATTTGCACGCCTAAAGCTAATTTCATGCGACTCAAATTTCAAATTCAATAGGGTAGCCATGCAGCTTATCATGAGTTATTGCTCCACTCACCACCACCCACGTTCTATAATGTGCTTCACTAGTGTAAAACCACCTATAACTGTTCAACACCGTCTTTTCTATTTTAATATGTAGTACTCCTCTAAAAATAATTAAAGTAACTGATTTTTTTAGAAGAAGTTGTAAATACCTCTATAATTAAATGACATAATATTTTTTTTTTAATATATCAAGCATTAATTTATTTATTTCAATTTCAAATTATTCTCTCTACCATTTTATTGCATTTATGGCAATTGTTAATAGATAATAATTAACGATGATAGTTTCATAAAATTGTTACTTTTACATATTTATTTATTGTTTTTCTAAATCAATTTAAAAAATTAACTTCAATTATTTTAGAATGAATGGAGTACGTAAAGATATCTTTATTACTTTGATGGAGTTTACGTATACTTAAATAATAGAAAGATAAAAAAAATACGAGCTTAAATTAGAGACTAAATAAAAATAAATAAAAAAGACAAAATTATATGCATAGCTCTTTATTTCTTTTTTTTAAATTAGGTCATTTAAGTTTTATCCCGTTAACAAAGTTACCATTGTTCATCATGTGTCTATTAGGTCTTCGAACTTCATTCCCTTCCTCATCTTCTTCCTCTTCAAACCCCCAAAAAGTTTAGCTTCATCTAATAATCTTCATCCAACATCATCTTTTTCACTCTATGATTAATGTCTATTCAAAAAATTAAACTAAAAACAAGAACAAATTAAAAACTCATATCTGAAACAAAGAACAAATTAAATCAGACTTCCATACCAGTTGTCACCCGTCTAAAAACTCAAATATGGAACAAATCAAAATTAAACCAAAAATTGAAACCCATAAAAGTATGACATAAATCTTGAACTCAAACCAATAAAAAAATTTCCCTTTTCCTATTTCTCTTTCATTTTTATTGAAAGAAGAAATGCATTTTTGTTTTGTTAATGTGGTATAATGATCGATGTTGTTTTCATTTGGTTGATTATCTAGAAATTTTCTTAATGGAAGAGAAGCATAAAAAAGAATGTTTGAAATTTTGGATTTTTTAGGTCTTAATTTATTTGGATTGATAAAAGTCATAAACAAGAGGGAAGCAATTGGCTTGAATCTTTTTAGGTTTCAATTTTTTTGGACAAAAACTATTAAAAAGACGAACATTTTTTTCAAAATTAAACTTAAAGGACTTGATTGTGAAATAAAATTTAAACAACTTATTCGAGATTTCATCGTAACTTTAAGGACCAGATATGTAATTTTGCTTGACAAAGTTGTCCTAGCTACACCCAAAGCTCTCATTGCAAGTGTTAATTTGCTATACCTTGCTACCACGTAAATGGAGAAGCTATATTTTATTTTGGGTGGGAGGGGTGTTACTTACATATACGAATTAAAAGCTAGGTGTAGTAACTTTTGAAGACAAGGTGCGTGCTCCAATAGGAAATGTGGTGATGAGGTTTGATAAGTTTTGTGATTTTGGATCTATATAAAAAATATCTTGGTGCATACATGTGATAAAAAGCAATTTTTTGCTTACGATACAATCTTATTTTATTGGATTGTTTACTGATGTGGACTTGAAGGCCCCAAAACCGTAATGCTGTTTGTTTCAAAGGCCCTACTTACTACTCATAACTTAATGAATTGACCTCATACTAGCAAATTATCAAAAAGCCTATTAATATGGGAGTTTATGACCATCGTTGCTTAGACCATTCAATTCCTAATGGTAACATCAATGAAAATATAAATAATTAGTACTCTCTCTTAAACAAAATTAATAGTTATTTCAATTTTCAATGTATTTTTTTAATTGTATCATTTAATAAATATTATTTATATTACTTTTAATACAATATATTTCACTATGAATTTATAATATTGATAATGCACCAATATTTAAAATATATTTGATTGCATCAGATCCATTTTTGCTTCGATTATTATGCAAATTTTAAAAACTAATTTGTAATTTAAAATACATCAGGCATTTTTTACCAAAAAAACTACGTAATATTTGATTTCTCCTTCGCACTCGAAAATACATAAAAGTAAGAGATCACTCTTGTCAAAGGCAAAAATAAATATTTTTTAAGTCTTGTTTCTTTTAATTAAAGGGGAAAAATTACTTAAAAAATTAATATAATTTTATACCATTAACTAAAGGTAACCTTTTTTCAAATAAAAAAATTTGAATTTGAATAAGTCTTATGCATAATCTTTCGTTTCTTATGTATAATCGACTCTTAAATTTGAATTTGAATAAAAGATTTTTTCCCTAATAAAATAAATTAATGGTAACAACTTTATTGAAAATAAGGGTCGCTCGGATATTTTGCTTTTATATTTATATAAAAGACCTTAGAAAATATAGTTTTTGCCACAAGTTATGCTAGGTATGTGATGTGAGTTGTAAATACAAAAGTTAAACAAACAAAAATAAGCAATATCAATGATCAATTAATTATACATAGCAAGTAGCCATATACTACTATGTAAGACTTTCTTTTAAAATAATGGCGCCTTTACGGAATACCCTTTTTAAATTACACGAAACATTAAATACTTTTTCACAAAAATACATATATTTAAATGTAAAAAATCAAAAGACCAACAATTTTTTTCTCTTAAAATAATTAATTATTAAAAGATAATTTTAATTTTGGAAAAAGGTTACTAAATATTGGCTTAAAACAATTGTCGTTTTTTATTTTCATTATAATTTTAATTTTTTTTTATCAATAATATCCTACAACTAATACTATACGTATCATTCTCAATTTATTATCTAACCACTTTGCATTTATGATAATTAGAATCAATGAATAATTTTAAATGATAGTTTGGTAAAATTATTTTTCTCTCTTTCTCATTTTTCACATTTTCTTATAATTTATGTGAAATGTTCAAATGTAATAATTATTTTGAAACGGAAGAGGATAAACTATTGAAAACCTAATTTAAAAACTATTTTTTCTTAATTGTTTCCATTTATCAAATGAGTCTTATATATGGTGTTATTATTATTATTTTTGACTAGAATAGCGACGGTGTTATTATTAGGTTATGTACACTGTTTCCCAAAGTACATATATAGATGGCTGTATTTAGCCCTTCAAAATACGTACGTCAAGCATAGCACCAGTGTGGTATATAGCAATAGTCCTGGATCACATGCACAATTAATAGCTTCTTTTTAAACGTGAAGATGAAATTTTTGGTAATACAACATATATGCATTTCTTATGGGTGCAGAGAAGGTGTCTATGCTTCTACATATTTCGGAAATCGACAAAATAGGACAAGTAAAGAACATATTTTTAAGCATAAGTTGGTAAATACATATTTCGCACGGTTTAAATAAGGGCTTTATTTTTACTACTGTGAAAAAAAAAAAACTTTGTTTGAGTAATTAATTACATATAATAAAGATCTTGAGTAATTATAAATTAATTAATTATAATAAATTTACAATTGGTTATTGGTGTATATTTCAGTTTTTTCTTTTCTTTTTGGAACATAACTTTGTCGTGTTTAGAAGTAACAAAAGAATTTTGTCAAAATAAAAACACAGAAGTAACAAAAGAATATTTGCAAAAACAATAAAATATATTTGAATATTTTCTTCATGAGCACGCACGCATTCGCAAAAGATTTTTCTTTATTTGAGTTTGAGTATCCCATGTTGGAAACACTAATATAATAAAGATTTAATTTATATGCATCAATCTTGGAAAAATATTTTAAACAATTATAATTATTAGATTAATGAAAATATCTGACGTTTATCATTTGATTATTTCTAAAATCACAATTATAATTTACCATTTGATTATTTCTAAAATCACAATTATAATTTATTGTGATGGATCAACAATATAACTTTTTATACTGACAATACATAGAAATAATATAACATTCTCGATCAAAAAGAAATAAGATCTCGTTTACTTTATCAAAATATTTTGTGTTTTATTTATTGACCTACATGTTTATTTTATGTTAATGAGAGACTCGTAAAGTGAACCAAAGAGATGATAAAATATTAATTAATAAAGAGACATTTTTGAAAATAATAAAAATTATTATTTTATATTTTTATTGTTTTAAAAAGTTAACATAATTATTCATTTCAGAAGTCTTTTATCTCGTTAGCGAATAAAATTAACACAAATTTAAAAAAAAAAAA
>JBBPBQ010000003.1:9548118-9566095 GCA_037974755.1 Cicer yamashitae
ATCAAGAAAACATGATATATGAAAATGATAATTTTAGTAAATTATTCTTATTAATCTTTAATGTATTTTTTTTTATCATAAATCCAAACATGAGAATAATAACTTGTTGTAAGAAATACTAATTAAAGAGTATAACTAAAAATAAATAAAATTGCATTAAAAATTATATTATTTTTTAGGACCTTATTTGTTTTTACAAATATGATATAGTTATGACTCCGAGTAAGTTTTATGTGTCTTGAAATATGAGAAGTAATTGAGCATGTTCCTGTATAAAAAGATATTTATAATAAGCACATTAAATATATTTATTTTATTTTTTAATATATAGTGACTGTTTAATTAAGATGGAATTTGATATTCTTACGACTAAAATAAATATTAAAACATGCATTATTTAATTTTAATTGAACAATCTATAAAAAATTAATTGATATTTCAACCGTCTCATAATACGAATAAACATGCACATTAAATTTGTTTGACTAAGATTAATTGACCTCAATAATTTCAATTTTAAAATTAAAAAATCTATAAAAAGATATTTCAACCGTCTCATAATACGAATAAACATATGTCAAACATAATACAAATAAAGATATGTCAAACAAATTGAATATATTTAGTGCAAATGTTAAATATATATATTTCCTTTCTTTCACGTATGGTGTACGGTAGTAATTTGGTCAAATTTGAGGAATTTTATCTAGTGTCCCTGTGAGTTTCAGAATTCTTATCTTCAATTTAGTTAACGGCTCGTCAACTAACCCCTTCAAAGAAAAATCCTAGTACTTTTTTTACTAGTAAATAATGACAAAATCCTACGCACATGTTAGTTTACCCATTCGTAAAACAAAATAAAAGAGTGAGTTTACTATACAATAACTAACAAATTCTTTGTTTTTTCTGGCACAAAATAACTAGTAATCACTTTGTACATTATGATTTTTGTTAAAATAATAACACTATTATTTATTTTTTTACAAGGGAGAACAGAAGACTCAAGGAAAAAACAAAAGAAAACTAAGAAATTAAAAGCACGTTCTTAGCATCGGAAATATCTAATAATACTATTGCTACTAGTAATCGCTTAAATTTCTTTTCATTATCATGACATAGGAATAGGCTCTTCATATGTTTAAGCCCAAAAAACTTATATTCCAAAATCTAACTGATACTACAAAGATCTCACTCTTCAACCACATCAATTTATTTTTCCATCCAAAGATAATATTCATGAATTGATATCTTTTTTATAGGACCTACCTAGCCTTGATGG
Source organism: Cicer yamashitae (assembly GCA_037974755.1). NCBI lineage: Eukaryota > Viridiplantae > Streptophyta > Magnoliopsida > Fabales > Fabaceae > Cicer > Cicer yamashitae. Next base: position 9,549,398 of record JBBPBQ010000003.1, read on the forward strand.
TGTGAAAATTGTAAGTGGATTCATGTTAAAACATGAGAAGTACTAGCTAGTTTACTTATTTACAATGCATCAAATGTACAGCAGCATAATCACACAAGACAAATATGACTGGCTAGCCATATTTAAAAAGTAAAACCGCTTTCCGCTCCAAATAGAAATAGACGAAGTGGTTTGGTTTATGAGTTACAAATGACCCTGCAGCATGCAAAAATAAAAACTCCATTAATTAATTAATTGTAAATAATATCATGATGAAAATGCATCTAGAGTCTGTTTAACAATAAATCAATTTTGAAAAGAAAAGTTAAAGAAAGAGAGGAGTTACCGAAATTGCGACCAACAATGCAATGCCAAGTGGGACCATATCTTCTATCAAACTCACTCTTTATCTCCTCAGCGATAGTTCTATCCTCACTGAAGTGGTCAAACACCTAATAATGATGATAATTCAAGAAAAGATTAAGACTTTATGAAACAACACATCATGAAAAAAGAATCGAAAAGGAATGAAGTAATTACGGTGACGGTTATATCAAAGGCCTCCCATTGCATGTCACGACCCATGTCAGCATTGATGATGATGATTTTCTTGGGTTGTGGTGACGACTTTGAAATGTGAACAGGTGACGCTGGTGTCGGTGGTGACATGGAAATGGGATTCTCCGTTGAAGCTTCGGATGCATTCTTCTTCTTTTTGGTTCTCGTCATCTTCTCTGTATCAGCTTTGCTTCCAGATGATTTTGTTAATTGCTCTTCTTAATTTCTTTGTGTTATTCATTCAAGTAATAATAAATATATAAGAGGTACTCAAACTTATAATACAAAAGGAAAACGAGAAACTAATAACAAACTTTTGTAACCGAGTTAGTTACTTTTCTGTTATATTTCGGTTACAAATACCCCCACTGGGAGAGTAAATGTCAATAACTGCATTTTGGGCCAATTAGATATGATATAATATGCTGAACCATCCTAAAAGTGCAAATTATGTGTGTTTTGTAGTAGAACGTTTTTAGTATTGGTGTAGAGGAAGGATTTAAGTTTTCTAGAGAAGAAATGTGTTAAAGATTTAAGTTGTATAGCCATTACTTCTACCAAATTAAAAGAAGCAGATTGGATTAGTATCTTGAAAATTAACCACTTGATCAACTTATTTTCTACCCATTTTATTCGTACTTTTACTCTCTTGTTCCATTATCTCAGTTCTAATCCACTTTGCACATAAGCGTTCTAAAATCGAATTTTTGATATCTATATCCTGTTTTTAAAGTTTTATTTTCAAAATGCCACACTTTGGAAAATATATACCAGAATGACCTCTTTTTTTTTTTTTTTTAAAGTAGGAGGTCGCTTTCCCAAGGAACAATCAGCTGAAGGAAAATTTTTCAACATGTCATTAACTTTATTTAGATTTTATTTTTTTATAACTCTTTTATTTTCATGAATCAAATTTATTTTTTAATTTTAAAAAATGAAATAAATTAACTACTTCCTCGTATTCTTTTTACAAGAGACTTCAAACAAAATTACATAAAACATAAAACTACCTTAAAAGTAATTAATGTTAATTTATCTAAATATTTTTATACATGAGAGGAGTTAGACCCCGTGACAAAAACTAGATAACAACTTTACAAAGGATACTAGTTCTTGAAACATCTTGCGTAACTAACTAACAAACCGCAAGTAGAGGGGTAGAATCAAGTAACTTGAGACCCAAAATCGGAGAATGAGCATGGTTGGCTACCAATCTGCAACAAAATTTGCGTCTCTATAATTGTAACTAACATGCACATCCCAATTGTGATTACAAAGATCTTTTTTAGACTGGACCAAAATAGAAAAGGGTGAGAGTTACCACACCCATGAGTGATTAGTTGCACAACAACTTTAGAATCACATTCTACTATCATGTTCATCCCTAGTCCAAACAACTTTAAGAGGTGAGATCGGCTCCCACATTTTAGCAATGAGAGAATTTGAAGATCCTATCTAGGTTGTTAATAAACCCGAAGAATCAATGTTTATGGTCATCATGGTAAAAACTTGCACGAGAAGTTTTCAATCTGCCGTTACAAACACTATCATCACATTACACATGACTCAACCATTGTCATAGTCTTCCAACCCACCTAATGAACACGATAAGAGCAATGATTGTTCAATTGCATCAATTTATCCATCTTACACTAAATAACTTCCTTGACCTTCCTAGTGGCCCTCAAAAACAACCTATTGCTTATCGAAAAGGGGCACACGCCTGAATCAATACAAACTCTATTCAGTCGAAAATTGTTAGTAGACAATAAATTAATTATTCAAATTTTTCAACATGAGGTGTATTTAGGTGACCATTCCAACGCCAAATAGTAATTAAATTAATTAGCATTATTTAATTAATGCTAATTAATTTTAAAGGAATTATTGTAAAAATAAAAAAGTTACAAATAAAATAGGAGTACTTGAGAAAATATACTCTTTAAAATTATACTTTATTTTTTTTGTTAAGTAGCTTAGTTACTAGACTCACACACCACTTTAAGTGAGATAAGTGAAAAATTCTGAATTCAAACTCAAATCTCCTACATATCAATATCTTTGTAACTACCAATTGAATTGTACTTACGGGAAATAGCTTATCACATCTTTATTTCTTGTCAAGTGAGTTGTAGACTTTTATGTAACTTATTGGTCCACCCAACCAATAATTTATTCAGACTATGCGGGCCGAACCAAAAAGATATAACTAATTTTTAGCCTTTTTTTACATATAGATTTTTTCTATACTATATTCTCAAATACATATTTGTATTGGACAATGTGAACGTGTATTTTAACAAAAAAATCCAATTCGAATTGATCAATTCAAATGTTTTTGGGACTTCTGAAAATTTAAAAAAGAGAAAATATCACTTTTATGTATTACCTAATCTATACTAAAATATGTACTATTGTGTTCATCCACTTGAATAAACTAAATTTGACACCTGTATTCAGCTCCTTGGATAAATGTTTATTTATTACTCCTTTAGTTTTATAATAATTGTGTATTTGCAACAACAAAAAGTCTTAAAAAGACTATCATTTATGGCTTTCGATGCAACATTAATTGTTTCTATCTAATTGTATCATCTAATTAATTTAACGTTCATCACTCTCAAATTATTATTTACCACTTTAAATTTATGATAATAAAAATACACAAATTATTAATAAGAGTATTGAGTAAAATCTCTATTATTTATTTTTTTCATGTATCATTTTTTTTCTTAATTCATGTAAAATAATCAAATGCAAAGGTCATGTAAAATATGGGGAGTATTTGTCTTAAGAAAGAGGACCAAAGACTCATATCTATTTCCTAACTATCTAGTCACTCTGAAGTCAATTAGAAGAAAAAAAAGTGACAAGTGACTACATTTCTTAGCATTAAAGTTACTATTATTTCAAAAAAATATCCTAATTTAATTTCTTAATAGTGTAAGAAGATGATAATTATAATTAGTGGTAATTTATAAATTCATTTCACTTAAAATTAAATGCACTTAACTAGTTTTCTTAATAAATGTGAAAATGAGTACTTTTTATTATCTACGAGTTCAAATTAAGTATTTCTTTTGAAATAAAATATAAGTCATTTCACATTATAATTCATACTCTTAAGGCTCCTACCATCAAGAAAGTGATTTGACATCCTCCCAAAGATTATTGGATTTAGTGTAATACGGATGAAGTTGCTTCTAGCTGTTTTGGTTGTGCTTGGTATGGAGGTATATTTAGGGACAACTCAACTGCTTCTCTGGGTTGTTTTGATGTGAACTGAGGATTACAACTACGTTGTATGTTGAACTTATGATTGTTATTGAAACAACATTCTGACTTTCAGGTATCGTTGTATTGTTCATTGATCTATTAGAAATAGATAACTTAATTGCTTTGAGATAGTTAAAAGAATGGCATTTTATATCTCATATTTTTAGATAAGGTAATCAATGGGTTGATAGAATCGCTAATTTAGGCTTTCACATGGTTAACACTGATTGGTTGAATACTTTTTCTTCTAATATTTCATATGTTTTCAATAGAAACAGAATTGGGTATTCTGAATATACATTATGTTGATTTATGTATATGTTTAGTGCACTATTTTTTTCATCATCATAGTTTTATCCCTCTGAATATTTCTGACAAAGTTTTTAACGAGTCATTAGTGTGTATCCATTAGAATTTGTTTTCTTGAATTTTGGTTTAGTCCATAATTATTTTTGTATTTTTCTATTACATTTTATATTTAATAATATTTTAGAGTGTTGCAAATGATAGGTGATTGACGAATGTGCATATTAGCTTAGTTAGGATGTCAAGTTAATCATGTGATGCTTTTGTACTCTATTTTTGCTTTAAAAAAATTATTCAAAAAGTTGATGTATTAGATTTAAAGTTTTAGACCAAATACTTTAACTTTTTAAATGATCTTTTGCTTATATTTTATTATTGAATTGCATCCAAAAAATATTTTATCAATGAACTACATATGTCCTTAACTATAAGCACCATTTGGAAAAAAAAATTGTCACCAAAATATAAGCACCCTTTCAACTTATTAGGTGCATTTATTTTTTTCCAAACATACTCTTATTAATACTACTAATTTATCTTAAAATATGAAAAGTCAAATTTGACACATTCAAATACAAATATTATTTTAGAAACATTACCACAGAAAATAAATATATTAAACTCAATACCTACTTTTTTTTAATATATGTGAAAACACAAAACATTTTTAAAAAAGAACAAAAGTAGTATAATATGCCACCTGATGAAGTTATTATTGTGAGGACGATAGAGTAAACCCCTATTTTGAATATGAAATTATAAATGTTTGCTAATTTTGTACTTCAATTTTACAAAATATCAAATTACTTCTTCAAATTGTTTAACGTCATTTAAAATGTTCTCTCTACCAAATAACTATGTTAGAGGGGTTGATGTCACGTCACATGAAACGCTAAACATAAATTTCATATTGGTTTAAAATTTAAATTTTTATGCGTATTTGACTTCTCATTAATGATAATTGATTTTAAGATTCCAACTATAGAAATCCAATAAGTATAAATATTTAAATTTTTAATTGGAATGAACCTTCCATTTTAATATTTTGTGTGATGTGACATCAAAGTAGAAAAAGGTTAATGTCATTTAAGTTGATAAATCAATATCTCTAATAGAACTACTCCATCTAGTCTTATATAGAAGAAGGAAGAAAAAATCATCAATAACAAAGTAATTATTAAATATGATAATATTTATAGTTTATTCTAAATATAATCCTATATTAAATGAGATTAGAGAATACGTGATCCACTTATACATAATACATCCATTTTTATTAAAAACTAAATAAAAGTAAAAAAGTAAACAATTAACTAATACATCTCAAAATTGTGATTTTTTCTTTGATAAGGATAAAAAACTTTCAAAATATTTTGTTATGTAAAAGACTAAAGACAATACTTGACAGAGAAAATATTTTAATTCACATTAAACAATTTAATAACTAATAAATTTAGAGTTTGAAACACTCACCACTTTGAGATCTAAAATAATGGTATAATCGGATAATATTACAAAAAATAACACGTGACAGTGATAGGGACCGTCATGCATATGCAATTTTTCTAGGTACTTAATTATGTGAATTCATTGACATTAATGATCTTCCTAACTAATACAGTATTAGACTCCAAACATGGCCAATATATACAAACATTGTTGTATTCGCCACTATTTCTTTTCTTCATTAACTTGATAGAACAACCAAAGCAAATCAGAAGAACGAAAATTCGCATCCATATCGAAGAAAGAGAATGAGTGGACGCACGGTTCTGGAAGTTGCTGCTGATGGTGTTGCCATCATCACCATCATCAATCCTCCTGTTAATTCCCTCTCCTTTGATGGTATGGTTTTCCCCTTTTTTTTCATTTTTTTTCTGCTTCATTCTTAGATCTATTTTATCTCATGTCTGAAATTCTTAAACTTTTATCTATCTATTTAATTACCTTTTTGTTTTTTATGATCCGATGTTTGGTTTTAAGGTGGAGAAAATTGATTATGATTGAATCAATTTTGTAAATTCTGATGTTGGTTAAAAGCGAGTTGAAGATAAAATGATTTGTGTATGAATATATTATAAATATTAGGCTAAATATCGATTGTGGAGGGAAAAAGTTTAAATTTTAGCTTCATACTAGAATCAATTCTACTTGAAAGCACCAAAACATATCAGAATCAACTTTATGATTGTAGAATCACTTTTGTCTCTTCTAAAATTGTTTCAAACATGCATGTTTGAATTAAATTGTTTTGGATAAATAGTTATTTTTTAACAAGTTAGATTTTTAGGACAAAATTGATTATTTCTTCTAAAATATGCTCAAACGAACTGCAAATTATCTGTCATGCAAGTTCTAATGAACAAAATTATACTCAATATCCCTGAAATTATATTTCATGGGTCAAGTTAATTCAGAATATTTGTATTTATGACTCAAATTAGTCTCAAAAGTAAGGCGATTAATTTGTTTGATAATACAATTCACATTCAGAATGCTATACACATGTAAGTTCAATTTTGTATGATTAAGATTTAAGAGACTAATATAACTAGTTTAATCATGTAACTTGACAATATTCTCTTTCTCCCTCTAGTGTTTCTCAGTTTAAAGGAAAGTTTTGATGAGGCTGCACAGAGAGAAGATGTCAAGGCAATTGTTGTTACAGGTATTGCAAAGAGCTTCTGAAAATAAACAGTTTAATATGACATGGCACATTCAAAATTTTAACTTGATTGCAATGATTAATTTTGTTCTGTTTAACAGTATGGGCTTGGTAACTTTGAGTAGGATTTGATGTAGAAAGCGGCTACAAGGTTTTGTAGTGGAAAATGGAAATGAATTATGTTTGATCTTGTAAGATCTCAATAGGGGAGAAAATAGATCAGCTTTATCTAGGTGAGGTTGAATATATGGGTCATTGATCAATGATGCCTTGTTTAAGGGGGAGAAGAGGCATAAGCAATTTGAATCATTTTAAATATGAAAAGGAAATGTCATTGAGTCAACATGTTAAACTACAGCCAAGCAAACCTCTATGAATTTTGGAGGTAGCCACATATAGTTTATATAAGAGAAAAACACTTATTGGCCCCAACATCAACATTCACTGGTATGAAATATAGATGGTAAGAGTTTCAATGAGATACAACTTGAAAAAGTGATATAAGTGGGAAATATCCCTTACCTTACAAGCCGGTTTTGTAAGTGTTGAGTTAGGACTAACCCAAATTTTAAAATGATATCAAAGCATATCTAAGATCCGTTGGGCTACTCGCTACCAGGCATCTCGAGTCACACTTCAGATGTCCAGTCCTAGACATGAAAGGGGTGTGTTAAGAGTCTCATATTGGATTCTACATGACCTGGAAATGTTTTTTTTATAACTGTGAGGCATTCCTGACCTTACAAGCCGATTTTGTAATGATTGAGTATTCCCCAACCCTAAATTTTAAGAATAGTCTTGACGAACAATAGGCCAAAATAGAGAGGTACAATGGAAAAATATAGGCCAAAACGTCACAAGAGATTTTGATTTAATGGTCTATCATTAGATATGAGTTATGACAGGACACTGTGGCATCGGTTAATCTATGTAGCCAACTCCACCTAGTGAAAAAAACTACTTTTATTGACAGACAGGAAAGTGGGAAAAATCTTAAAACTTGGTTGTCTTTGTTGTTGTTACTCCCAAAGTTCAGAGTAGTTTTGACTTTTAACTGTTTTTCAAAATCTTTATTTATATAAGCATCAATGACCCAAGTATGTTTTAAACCTACAAACATAGATTGTTCAAATTCAAACTAGAGTAGTTTTTATTGTATGGTTGTAAGAGATTGAGTAATGCTAAAGTATCTCTGTAAAGAGCTAAAGATAAGAAGAAAAAGAGGAAAAATATTAATCAAACGGCACTCAAGTCGTGATCCTCACCCCAAATCTTTGTTACTGTATCAGGTGCAAAGAGCAAATTTTCTGGTGGTTTTGATATTAATGCATTTGGTATAATGCAGAAGGGAATAGGTAATTTCTTCTTCCGTTTTTTTGTGGTTTTCTGTTTAACTGAATATACCTGTACTCATTTTCTAATTCTTCGTGGTCATATATAGAGCATGCAAGTTCTGGTGATTTCGTATCAATAGACCTCCTCACTGAGACTATAGAAGGTACAATTTCTTTTAAAAATTTCTTTGCAACTCATTTGTCATTGTATTCTATTTTGAATCTTTTCACTGCGTCTTTCAGCTGGAAGGAAACCTTCGGTTGCTGCCATCGATGGCCTTGCCCTTGGTGGGGGTTTAGAGCTTGCAATGGTATATGTTGTTCAGTGTTTAGAATAAGAAACTTTTTATGTTTTTTTTTCCTACAAAATATTATCGATTCTTTCTTTTACAGGCATGCAATGCACGGATATCAACCCCAGCTGCTCAACTAGGTTTGCCTGAACTCCAACTTGGAGTAATTCCTGGAGGTGGAGGTATGGATACTTCAATTGTTAGTGGAACTTATTCCTCTCTATTTTTGGCATATTTATTTATTAGAATTCTGTCCATATAATTTATTATTCCTTTCTTTTGACTCCATAATAGTTTTTTCCTATTGTTAAAGAATTGAAATTGGGTGTATTAAGATTAAAATGAAGAAAAGTTGAAATGCATTATTATAACTCATGCCTAGTTGATGCATTTTGACATTATTGTAGTTATAATGGGGATGTTTTTCTGGTGCCGTGCACCCTTAGGATTTAAGGATTGCATTTTAACTTGGAATTTATAAATTGTCTTAGGTACGCAGCGACTTCCTCGTCTGGTTGGCCTGGCAAAGGCACTTGAGATGATGCTGGTATGCTACATTTTCTGCTTCCTTTTCTTTTCTTTTCTGAACTTTCCCTTCCCTCAGTGAGGAACTGAACTGAAAAGCTGGCTTGTTTGATCTCAAGGACAATTGTCATCCAAACAACATATTGTGCTGGACTTATAAGCAATTAAAGGGGATTGACAATTTACTTTTTTCCACTTCTTGATTTTTTCAATGGAAGACCTCAAAAGCAATTAAAGGGGAGGAAGCTTATAGTTCGGGGCTTGTAGATGCTTTAGTATCACCTGATAAGTTGTTGAGCACTGCACGCCAATGGGCTCTAGATATCGTGGACTGTCGACGACCATGGGTTTCTAGTCTTCACAAGACTGACAAAATAGAATCTCTTGGGGAAGCAAGAGAGATATTGAAGTTTGCTAGAACTCAAGCACAGAAGCGGGCTCCTAATCTTAAGCACCCTTTGGTTTGCATTGATGTTATTGAAGATGGAATAGTCGCTGGTCCACGCGCTGGACTCTTGAAGGTTGTTACATGTCTGCAGTTTCCCTTTTTACTATTCAAATTGCTGTTATAGAAATCTGTATGACAATGTATCTGACCTTTGCAGGAGGCTGAAGCCTTCAAAGCACTAGTTGCCTCAGATACTTGCAAGAGCTTGATTCACATATTTTTCTCTCAACGAGGAACATCTAAGGTTTGTAGACATTATTTGTCGGAATTAGAACCTCAAAGATATCATACTAATAGTGATTAAAATTTAGAACCTGAATTAGATATTCTGCTCCTTAGTTTTTTCTTTTCATAATTTCTGTATATATGAACTTTTTCAACAGGTACCTGGGGTTACTGATCGTGGATTGACTCCTAGACAAGTGAAAAAGGTTGCGATCCTTGGTGGAGGACTAATGGGCTCTGGAATAGCAACAGCTTTAATTCTTAGTAACTATCCTGTAATCTTGAAAGAAGTAAATGAAAAGTTCCTAGATGCAGGTGTAAATAGGGTTAAAGGTGAGAAAAGGTTATGTGCTTAAATTTCAGCTTCAATTTAAAGTATATAAGTTATGTTCTCATGTAGCACTTTTCTTTACGCAGCAAATTTACAAAGCCGTGTCAAGAAAGGCCAAATGACTCAGGAAAAATTTGAAAAGACCATATCTCTTCTCAAAGGTACCCTTGACTATGAAAGCTTCAAAGATGTCGACATGGTCATAGAGGTACTTTAAGGCATCCTAATATTAATTTGTTCATAGACTGTTGCAACTTGCAACTGCAATTTATTCAAAACCTCGACAAATTAGTAACTGGTGGTTATGTTTGGACAGGCTGTTATTGAGAATGTTTCCTTAAAGCAACAGATCTTTGCTGACCTTGAAAAGTACTGTCCTCCTCATTGTATACTTGCAAGTAACACTTCCACAATTGACTTGAACTTGATTGGAAAGAAAACTAAATGTGAAGACCGGATTGTCGGAGCACACTTCTTCAGGTATTATTGGTGTTCACTGTTCAGAAACTATTGTATTTTTCTGTAGTATATTTCTGGTTAAAAAATTCGATGTGTACCACTGCAGCCCTGCACATGTTATGCCACTTCTGGAGATTGTACGTACAAAGCAGACATCTCCACAAATTGTAGTTGACTTACTAGATATTGGAAGGAAGATAAGGAAAACTCCAGTGGTGGTTGGAAATTGTACCGGATTTGCTGTTAATAGGATGTTCTTCCCATATACACAAGCAGCTATCTTTCTTGTTGAACATGGTGCAGATGTTTATCAAATTGATAAGGCAATAAACAAATTTGGAATGCCTATGGGACCTTTCAGGTATTAATACTGTTGGACAAGTTTCTTATATCCATGATCACTACTTCAAGAATCTAATATATCATATATCTTCTAATGAAGGCTGATTGACCTCGTTGGTTTTGGCGTGGGGGTTGCAACTGCCATGCAATTTATTGAGAATTTTCCCGAGCGAACTTATAAATCAATGCTTCTTCCACTTATGCAAGAGGATAAGAGAGCAGGTAAAGATAAGCTCTCAAGCACTAATTACTTGTATCAATTGGAAATTTGAGATGTTCTTGTGAAATGTTTACTTTACAATAACATGCTCAAGTGCATAGTTATCGGTATTTTACAATAGATGCGAGTCGTACCTCAACTCAATACAAAACTGAATCCAATCGATATGAATCTCCAGTATGTATCTATTTTGGACACTAATCTCATCTTGAACCTCGAATCAATATGATGAATGATGAATCCCCCATTCACTAATCTATAATGAATCACTACCTTAATTTAGTGTAGCTAAGCTAACTACCTTTTTTATCAACTTTATATAGCCAGCCAGCCACATTTTTTGGGTATGATTTATTACTTTTATTTTGAGATTAGCAGATGATATATTAGCTTATAGATTTGCTATGTCACTTGTTTTTACTTAAAAAATGTCATGTTTTTATTGGTAATGTATCTTACAGCTTATAGGTTTTCTGATTCCCAATTTCAATCTCAATTTAATGACCATGCTCAGGTGTGTGTCCACTGAAATGTGTCATTGACGTTTAACATGTGCTTCTAACAGGTGAAGCAACTCGCAAAGGATTTTATTTGTACAACGATAAACGTAGGGCTAATCCGGATCCAGAGTTGAAGAATTATATTGAGAAGTCTAGGAACATTTCTGGTGTCACTGTGGATCCTAAGGTATTTTACCCAGTCTAACTAATTTATACTCCCTCCAGACTACATTATAAGCAAAAGTGACTTGTTATGCATAGATTAAGAATATTGGGTAACCTCGTTTAATTTTCTTGATGTAACCAAAAGAAAAATTGCATTTCCCAAACTACCCTTTCTTTTCATTAAATTTTGTAAGAAACTTGTTTCGTTGAAGGGTATTATGAGAATAATAGCATAAAATAGGGCGAAATTAGTTAGATTTTTATTATATTATGGACTAATAAATATGACTTATTTTTTGTTTATATTCGAGTCCTGAGTAGTACCATATTGACTTGACTGTTGCGGGAAGCACAATTTGTCTTCATTATAAACTTGACTTGGTCTGATTTTGTTCGTTTGGAAAACTGGACAGCTTGTAAAATTATCGGAAAAGGACATCATAGAGATGATCTTCTTTCCTGTGGTGAATGAGGCTTGTCGGGTCCTTGATGAAGGCATTGCAGTTAAAGCAGCAGATCTTGATATTTCGGCTGTCATGGGCATGGGCTTTCCACCTTACAGGTTTGTCTCATCCCTTACTTTTTTGGGAGGAACTTTTCCCACCCCAAAGTCACTTCCGAAGTACACATTCAAATAAAACAATTTTTTTTATGTTGTGCGAATGTGTACTTCCAGCGAAAAACAGTGTTTTTTTCTTTCGAATGTGTATTTCCAGAATCATGTGTGTTATTTTAGAAATGTGGGGTAGGTAAAGTTGAAACCTTATTTTCTTTCACTCCCAAAAGTTTGTGCTTCTTGTTCTGACTTTTAGGATTAATTTAATTAGGGGAGGTATCATATTCTGGGCTGATTCTCTTGGATCCAAATACATATACTCAAGATTGGAGGAATGGTCAAAATCATATGGAGAATTTTTCAAGCCCTGTGCCTACTTGGCTGCAAGAGCTGCCAAGGGGATTCCATTGGTGAGAAATCTAAGATCATGTCTTGTTTATTTAATCTATGAATCAGTTACTTGTGTCTTAGGCTGCATTCTAGTACTCTATCCTTCTCATTCTTATATTAAGTGTCGTGTTTGAAACATTTACTTATATTGGAGGATCGTTTCAAAAATGCATTGCACCTAAACATACCCATAAAATTAGAATCATTTGATTGAATTTGTTACAAATATATGAATGCAAGTTTCATTTTTAGACCAATTATCTTTAGATCATATACTATACCTTCTAATGGCATTTTACTGTCATCTTGCAGAGTGCCTCGGTGGAGCAAGCGCAGTCACGATTATAAGATTCAAAAGCACATTACATGTTTTTGTTAGATTTTCATCTCCCCTTTTTTCCCCTTACACAAAATAGGAAACATAATTCAATAACAGTCAAATAATGTATGATAAGGGAATAAAAGTAAAATTAGATTCATTTCTAGTATGTAGCAAGAGATTAATCTCTGTAAGTTTCTTGTTACTAGCACTGATGATGAAAATGAAGAGTTAGATTAAATGGTTTCTTGTTAAGGGGTTATGAAATTGCTAGTTTGAGTATAATTTCTTCATTGCTTTTCTAAGTTTTTATTGTTACTGTCAACTGTCAATGCAATATATTGATCTTAATCCAACAATTGTGCTGGTCAAAATCAAAATCTTGCACAGTTTAATCTCCTTTATCATACCTGAAATTATTCATGATTTGAACTGATTACAGAGGAGTCTACTTTTAAACTTATGGTTTTTCCTCAGATTTTTAATTGTTAAAATTAATTTTGAATGAATTGACTTGACTGTTTGCAATTGGAATAATGATAACGGGTTTGAAAACTTTTCAAAAAGGATCAATAGAAATGTATAATCTATACCGTGTAGGGATTCTCTTCATTTCTTTTGACTCAAAAGGAATAGAGATCTCTATTATTTTGTGACAAATGGAAAAATATAGGGTTCAAATACATGTACCATTTTATTTAATATTTTGGTATGGAGGGTGCATAAAAATTTCATTAATGTTTTAATTCAACAAAGATAAAATAAATGAAATTATTGGAATTTTGTGTGGATAGTGGATGAATTACCAGGAATATGTGAAAATAATGTAAGCAATAATCTCATTAGACCGTTCACAATAGAGAACTTTTTTATGAGAATTTTTTTTTTTTCTATAAAATATTCATTCATTTAAATTAAAAGAACACATTAATTGAGAGATACAAATTTACTAAAACAAAAATTATGAATTTGCGAACAAGTTCATAATACCCAGATTAATAGCATCGGTAAAATAGCTACAAATTTGACAAAATTAAAGTGACTGAAATACTCATGTCTTCGGATCCTCAACGTTGATGATGATGATGCTGAAGATTGAATATGTATGTACGGGGCCAAAGTAAAACCGTAAATTTGAACAAAATGAACACTGCAAAACATGAGGACAACTAAACGTCGCACTTAGCTGGCGAGATAACAAAAAAACATGAAGAAAAAAATATTTATATAAAAATCACTTATTTAGATAAAATGATGGAGGAATAAACGATAAGAAGGATGATTTATGACCAAATAATAAAGACAAAAGAGAGGTAGAGAGCGGTTAGACCTACTTATTTAGACCTAATTTTTTATTTAAACAACGCTCTTTCATTTGAGTACTTAAATGGATCATTTATCTCATTATAACTTTTAATGTTAGAATTTAATAAGTACTCAATCTATGTAACCGACTACCTCAAAATATTACTAAGTAAATTTTATCAATAACTTTATATCATTACATTTTAACTCTTATTTATTATCATATTAAGGGGTCCAATGCATGGAATTTAGGACTCAGTTTAATTTGTAGAAACATTTTGTGTTATTATTTTTTAAAACGTGTGTTTATTTTATTTTTATGTGAGACTCTTTAAGCGAAATATTGTCATAGGAAAAAGATAAAATGCTAGATCATAAAGATGCATTTCCAAAAAATAATGAAAACACTTATTTTTGACATTTTCATTGTTTCTAAAAATAAAGACAATTATTACTTTATATAATCTCTTACTTTCTTATAAATGAGTAAACTTAACATAAAATTTAGGAAATGAAGCAGAAATTGTTTTCACGGAGTAAACAGACTCTAGCTAGCTAGTAGCAACTCATAGGTTCTATTCCTTGTATAAACATTTTTAATTAAAGAGTCATGCTAAACAAGTACGCTAAAGCAATAAATTTTAAGCTTTTAAAAAATTTAAAACACAATTTTTAATATATTTTTAATATATTTTTTTATATATAGTTACTTAACAAGTAGCCGAATAACACTCGTTAATATTTCCCTTAAAAAATACTAACAAATAGACTGAGTCAAAGGTATGTGACTTTTAGTATTTACACTTCACACATTGAAAAGTGGAAGTTCAACAAATATGTATAAACTTGAGGAGAAAGCATAGTACAATGGGTGCAACTTAAAAGTTGAGGGTGTGCAAATTAAATAAAAATTGAATTACGGTCCCCATCCTTAACCTAATGCGAGGTTATAATTGAGTTTAGGGATTAGTAGACTTATGTTGATTAATTCATCCCACTATGTGTGGGTTATATGACTCCACTTGGAAGTCATATCTTATTATAAAGCGTCTATTAAGATTTAGAAGTTAGAAAGTGAGATAATTTGAAAGTAATTTGGTAAAAGTGAAAAAGAAATGAAAGAAATGCAAAAAAGAATGTGTTCCTTTCATTTAAGAAAAAAGTTTATAAATTTACATTTTTACTCATAATTGTAATATTTATTTCTTTAACTTTTGAGCATGTTTGTTACAGTTTATTTTTAAAAATATTCAATTTTAAATTTTTTTATCTATTTGTTAAGATTTGTTTGATAAAAATAAAAATCTTAAAATAATCTAAAAATAACAGTTGAGAAATTTCTCAAAAAATCATACTTGATAATTGATTATTTTTACAAAAACATTTCATTGCGATAAATAAATATAAAATAACTTAATTTATTAATTTAATATAATCTCTTAGAAATATTCAATAAATTATAAATTATTAAAATAATTTTTTTACGATCTATGAAAACACATATCCTTTAATTTATATCCACCAATGGTTTGTTAGTATTCTTTTTTTGAGAAAGGGGTTATTACTTATTAGTTATTAGTATTCTTGTTTCTTTATTTCATACTTTTGATTCGACCCTTCCAACAGATCATTCTACTTTATAACATGTGGCTGTTAACACTTATGTCATTTAAACGTAAAAAAATGACATTGTATCCGATACATACACAAAATACTTCATTTATCTAATGGATGATGTCACGATGAGAGATAATAATAATAATAATAATAATAATAATAATAATAATAATAATAATAATAATAATAATAATAATAATAATAATAATAATAATAATAATAATAATAATAATAATAATAATAATAATAATAATAATAATAATAATAATAAACCATAAATTAAGATTATTCTTGGATTTTAAATGTCATATTTAAGAATGAATTTAATGTTCTAGTTTTTATAGAGAAACTTTAACAAAAAATTGATTATACATATATCTATCTATTCGAACAAATATAATTATTAAATAAAAATGAAACATGAATGAATATTGTTATAGCATATGGACGAATCTACTAAAAATGAAACATGAATGAATATTGTTATAGCATATGGACGAATCTACTGCCAGTATATTGGGGGCAATTATTCCATTATGTTTTCTTTATTACTTATTAGCATAGAATATTTTAACCATTTTTTCTACTTAAAATATTATAGTGTCGCACTAAATTGAAACTCAAACATTAAAGATGTACTAGTTAGTTACTTTTATTCTTCAAATTTTTTAGGTGTGTCTTTGTAGTATTTAAATATATTGAAATAACAAAATGTCTTTAAAGTGTATCTTGTGTTATTAATTTTATTGACCAAATAATAAATAAAATATATATTCGAAGACTAAACTAACTTATAAAATATATATTGATCGACTAAATTAATATAAAAAAATACATTTAGATAAATTTTTTATAATGCTAATACTGTCAAAGACAAATGTGACA
>JBBPBQ010000003.1:9572202-9671232 GCA_037974755.1 Cicer yamashitae
CATAATACGACTAACTACTACTCCTAATTTTTTTTTTCATATCGTTGCATCTTAAAATGCAACTTACTAAAAATTCAAAAAGTAAAATGTTTTATTTTTTTTAAATGGAGTATTTTAATTTTTTTTTTTTTATAAATAATATGTTAAAAATAAATTCTAATAATTACAGTAACCTCTCTTTCTTTCATCACTCCCAAGTCCCGGCCGGGCCCTGCCAATTGGCAGCTCTAACGTGATTATCTATCATTGTTAGGCTAATGTGAACCATGATGTATAATATCACAGGCTCAAATATATAAATAAATATCCACTACAATATTTTTACAATTGATTTTTAAATACTGATAAGCAAAATTGGTATTTATTTTAAATAGTTGTAGAATCAAATCATTATTTTAGTTCTTAAAATTGAAATTAAGGACAAATTAATTAATCTCAAATCTACAAAATGACAATTTAATTCCATAAATAAATTAAAGAAATGTCTTGTTAATATATATGATTGTAAATTTCAGAAAACAGTGGTGACAACAAAAAGTGTGGAATATCTGCCATTCCTCCTTTCGTTTTTCTTCTTTTTAAACGGCGGCGTTTGGCTGTTGTATGCTGTTCTTGTTCGTGATTGTATTCTTGGGGTAAGTTGCACTCTCTTTGCTCTTATATTTTTATTGTTATATTAGTTAAGAGTATAGAATTATAATTATAATTCGTTAATATATATATATATATATATAAAAGAAATAATAGAGGGTTTTTTTACTTTACGAAAAATTTTCAATTATTTATATTTATTAAAATATGTGTTTAATTTACTTTAATGAGATACTTTTAAAGTAAATATTGTGATGAAGATAAAATATAACGATAGTTAATGAAGATGTATTTTAGAAAATAATAAAAATATTTTTTTGATTTTTTTACATAATTTTTAAAAAATGAAAACAGAAAATATTTTTATAAAATAAATAACATCTGAAATTTCTTTCTCAAACCAAAAGTACTAGGACTATTTTTTTGTCAATAAAAAAAATGATAAATATCACCCAAAAAAATTCATACACGTAATTACGAGATTTGAATTCTAATCTAAGATATAATGTTCAACTTAGCAATATTAATATTTATCAGTTGAATTAGAACTTTTTAGATTACTAACTTGATAAAATTAAATGAGTAAAAAAAGAAAACTTCATAAAATTAAAATAGTTTAAGGACTATATATTCACTACATTTATATAGTTTAGAAACTATAATAAATTGATCATTTATTGATGTAACAATAAACAGGTACCAAATGGTACTGGATTTTTACTTGGAGCTATGCAGTTAGTGTTGTATGGGGTCTACCGAAATAGAAAACCATCGAAGCATGTTTCTCATAAATTGGAAGAAGAATGTCAACATCAGCATCTCATCTCATCTGTATGATAGGGAAAACATATCCATCTAGTTTGGCTTTCAAGTTTATTGCTAGATATTTTTTGAGCAATTGTCAATGAATTTTCAATTAATTGGTGAGCTGATGAATGAAACTATAGAAAGTAATAAGTGTTTCAAAAATATGGATATTAATTTAATGTACCATATAGTCCCAAATTATGGGTGACTGTTTGGTGTATTTGAATGTAAACAAGAATGAATTATGTATATGTTAAAAAAATGGATTGTGTATTGTATACGACTCTAACTCCAGTATTGATGATCTATTTTAAAGCCAGAATTCAAAAGAAACCATAATGTGAAGCATTCTTTATAACATATATTTGTTTGTTGTGTCATATCTTAAGTGCTGAATCACAGCAATTATAAAAGAAAAAAAAAATTAGTTTCTTAATATTATAAAATCAAACTTTTATCATTAAATTTATCTTTAAAATGATTAAATTTATCTTTAAGATGATATCTTGAGGATCAATAATTAGATATACTTATGATCATGCTAATTTGTGTAACACATGTTAAAATACAAAAATCAGATATATTTTATTAAAAACAATAATGTTTATACTTTCAAAGAGTTGAAAAAACAAACTGCAATATATAATATCTACATTTGAATTATTAAGATGTGTCATTGGGACACATATTACCATTTTCCTGTACTTTTTTGGTAAACTAAGTGAAAGATGACATATATTATAGGGACTCGGTTATTATTTTTATATACTTTATTTTTTGTCTGGAGATAATATGTTAAGAAAATTTGCACACAATTACGACATCCTTAGTTCGAACTGAGAACGTGATATCCAACCTAAGAATATCGATATTTGTTAGTTGAGTTAAGTCTTACACATTATTTTTTTTTATATACTTGAATAGGCTCAATTGTTTAAGATTTTTTTAAAAATGATTTTTATAGTATTTTATCTTTTTATTATAACATTTTTAAAAAAGAATTTTAAAATAAAATTTCAAAAGAAAAATTGGTTTAAATAGTTTATCTTAAAATACAATTTTAAGTATTTTATTTATCTGCTACAATTTTTTTTGGATAATAAAATTTTAAAAAATGATTAAAATGAAAAGCTATTTCGAAAAGTTTTTCATAGAAATCATTGTTGATAGATATCTTTTTTTTTAAAGTGATTTTTATCGTGTTAAAATATCTAATAATAAATATTTAAGTTATTAAATGTCAAAATTAATTTTTTTTAATCAATAAGAAACGAGTTTGAAACAACTTCTACTATTTTTAATTAAGTTTTCATAAAAAAACAATTTTAAAAATATAAAGTCATAATCGATTTTCTAAAAATCTCAAAGAGACGAGCTCATTATGTTAAAAAAGAGAGTAATGTTTTGCAACTAAAATTGGGAGTAACCTAGTTGCCTCTCTCTATATCGTTTTTTCTCTCTTTTTATCTAAATGAGTGTGAAGTTGTTTTATTTGTTGTCTTAATGCGGAATTCGTTTAGTTCACGTTGATATATCAGCTTCAGTCAATAACTTGGTCGCCAACGCCATAAATATGGAGGTATTAGTATTTCAATCACTCTGATTTGTCACATTTGTTGGCATTCCAACGTTATGATTGTTGGAGGACTCTCTTGCTTATTCAGACACTTGATTGTTTTCTCATAAGTCTCACCTATGCCTTGGATCAACTCCTATGAACTTCATCGACTTCTGTCACGAGCTTGAGGATGGAAACTAGCTTACTTGCTTGATAAGAAACAAAAAGTAACTAACTCAAATTGCACTAACTGAAAACAGTCATGATAATAATTCACTCTACTTTATTCATATTTGATTGTCACTTATATAGTGTTTACGTATGGACTCATGGCTTATAAGTCTTTGAGACCCAATTACGCAATCAAGTTGATTACACTTATACATTATCATTTATGACACTTTAATGAATTGAATTACTTCTAACATTCCCCTTTAATTCAACTTCACATACTATACTAAGCATTTCTCTAAGTTTCTTAAACCTATCAAACTTCAAAGGCTTGATGAATATGTCAGCTATATGTTCTTCAGTGTTGTAGTAGCTGAGCTTCAGCTTCACCATGCTCACTTGATCCCTCAAAAAATGATATTTGGTCTCTATGTATTTGCTCATTCTATGTGACATTGGATTCCTTGCAAGACTGATGGTTAATTTGATGTCAATATTTAGTTCCATTGGCTTCTTGTACTCCAACTTCAACTCATCAAACAAGAGGCTCATCCAAGCAACTTGACAGGCTGCACTTGCATCAACTACGTATTCTGCTTCACAACTAGATAATGCCACGACATTTTGTTTCTTAGAACACCAAGAAATTGGTTCTCCTAAGAATTTGAACCAAAAGCTAATTGCGCTCTTCCTTTCAACTTGATCACCACACCAGTCAAAATCAATCAAAGTTTCCACTTCTGGCTTAAGTCTGAGTCCTTGTGAGATACCTGAGTATTCTCTTGGTTGCAATCATATGAAATGTTATTGGATCGCTCATGAATCTACTTACTAGATCCACTCCATAAGGTATGTTTGGTCTATTGTTACAAGCATACCTCAACGAGCCTACAATCTTCTTGTATAATGTTGCATCAATTTGTTTCTCATGCTCTGCTTTGTTCAACTTCAAATTACTCTCAACTAGTGTATTTGCTTCATTGCACTGCTCCATATTAAATCTCTTCAACATATCTTTGATATAGTAACTTGGGGTTAAATATGTTTTTAAATCCTATAAAATTTTAATATTTCAATTAAGGTCCTTGTAAAATAAAAATACTATTTTTAGTCCTTACACAATTACATATGATACAATTTTAGTCCCCGATGTTAAAGCAACATCTATTTTTGAATGAATTTTTTCATATATGTTTATGACATTATAAAAAGTTCATTCACAAAATATGAGCTCATAATTCGATTTCTAAGTTTATATTTTCATTGCTTTTATCTTGATATTTAAACATTTAAAAATTCTAAATTTTTGTGGATGATCTTTTTATAATGTTTCTAAACATGATTGCAAAAAATTATTTAAAAATTTTAAAGTTAAAGGACAATTAAAAATCTTTCACTTTAGCAAGGACTAAAAGTAATATATATGGATAATTTTGTAGGAACAAAAATATGTATTTTTATTTTATAGGGACTAAAATTGAAATGTTGAAATTTTATAGGGACTAAAACATATTTAACCTTTTTTCTTTTGATGCATAATGATTCCTTCATCATCAACAAAAGTAATGAAGTACCTATTTCTTCAAAGTGATGGAGTCTCAATAAGTCCACACACATTTGAATGTACCACTTCCAAGGACTTCCTTGCTCTTGATCAAGTATATTCGTTGAACTTGCTCCTGGCTTGCTTGCTGACTAGGCAACCATCACACACTTCATCTGGTTGTTTCAAAACTAGCATACCAGACACCATTCCTTGCAAACCAAGCTTGACTTAGACTTTTGAAATTTAAATGCCCATATCTAAGATGCCACAACCATCTCTCATCATCAATATATATGCTAGAATAACATTGTATATCTGTGGCATTTAGATTCAAGTTGAAGCTTTTATTCTTGGACAATTGAGACCACATCACCAATTTGTCTTTGGCATCAAAGACCTTCAACTTTCCTTCTTTGAGTTGCATATTAATCCCTTTTTGCACATGCTAGCCTATACTCACTAAATTATTCTCATGGATGGCACATATAAAATATCAATCACATATGTGTTTTCTTCATTCCTATTCTTAATCATTACTTTGCCTTTACCAATAGCACCAACAATGCTATTGTGTGCAAACCTCACTTTTCTATGGTGTGTATCATCAAAATCAAGCAATCAACTCCTATATTCAGTCATGTGATTGGAGCAACCTTTGTCCAAGTACCATGATTCATCTTTATCACCATCAAGCTTGGTGGTAACCATGAGAAGTACCTCATTAGAGGATGAATCCCCATCATGAGCCACATAAGCTTCATCCTCAGACTTTGATCTTTCCACCTTTTCTCCTTGCATTCATCCACAAAGTGACCATATTTTAGACAATTATAACACATCACTTTTCTTTTGTCAAACTTCTTACCACTATGCTTACCTTTACCATTTCCTCATTTCTTTGATGATTCTGCTTTATTTTGATCATAGTTCTGGTGCCACTTCCCTTTATCCTTTTTGTATTTGTTTTTGCCATTTCCATTCTTTTGTTTACCTGTATAAGCGTGTAAAGTATGCTCATTGATTTTCCTACTTTCCTTTCATTCATCCTTTTCTCATAAGCTTCCGGTGTGCTTTGAAGCTCTTCAAATTTTAAGGTTGATAAGTAGTTGGATTCTATAATGGCTATTAGAACATTATCAAATCTAGGGGTCAGAGTTCTTATTACCTTCTCAACCACTAGTTGATCAACAAAATTTTCACCACATGTCTTCATTTGATTTGTGAGAGTCTAAATGCTTGTGAAATAGTCAACAACCTCCTGCTCATCCTCTATTTGCATCAATTCCATTTGTCTTCTTAAGGTTTGAAGCCTAACCTTGTTCAATTTCCCATCATTAGCATGACTTGTTTCAAGAGAGCCCTAAATCTGCTTAACACTTTCTACATTTGAGATCTTCTCAAAGTTTGCAACATTAACACATTGATGCAAGAAGAACAAAGCTTTAAAATCCTTCTTCTTTGATTTCTTTATACTCCAGCCTATGTGCTTTAGTTGGATTCTCACCAAGTGCAGTAAATCAAGTCTTCACAATTTTAGTCACTTCTTGAAATCCAAAAATCATCTCCATTTGTTTCTTCCAACGATCCTAGTTTTTACTATCAAGAATAGGCAAATTCTCACCAAGAAAACCGTTTCCATTTGTTCCAACCATTGTGGATCACTCAATTTTCACTCATAGTGTTTCCCAATCCAAGAATGATAGGATTACCCGAAGAACCTCACTTCACTCGTATTTCCCATGACTCAACCTGAGCTCTGATACAATTGTTGGAGAACACTCTTGCTCATTCACACACTTGGTTGTTCTCTCCTAAGTCTCACCTATACATTGGATGAGCTCCTATGAACTTCATCGACTTGTGTCATGGGCTTGATGATTGAAACTAGCTTACTTGCTTGATAAGAAACAAAAAGTAACTAACTCAAATTGCACTAATTGAAACCGGTTATGATAGTAATTCACTCTAAACTATTCATATCTCATTGTCACTTATATAATGTTTACATATGGGCTCATGGCTCATGTCTTTGAGGTCCAATTACACAATCAAACTAGTACACTTATAAACTATGACTTATTACACTTTAATGAATTGAAATACTTCTAACAATGAGCTATTAACTACGGTGTTATGAGTTTGTTCAAATTTATCATTTTCAATTTTAGTGATGTTGAATTTACGTTGTTTTTTTTATGTAATCAATCAATTTAAATGAATTGATATTCTTAGTTAAAATAAATAAATAAATTGAGAGTTTACTCGAAATTAGTCGGAACAACACAAGAAATATGTTGCAAAATGTTATACGAATCTGCTGCCATTCAAAAGTGCAATCCTGACCATAACTCCTTCTAAAGATCAACCCCAAAGAACAATTAATTAAAGACAGCAACAAAATGAGACATGAGATTGAGACACAACTTAGATCACAAATTTATAACTTTCGTAACACTTTACACGTACGTGACAAATCTTGAAGCAAACAAGGAATAATATGATCCAGAGGCCACAAGTAGTGCAATACGATTGGATCTTGAACAATTAATCGGGCAATCGTAAACACTTATGTGATCGTAATTTTAAAAACAAAAAGTAAAAGAGTAAAAAAATTAAATAATATATATTTTTATGTGTATGCACTCAAATAATTTTTATTTGATGTTGCAACTAAATAAATAATGCTCTCAGTTGATAGCAATAGCAACATCATTATGGGCACTACTTGAGAGTGAACACAGACAACTATCTCATGGTATATATAAAAAAAAAGACCACACTTCACAACTGTCTCTATCATGCTCTGATTAGGAGAGGAACACTTACAAAACACTCTGATTAAGTCTTAAATATTCTTTTCTTGTTTGAATATTTATCTTCCTAAGTTCACATTTTTTGTGATTTAATTTTAGATTCTTGGAAATTATTAATCTATATATTATTTAATGGATAACCATCGTCAACTCAACTTATAGTTGAGTTAGTTAGAATTGGTGAGTAACTTCGAAGTCTTTGGTTATAAATATATTAGCACAATTTGTTGAATAAAAATAAAACTAAAAAGTTTCCCTTGAAACAAAAAAAGTAAAAAGAGTAGTTATAGCATTGTGCAGAATGTTAATCTCTCAATGTCCATTCTCCTTCTTTACATGTGGTGTGGTGTGTATTGCACTTAGAGCTATTTCAAACCGGGCAGTCCAACTCGACACAGTTCCATGGCCCAAACTGAAAAAGAGATTGTACTTCGTTGATGATTTTACCATATATCCCCCATATTTAACCACTACCTCCACAAAGGCAAGGAAATGACATTTTTGCCCTCTTATAAATGTTAAAATTTGTAATTTTTCACCATTCCATCATTTGACATTTTTGGTAACAAGTGAGTCAATTTTTTTTCTATTTTACCGGAAATCTTTTTTCAAGTTTTTCAGTGAAGAAGTTTCACTCCGGAAAACTTCAAAAAAACTTTTCCGGTTCATATGCTATTTCCATAAATCTTATTTCAAGTTTTTCGGAAAAACACGTTTTCCGGAATTTTATTTTATTTTTTAAAAAAAAATCAATTTATTTTAATTTTATTTTTTTTAATTTATTTAATTCTGATTTTTTAACTAATTAGACCTAATTTTTTGGTTAATTTTTCGGTGGGTGCTGGTGACGAGGAAGAGACGACAAAATAATACGAAGATCACGTAACGCTGATACTTCATCATCCATGATGGATCCTCCGAAGAGGATTCGACCAACAGCATCCACGAGGAGAAGACGGATGATAGTGGAAGATGATGACCTGGGAGAGCAAGATCATCTGTTTATCCCGGAGGCTGATATTACTATACACCAGCAGGAGAAGCCTCCTATAGTACATGAGGAGCAGGAGGTTGATATTACTATACATCAGCAGGAAAAGCCTCCTATAATACATGAGAAGGAGGAGGTTGTAATACACGAGGGGGAGCATATGCAGGAGGCACCTGAGGAACCTGGTGAGCTGACACGGTTTCCTAGAGGACCATATGATTTGTCCGTCCTTACACGATACCAATACCATGTTTATGCTAGATTGTGGTTTTGTCAGGTATGTTAAATTAATTATTATTTATGGTGCATTAAAAATATTTAAATTAATTATTATTTTTGTTCTATATTTAATTTTAATGTCATATATTTTCTTTGTATACAGGAGCGACCAATGCTTAAAATTTTTGCTCATGGAAATAAACTGCAACAATTTCCCCGCAAGTACTACCGCGAATCATATAACTGAGTGAATTTATCGGGATTGGCCCCTTTACAACGGGGTAGCTTGAAGCTGATTGACAACAACCTGATTTCTGCATTTGTGGAAAGATGGCATTATGAGACATCGTCATTTCATATGTCATTTGGTGAAATGGCGATTACTTTGGATGATGTTGCCAATCTTTTGGGCATTCATAACAGGGATGAGTGTCGCGGCCTAAAATTTCGAGTGTTTCTAGAATTCAATGGAGTCGCCACCAAAGTTTATTTTAAAATAGGGAAAATATTGGAAAATCCTTAAAAATTAAAAAAATTAAAAAATTAAAAAATGGTCTTTGAAACCAAATTCTAAGTTCGGGAGTCGATTATGCGTAGGGAATGTATTAGCACCCTACGACATCCGTTAAAAAAACAGTTACCTATAATTAAATGTGCAAAATTAATATTTACTTAAATATATTTATTTCTCCTTTATAAAATGCAAATATAATATTTTTACGAAAATAATATAATGATAAAAAAAATATTTAAAATATAGAGAGAAAAAAAAAGTTTTTGTTATTATGCTTGACAAGAGTGCAATCTTGCTCCTACGTATCTCCCGGTGCGATGGAGAAATCAAAGCTACGTAGTTCTTGGGTAGAAAATGCGGATGTGTTGATTGCTTTTAAAGAAATTGTGTTTTGTTGTTGATAAAAAAAGTTTTGAAAAAAGAATTGGTTTGATTTGATTAATATTTTAAAATGCAAGTTTTAAGACTATCTAGTCGTACAACTCGTGTCTCGAAAAATTTAAGGAGTAAAAAGATGTCACATCTAATTTAATCCTTTTAAGAATATTTTATCCTTTTAAGAATATTTTATCATTTTTGGTTTTTTTTTTTGAAGACCCAAGCCCAACCTAACTAAAAAGGGTCAAAAACAAAAGATGAAAACCCTAATTAGAGGGGACAGCCGCTTTCATGAACACACGATTCTGAAAAAAATAAAAATAAAAAAAAACCTTCACTCATATGCTCATTCCCAATCTCGAACAATTCCCTGTCTTCCTCTCTTATGCCCACTCATATTCACACGGTTCTGAAAAAGAGTGGTCGGCCAGTAGGTGCCACAAGGTTTACAGATATGGCGACGGCGGATATGAAGAGGAACAAGGAAACGATGACGGCGGACAAGGGAACCGTGACGGTGGCTACGACGGTCACATCAGCGATATCAACACAGGTGATTCGGATTTTTAGTCTTATTATTATATTTTCGTTCATAAAAATAAATAATCTACATCTTTATAACAAAATAAATAATTATACGGTTAAGATAAGGAATAAACAGATTTAATGTACATGAGAAAAATATCTTTGCGTTTTTGTTTGATGTTTGTTACTGATCTGATTTCTTCCTCTTCTCCTTTTTGGTATGTGTTTTTTTTATCAGTAAAGTTAATCTCATATCAATTCAAAAAATCCTCCTTCCCTTTGATTTTTTTGTCTCAATTTATAAGTAAAATGGTGAATGCTTCTGATTAGTAGATAAATTTGAGCTCTGGATTTTGTATTATTTTACAACCAATTTTAACTGGATTTTGTATTGTTTTTTTAACAAATTTTAAGCAATGTATAATTAAGGAAAAAGTGTTTTTCACTTTTTCAATGAGTACACAAATTTTACAAGTAATTACCTCATTAAGCTAAAAATTAGATCAACTTAGGCAAGAAACTGGTTTGTAGCATGTAGTGATTTTGAAAAGTGTTCCTGTGTTGCTGTGTTTGCAAGTGATTTTGAAAAGTGTTTTTGTCTTTGCAGGAAAGAGGCGTGTTACTGTTTTTTTTGGCTGGCCAGTTGATGGGATGTGCGTGTGCTGTGTTGGTATACTGTGTAAAATGAAATGAAAAACTGGCAGGGCAGGAGAATCAATAAAATAAAATGAAGTTAAATAAAATGAATGAAAAACAATAAAATAAAATGAAATGAAAATGAAAATAAAATGAAGTTAAATAAAATGAAAGTAAAATAAAATAAAATGAAGTTAAAATAAAATAAAATGAAGTTAAAATGAGGTACTACATTTAGTTCTACAGTCCACCACCTGATGTAGATGAAGTAATGGCATGTAATCTTGCCATAACTTTATTATGAGTGCCTGCAGAAGAGATTTGGGAGGAGACTAGAAAGACTAGAGGTGCGCACTATAGGTTGGATTGGTTGAAAGAGGTATTCAGAATACAGTGTGCAGCTGAAAGATTTGATAGTGTTGTTATGGCGTATCTGCTGAATTTGGTAGGGAGTACTATCTTTGCAGATAAGAGTCATACACTGGTCAATGCGAAGTAACATCCTCTATTCAAAGATTTAGACGATACAGGTAGATAAGTATGGGGTGCTGTTGCACTCTTATAAATGTATTCAATCTCTGATAAAATGGATTGATGTGTTCATGCTCTTGATCATAGAAACTTTTCTGAAATGAGCGCCTGATTTTTTTATGTTGCAACCTTGTCATGTTGTTCATAGCCTCCCAACATTTACACATGTCACCCATGTTGTGTTCCAACATTAACTTCAGTTTCCAATGAGTTTGTTCAACCCTATCATTACATGTAAATTGTCACCATGAAGCAATCCAACAATATATAGTAAAATTACAAAATTGAAGTTTTAGAGTAACATGACATACCTGTTAGTTGTTGTGTTCCCCAAATGCATCATTCGATTTTTCCACACTTCAACAAACCTCTGCTTATGAGGAGTCAACCAAGTTTCTTTTACATAATCAACAAACATTTGATTATCGACACAAGATTGCTCAAACGTGTGCAAACACATGATATACTCTTTTTCATCACTACAATAAATAATGTATTTCCACGTATTCAATACTAATTCTTGTCTATCCTTTAAGACATATTGCTTGCATTTTGCTCTAACATTTTTGTCGATATGAAATTGACAAAGCAAATTAACAGCATGTGAAAATACAATATCAACTGCTTTCATTAAAGCAAGATCTCTGTCTGTCACAATTACATGAGGAAATTTATTTTGTGTAACAAACATTTCTCTTATCCTCTCTAATGCCCAACAAAAGTTTTCTTCCCGCTCACATTCCAAATAAGCAAATCCAACTACAAATGTCATCTCTGTTGATGTCATACCAACAATTTCAAGTAATGGCATTATGTATTTATTGGTTTTGTAGGTGTTGTCCATAATCAACACAATAGGAAACAAATTCAACAATTTCACTGAATCTGGATGGGCCCAAAAAATATTTCTCATAACATCTGAGTCTTCCCGCTTTCTATTCCAACACATATTTTGTATCTTCAATTAACCTGAATAAATGTTGCATCTCTGTCTTGTGAGATCTTAGTAACATTGTTCTTATCTCGGTCTTGCAATGAGAGTAATATGTGTCTCGGTGCAACATTATATTTTGTTAAGTCATGAACATGTTTTTTCTCTTCTTCATCTAAACATCCAACAAATGCATGCCCTCCAAAGTATCAGGTAATTCATGGTTGTGAACTCCACAAATTACTTTAATTGTCCATCTTGAACCATCTTTTAATGATTTTGATCTGAGCTTGAAATGACAACCACACTTTTTTGTTGAACTTCAAGTTAAACTATCAACAAACTTGTATTTTCCTCCTTTGTCAAACATAATATTAATTTACTTCTCCCTCTCTCTTTATCTAATCTTCTGATGACAATGGTCACTTTATTTTTTATATCGATTTCTCTAGCCTAATTCACAACAGCTTCCCGTGTATCAAATATCTAAAATAAAATATAAAATAAATTATAATAATTAATCACAATAATAGATTTTGACAATATTAATATTAATTATAATTATTCATACCTGATCTGTTTCAAAAATGTTGGTAGTATCGACGCATGTTTTATCATATAATAGTAGCGGTTTATCCATATCTGTTAAAATTTATAAAAATAAATAAAATAAAATAAATTAAAAAAAATTGTGTGTATTGGAAAATTTGTGAAGAAGTTTTCTGGTAAACCCCTTCTGTATCGGAAAACTTTTTTCAAGTTTTCCGGTATAAACTTTCTGTATTAGAAAACTTTGAAAAAGTTTTCCGATAAACCTCTCTGTATTGGAAATCTTCAAAAATGTTTTCCGGTAACTTCCGGAAAACTTTTTTTGATTGATCCGGAAATGTTGGAATGGTAAAAAAAAAAAGTGTATTTGAGTTGGTAAAATAGTAAAAAAAAATTAATGATATATTTAGCATTTTCAAAAATTTGTGGGGCTATAAGTAAAAATGTGAGGGTATAGGGTGAAGTCATCTACTTCGTTAAGTCTACATATTTTGGTGGCCCAACCCAATTTTAAACACATGGGATCGGGTCGGATATATTAAGTTTTGAATATTTAAAAAGTAAATTTAATTAATAAACTATTTAAAATTTTCTAAAAATTACGTGAAACAGTGACTCATTCTAGTCTAGTGGTTTAATCGGACCAGACCAAAATGGCCAGTTGTATTCCGAATATGTTAATTAAGGAGCTCAACCCATTCGGTAGAGTTTAAATTCACATCTCTAACTCCACCTTGGACAACTTGGGGAATGCAATTATACAAAAAATATATCAGACCATAAAGAGAGTGATAATACTTGTTATCTACTTAACTTTTACCATATTTTTGGGTGTTAGATTTTAGAGAAAAAGAATAAGTTGTATTTTTTATATTTAAAGTTTTTTGAAAGAGTGACATGATACATAATCATATAATATTTTAATTGTCATTTTAATTGATTTTAGATATATTTATAGTTACTTTAATTTAGAAATAAAGAATAGATCATCGCATCTATTTTCCTCTAAAATTTAACCCTCAAACATAGTCATAATATATTAGACAAATTTTAAGATAGATCATTTTAGTAAGTGTTCTATCGATGATAGATGATAGGTACTTGAAAATTGTTCAAAACTCCAAAAACGATAAATGTTATCTCGTGAAAGTAAAATTTTATGATCCTCCTCATTTTTAAAGATGAGAAAGTGATTTGATTGGTTTGATATTTTATTATTTTTTAATTTGTTAAAAAATAAATAAATAAAACAATAAATGGTTACATTCTCCTTGCATTGTAATCTCCTGAACATTAGAAAAAATAAAACATTTTAATACATTAATTTTAAAATAAAGTATTTTAAAAAAATCAAAAAGAAAATATAGTTGAAAAAAATCCAAATTTTATTTAAAAAATAATTTTTCTTTAAAAATACTCTAATATAGATCTAGTGTTGATAATTATTAAAATAATGAACTCTGAAAGAGAGTGTTGCTAAGTGACAAAGGCAAGTACAGGAACGAGTCGTACATTTGGGGGACAGCAACGATATTGTAAGGTTACCAATAAAATAAAACCAAAAAACAATTATTTTTTTTATACGATTTTTTTTAAGTAGATAAACAAATACATCACTCAAATTAATCTTAAATTTTATAAATCAATAAATATATTTTTAAAATAATAATTAAAATGATATAAAATATTAATTATTTCACATATATCAATATTATTATATATGTAGATTTACATTTTTTGTGAAATAATTTATTTATAAATAATCAATGAATAATTATAATTACTTATAAAATTACCTATGAGATGATAAAATTTTAGTAACAAATTTAATCTAAAAAATATGACATTAATATAACCTCAACAATTAAACTAACATGTTAATCTACTTGATAACAAAAAATTATAGAAAACTATTTTAATTTATATTTTACTATTTAAAAGATATATTTATAAATTACAAGATTAATTTACTTGTTTATTCAATTTGTTTGTTTCTGATTTCTGATCAAGTTAACGGCATGATCACAACTTCATCGCAATGTAGATTTTCACCAGTAGGCCAGTCTGGCTAGTAGTGCTTTGTGTGATGTGTCAAAGATCTCTAAGATACCCTTTCTTCTTGCTTCTCTTTTGTTTTAGTTTAAACACTTTATTTACTCTCACGGTCATTTAATTTTTTTTTTTTATATATATTAAGAAATATAATAATTAAAAAAAATTATTTTATTAAATTACTTATTTCAATTATGGATAAATTTTCGACTATTATCAATAAAAAGTATAATAATGTTTTGAAAGTTACGTATATAGTAATTATTGAAGGGTAGTACAAGAAAAAATAACTTAAAGTTACGTTGAAAATTATGAATGATATTCGTTTTAAGATAATTTTTTTATACTAAACTGACACTCATTAGGAGACGGATAGAGTATTAAAAAAATAAGATATATTGAGTGCGTTGGTTTGAGCTTATATAAAAATGATTTTTGTGTTAAATAATTTAGAGATTTAAAAAAAAAATGATTTTTTAACTCCTGTTTGTTTACTATTATAAAAATAATTTTTTTTAAATAATTTTTAACCTGCTTGTATACAATTTTGTAAAAATAAGTTTTTTAAACTACAATAACCATTTCGAAGACACATTCTAAAATTTGATCAATGTAATTGAGTACTTCTAAAAAAAACAAATAAATAAACACACACAACCAAAAAACAACGATGTAGAAAAATGAGAACAAAACTTATTTGATGAAAACCGAGGGTCGGCATGTAATGAGAAACTAAGCAACTAATGAATTGATGTGAATCGATAGAGAAAAACTTATTAAAAATGAACGGAGGGCAATTTGGGATTTTTCAAAATAAGGTAGGGTAATTACATCATTTTTCTGATCAATGCGTTAAGTTAAGTATTTTTCAAGAGGTAAATGCTAGAAGCTACTATTTTTAACTTTTCATTTTTAGCCAAAAAAAA
Organism: Cicer yamashitae; assembly: GCA_037974755.1. Classification (NCBI taxonomy): domain Eukaryota; kingdom Viridiplantae; phylum Streptophyta; class Magnoliopsida; order Fabales; family Fabaceae; genus Cicer; species Cicer yamashitae. Next base: position 9,587,941 of record JBBPBQ010000003.1, read on the forward strand.
TGATTTTTTTAACAAAATGTTAGCCAAAAAATAATTTTTTTTAACAAAATCATTTTTAAAAAATCTAAAACAAACACATCTTTCAAACCCTACAAATTGATTTTTGGCTTGAAAAAATAGATTATTTTATGAAAAAAATATGAAACAAACGCAACTATTATCAATATAAATAGTAACTTTTAATTTCATCATCTTATTATATACTTACGACTTCTATTTATTATCGGTGTATTTACACTATATATAATCATTAATCTCTTTATTATATATTTTAACATGTTCAATCGTAATTTACTACTCAAATATTTTATTATAAGCTTATGACAGTCTAGTTAAAAGTTGGAGATGAATAAATTTTTATTTTTATTTTAAATGATATTCATTCATTTAAATGGATAGAAATTATATTTATTTGAGAATATTATAATTTAAAGTTGTCAAAATCGAAATGATGAATCTGCGTACAAACTCACATATAGAATAATAGCATAAAACGGCAAAATGTCTATAAATGTGACGAAACCTACAAAAATAACAAAACTGAGGTATTCGAAATACCTATGTATTCGGAGTTGTAACGTTGATGACGTCAAAATCTTTAATTGAATTTACACTTGATCAAATATAATATGTCAGTCTGAACCAAAGAACACTACAATAAGATGAATAAATAAAACATTACACTAAGACGACGAACAACCACACGCCGCTCAAAGACGGTAAAACTACACAATAATACGAAAGAAAAACTACATATGCGTAAAATCACTTATTTAAATAAAAAAAAATAACAAATAATTTAGATGGGTGATTTGATATTAAAAGATGGCTCTAATTCTCCTTTACTTTATTGAAAAAAGAAGAGCTAATCAAAATAGAGAAGGAATTAGGACCCGACTAGATCACAAAGCAAAATACCTTAAGAGAACACATTTAGTTTTTAGAGACTAAATAAAAATCATAAATTTCACATATAAAAACTAAACTTGATAGTTATAATGTGAATTATAATTCAATAATGAATTTAATTTATATATATCGTCGGTGTAAATAGTTTTTACACTGCCAATTAATCACAATCGTTTGATCACCGGTAGGGATATGCAATATATATGGTTAGTTGGACCATATTGATAAATTGAATTGCACTACACACAAAAAATTCAAATCAATTAAATGGTTCATGAATTGAACCACATATTTAAAACAATTCAGTTAACCAAACTTAATTAAAAATCAGTTTAATAATTTTTAAACTTTTTTAATCTCAATTAAAAATTTTTATCATAGAAAATTTTCAAAATTTGTTTTTCTTGAAAAAATATAGAAAATATCAAAAACAAATTTCCAAAAAACAATAAAAATATATATATTATAAATAATTTTTTGAAATTTTTGAAATTTTTTTTATTGACAAATTTTTAGTATCTATTTTTTTCAAAAAAATCAAAAATAAATTTCTTGAAAAAAACAAAAAAAAATTCTCAAAAATTTTTGCCAAAAGAATGTTGAAATTCTTTTTTGAAAAAATTGAAATTTTTTTATTAATTTTTTTTTTACATCTATGTTTCTCGAAAAAAACCGATATTCTTTTTTTTATAAGTATGGTGACTTGCTTAACAAAACACACAAGTTATGGGCGAATAACCAAAGTTTAAGAGGCGAAATTTCATACCCGATGATTAGTCTTATAGTAGCTCCAATAGATCAAAGTTGTAGAGAAATTTGATTAAGCCATAAGTATAACTTCTTTCTATAATAAAATTAACAACTAATTATTAATATTAACTATTTTTAAAAAACTAATTAAATGTGATTACAGTGATAAAGCAAATTTCTAAAAGACCATATCTTCATTGCGAGGACACACTAGACCAAGACGCAAATTCATCTAAATATTTGAATTCAAGTAACAATGAATTATAATTAAAGACGAACTATTGAATTCATAAAAAACGGAGTTGAAATCTTGAAACAATTCTCATATAAAAATAAGTAAAATGGTAACAATACCACTTAATGAACGTTGCTATTAAGATTACAAAATCAAAGTGCAACGCAATGGAACATGACATCTATCAATTGGACAAGGATGTTGTGTCGGCAAGAAAATAAAAAAGGGATACGATATGGGTGTGAAACCGTGTGTGATATTGGTGGAGGAGTTGATGTTCATGCAATTAAGGATTTCCGAAAGGTTAAATAATGCAAAAGTTGTTTTGGCGCATTGCTTAGTAAGGTCAAGTTAATATCTTATCATAGTTATTATCATAATTATGATATGAAGTATCACCAAATGGTGTGGTGATGTTTTTTTGGATACAATGGTGTGGTGATGTTATTGCATTTGTCTTTGTCCTTCGGATGTTTTATTGATATTCATACATCACAGTGTATTTATCTCTTTTATAAAATGCAACACTTCCAAAAACAATGAAGCAATTGGATGCATATTAATTTATTTTATTATGAAAAAATATTTTCATAATACCATAAAAAATTTAACATTAAAGAGTTGTATCGACATTTTTTTTTAATTACAACACATTTTTAGTTAAAAGTATATTTTTCCTGCACAAACAAGGTATGTGCATAAATATTAAATTATACAATTTGTTATACTTAAAATAAAAATAAATCAATATCATTCCTCTTAAATATTGAGTAAACTTTAATTCATTGATATACTATATATTACTTTTTCAAATTTTTTTAAAGATAATTTTCAACAATACCTATTGTTATTTCATAAATTATTTACTTATTTCTACTGGTTATATTACATTTTTGAAAGGTCCACTTCTAATTGCTTTTTTAAGGGACTTCTTCTTATACTAGTGTGATATCAAATAGATATTTTAAATTATAAACTTAAAATTAAAGTATATATATTTTTAGACTATTTGATCGGATGGTCTATAATATTCGACTGCATGATTTTCTCTAACAACTATGAATTCAAGTTCGAATTTTTTGAAGATGGATCCAAGACTTGTAATGAGAACATTATTGACCAAATGTATATATAGCCCAGACGATGAAGATTTGATTAAAAATTCACATATCTTGGATATAGTTACTCAAGACCATCTTATTTGGGCTAATAATGCAAGTGGTATGTATGATGTGCGAGAGGCTTACAAATATGCTATTTCTACATTCATATATACATCAATGTTGCATGATCAAGAGATTGGAACCTTATTTGAAAGTTGACGGTTCCTCTTCTCTATAAACACCATTCTCTTAAGATACCAAAAAATTTCCTCTTGAAAGAAATGCCTATTTATCTTTGTTCTAAAGAGATAATGGATATTATTGAGTACCTTTTGAGCTGACAGATTGAGATTGTTTATCTTTCAATCTCTTATCTTTGGTAACTTTTTTTTGTATATCTCTCTCGTAATCAATCATTCTTTTTTATTTATTTATTTTAATTACTAATTTTTTTTTAAATACATTAAAGTTATTAAATTCACCGACCATAAGTTAGAGAATCCATTTTCGGCTGTGATATGCTCTCACCCTCACATTTAACTCCCAATCACAAAGTGCTTCTCTAATGTCTCTTTCACACTTTTTTTTAATTCATTTCCAAGTCAGTCTTCCACGTGCTTCTCTCAATAACACCCTCTCCCCTTTCACACTAATTCTCATTCTCACATTCTAACTTTCTTCAACACCTTTTTCTTCTTCCATTCCTCTCTCTCTCTCTTTAATCCTCACTCAACACCAAAACCACATCATAGTATCAATAACCCACCTTTTCTTTTTCATCAAAATCAAATCTTTCAAACAAAACACAACATAGTAAGTAACCAAACACAAGCCTAATCATTCACTCACTCACTCATTAATTCATTAATTCCAATTCCATAAAATCAAGATGGAAGCAATGAATAGAGAAGAAGTTATAATAAATGATGGAACAATGCAGCAATATTGCATTAACCATCCTCACAGAAAAAACCCTGCTGGTATATGTGCTTTTTGTCTTCAAGAAAAACTTGGTAAACTTGTTTCTTCTTCTTCATCTTCTTTCCCTTCTTCTTCTTCTTCCTCTTTCTCTTCTCCTCCTTCTTCTTCACCTTCTTTCAGATTCAACACTCTTCAAACTTCCTCTTCTTCCTCTTCTTCTCTTAATTTCCTCTCTCTTCCTCCAACTTCTTCTTCTACAAAACGTGACCATCACATTCGTTCTCGTATCCCTTTTCTCTTACCAAACAAAAAGAAACCACCTTCATCTTCTTCTGCAAATGTTACTTCTTCCGACTCTGTTTTCAAGCGTAGCAAATCCACAACAACACCCAGAAGAACAAAGCTTCTTGATAACGACGATGCAGAAAATGGTGATTTTGCTTTTAGAAAAAGGAACAGTTTTTGGTCTTTTCTCTATCTTTCTTCTAGACCCTCTAGTTCATGCAGCAAGAAAATGGAAGTTAAGAGCTTTAAGGAAAGTAACAGTAGTCCAAGGATTTCAACTGTGAAGCCAAAGTTTTGTTCTTCTACTTTAGGAAGAAACTGTGAAATGGTAGTTGAAGAAGAAAATGAAGAAGAAGAGGAAGAAGAAGAAGAAGAAGTTTCTGGTTCAAGTTGTGGTTCTGGTTCATTGGAACAAAGAAAAGTTTCAAGATCTAGATCTGTTGGATGTGGTAGCAGAAGCTTCTCTGGTGATTTATTTGAGAAAATCTCAACTGGGTTTGGAGATTGTACTTTAAGAAGAGTTGAATCTCAACGTGAAGGTAAGGCTAATAAGGTAATTTCATCTTCTGGTTGTATGAAGGAAAGAGTGAAGTGTGGTGGAATATTTGGTGGGTTTATGATGATTACTTCATCATCTTCTTCTTATTGGGTTTCTTCTGGTGGTGATGGAGAAAATTCTCATGGAAGGAGTAGGAGTAGTTGGAGTTGGGCACTTGCTAGTCCAATGAGAGCTTTTAGCAGCAAAACCACTTCCAAAAAGGATGCTAATTCTCAGAACAACAATGCACCTAATTTGTCAGCTGTCCCTTCATTGCTTACTGTTAAAGGATAAAAAATTATTTCATACTTTTAGTGCATATTTGATTTCATGACTAGTTTTTTTGAAAAATCACTTTGTTATGATTTTGTTGTTTTATGCATATTTGATTTTACAGTGAAATTGACAAAATACGGGTGAGTATTTTGTCGATCCACCACAAAATCAAATATGGATGAAGTTGTGAAGTGTAACTATTTTTAAAATACGATTTAATTTACTTAGTAGGTGTTTGGATTGAATATGAGGTTGACAAAACTGCCATAGGTTACTATAATTTTGGTATAAGTTGTACTTTGTTTCTATTTTGTCTAATTCTCCGATCATCCAATCATACATTAAATGAATATTTGAAATTTCGGCCAGTTTGACATAATTTTAATCTTTTGGATGGATCATAATTTTCTTTCATTAGTAATGTAATAATAATGTAATAGTTTTAATTTCCTTTACCAATTGTTTCTTTTTGGAAAGTTGTTATGGAACCCTTTATTGCATTGTATGTAGTGTTTAGTCTCATTAAATTGACTGTATCACCATATCATATGGGATTTTTGTTTTATTCTTTGTAGCTTCCATTATTTGTAATATTCAAAATAAGTTCTATGGCAAAGAGATGTAATTTTATTTTAGTTAATGTAATTAAAATCACTATTCACATGCATACACATGTTTTGAGTAATTTAGGCAATAGAATCAATCTAGACCATGTTATGGCTATGCTATGCTATACAACTTAATAATATACCTTGTGGTTGCTATTCTATTAATGAATAATTTAGGGGGCAAGTTGTTTATTTATTTACAAAAAATGGTTGCACAATAGTCAATAGTCAAATAGATGAAGAAGGTTGGAGAGTGAGTTAAAGTGGTCCCCTAGATTGTGTTCACCAACAAGATCTTGAATTCATTATTTTTGTAGGCTTTAGCATGCAGCTGCTGACAGTCCTAATTAATATTTTAGTGATTTTTCTCTAAGTGTTCCACATGCACAGTTCACAGCTGTATAGTCAAGACAAAACCTCTACTTTACTGTGTTCTTAAGCTGCTAGTTTTGGCTGCCAAATTACTTTCATTAATGCTTTTTTTTATAACTATTAGTTTTTTCCTTTTTGTCTTGCCAATGGTTTTTTATATCATTGATCTAGACAAAAGGATTCATTTTAAAGTTCAACTTCAAAAGTTGGGCCTAATTTTAAAATTGTTAATTCGATCTCAAATACGAATTAATCTAATTTCAGATCTACATATGAATTGATTTATTTCAAAAATTGTCTTCTATTTTATAGTTTATTGTAGATAAATTTATTTTATTTTATTTTTTCTCGAAGATCATATAAATAGAAAATATAATTTATTTTACTTATTTATTTATTAGATCATAAAAAAAAAATAGAAGAGAGTTGTTAACAAAATAGAATGAAGTTGTTAATTTATTTGTAGTATATTGTAAAATAAAAAGTTGTTAAAATAATACAATACGTTATTTGTTTTAGTATATATGTTTAATTGTATTAATTTGATATATGTATTTTTTTATTAAATATATTTTATTTGATTTTACTAATATAATTTAATTTTTTATTTATTAAATTAACAATTAATTATTTATTATAAAAAAAATTCGAAAAGGTGAGAGAAAAATACTTATTCATGTAAATTAAATACCATTTAGACATAAACCGTAGTAAAATTATACTATTTGATACCAGTTTTTAGTGGGTAAGCTCCCAATTTGGGGAGCTCTTAGTATGTATGATCATGAGCAGTTAAGATTCCATTCTTCAATTAATGTTTGTGATAATATATATATATATATATATATATATAAATAAGAATTATATTTATTCAATAATATCGAATTAAATAAATAATTTTTTAAACAATTAATAAATTAAAAATTAATATAACAGTGCATCCTAATGATATAAACTTGTGGTTGATATATATATATAATGTTAATTCATACATAGCAGATGAGACATTTTTTAGTTTCAAGTACAGAAAATAACAATAGAAAGACATGACTTTATTTAATTGTCATATATAATAATTTCTCCCAAAATATAAGTAAAATTATTTGATGTGATGGGATGCATTAATTAATTAGGTTATGGGGGATGAAATGAAATCCTGATGGTGCAATATTAGCAAGAGTGCTAGTCCCAATACGACTAATCCCAACATATTTGAGGGTTGAAATTAGACCACCAAAAGAAGGAAGTTTTGTGTTGCAATTGGAGAGTGGTGTAGGAACCATTAGGTTGCAACCATTAAGTAGTGAAGATAGATCAAATAGCAGAGGATCTTCCATCATAATTGAAAACTTCCCATCATCATCACTTGTTGCATTAGAAATCATATTTCCTCCACATTCTAGTTGTACTTGAGCATCTGAAATATTATATAGTATTTATTCATTAATTATCAGTTTATTATTGACCAAGTGAGTCAAAACTATATGATTATTGTCATGTTGGTTAGATATATGGAAAAAGAAAAAACTTTTAATTGTTTTAGAACTTTAATGTAGGATTTTGAAGACAAAATTTCTACTTTTAATTTTTTAATATATATGCATTTGTTTATCTTTTAAGCAATATTACAAGAATAAATATATATATTTTTGATAGAATATTACTACATAGAAAAATGCTTGTTTGTACAAAGACCAACAAGTACAAAAACTGACAAATGAAACAGCACCTTATGATTACAGTATTTCTTTAACTATTTATTTTTATTCTCTTCATGTATTTTTCTCATTATAAGACTCTTTTGATATTTTTTTATAAGATTATTTTTAATTTTTCAACTGTATTAATTTTTTTCTTTATTAATTTATCCTTAATTATGTTATATTTTTATCTGTAATTTGAAATAAATATTATAACTAAAATTATAAATTAATTATCTTTCTTTAAAAATAAACTAGTAAAATATTTTAATTTAATATTACAATTAATTCTTTTAATTCTCATGATTTAGTAAGGACGGAAGTAATACAAGAATAAATATTAGATGTGGAGCTGAAATGAAATCCTCATGATTATTACCAATTTTTTGTTTAAAAAAAATTATTAGTTTAAGATAGAAGTGAGAACATAAGATGAATGGCAATGAAATTTGGCCTTACTTGAAAATACTGGGATTGCAGCACCATTGACACCGACATTGCTATTCGAAGTGCAAAGTACAGTTCCTTGAATATTAGCCGAACCTAAGAGATCATTGAGAATACCAAGTTGTGTTTTGGCTTGGGGAATTGCCATTACAACAATTAGGAAATATGTGATGAAATATTTCATAGTCATGGCTCTCAAATTAAATGTATTGCTTAATTGGAACAAGTTATACCAATGCACCTAAACTATTTATACTACAAGGAAGCACTACTTTGCATTGTTTTCAACATAATTACCATCACCAAATTGGAATATGTGTGTGCGTGTAATATGATATGTGGCTTATTACCAATTTGATGCTAATATTCTTTTTTTCTCATTTTGAACCTTAACGTTTTAAAGTTGTAATTTTTAATTTGCACATTTAGCAACGGTTGATTCCTTATTATAAGCGCATTTTACGAGCACTATCTGCATATCAAAACAAGCAATTCGTTCTCTTGTGTAGTGCATGCTTGCTTATGTGATATTTGAAGAGGCCCAAAGATTTTCCCATTAATCCAAAGATTGACACATAACAAAAGCATATCACAGTACTTTTTGTTCCCACACCGTCCATTTGTTCATCATTATTTCTCAGTGGAGACGACGTAAAGCAAAATATTTACATTGCACATTTATTTTGGTCCGTTGATTCTTACCTGCTCTCACAGCCCAAAGTTATTTTTTCAACTTTTTTTTTTACTACTTTTTCTAATATACGAGAGTTAGTTTTAACCCCATATTTCTAAAAAGGAAAATGTTTTGATATAAGGAAAAACTCAATTCACATTTTAAGAGAGATAAAAATAGAGATAAAGATAGTAAAACGGATCAATTCTTTCTGTCCTATTTCGATCCATTATTAATCTGTCTAAAAAGAGATAAAGTGGGTTAACTAATGTTAAAATATTGAAAATCACACCCCATCTCTTTCTAAGTCGGATTAGCGGGTTGGTGGCTACTTCTTTAAAATTTTAAAAATAAATTTATTAATTAATAAATTGATAAAATTATGTAAAAAATGTAACCAAATAAAATTATAAGAAATCAAAATATAAAACCAATTATTCCAAGAAAAATATAAAAATTATCATTGAAATATGGTTCATCATCCAAAAATATAGAATAAGTCAACAAATAAACTAAAATTAAAAGTTAACTTGTCCACCAATTCACAAACTATTAAAAATATGAAGCTAAAATCACAAAAACTTAACAAAATCCTCTAATATTTTGTGAACCGGTAAGTAGTTATGGCCCGACAATGCAATTCGCCCCATCACCGCTCTGTTTTTTGGCAGGTTAGATGGGACAGACCAACTAGTAGTAGCGGGTTAAAAATCTCAATTCTCCCTTCCAAAAATGACGGGATAAACGGGTCAATCCAATGGGCCCAATCCATTTTACCATCCCTTAATAAAAATGATGGTGGGATAAATGTGATATATTAGTGATATGATAGGAAGAGAGATAGAGATAAAATAAGGTGTTGAATAAATATATAAAAATTAAAGGTGTTGAATAAATATATAAAAAGTAAAGGTGTATAAATATAAGAGTTGTTGTAAAAAATTACAACTTCTTTCGTTAGTACATATCTGATCGTCAAAAAAAGTATTTCTTTTATGCAGAAGTACATATTTAGAGAATGAAAAACATATATTGTTTATGAAGTATACTACGTTTTTTCACCTCTCCTTTTCCCAAAGAGAACCTAGAATAGTTCTCTTGCCTATTTGACTAGGTCTATGATTTAGTCTATGGTGTATTAAAAATGAATTTTGTCTAATGTGAACATTTAAAATAATTTTGCAGATAGAAACAAATTTGTACATAATGCAAGACTTATTCCATTTATACACCATAAAATTGACTTTAAAAATGAGTCATATTTTTCAAAAATAGATAACACTAATTTTCCCCCTACATATTCTTGTTTAATTAAAAAGGTTAGACTTCAAGTCATCTAAAAAATCTTTTAAATATAACAAAACATGGTTATTTTAATAAAACATAAATTATATTCTTTTTTATCACTATTATTATATATTAAAAATTTGTAAATTGTATTAAATCATATACTTATATTTTCAATAATTTAATTATATTATATAAAATTTTAACATATTTAAATACTATTAGACGAGATGATTTTAAGATTCTACAATAATACGAACCATAAATTTACACAGAGCTAATTTGAATTGTTTATAAATTTGATTGGTATTGCAATTAATCCCACCAAGTTGAAATGACAATTTTACACACTACATTTTGATTGAATCAAGTAATCACACCAAATTGATTAGGAGAATTTAGTCTGCATAATCTTTTGGGTGTAACTAACAAAATTGTATCGACTAAAAAACCTATGAAATGATCCCTCGTTTACATTCCCATGTCAGATTGTAGGTTTTAATCTTCTGTTTACTTCACTTTGTTCCTATTACTGTTTATATTCTTTAAATTCGCCCTCCAAGAGAACAAAAACATTCCCATGTCAGATTGTAGGGTACTCCACCACATTCTCAAACGTTGTAAATCTTCTATGGATTCCAAAACCGTTGCTAAAACTCACGCAAGAATCATCGTACTTGGGTATGCAACATACCCATCTCTTATAGCGTCTCTAATATCAACCTATGCACACTGTCACCAACCCCACATAGCCCATCACGTGTTTTCCCGAATTATAAATTTGTTCAACATGAATTTGGTGATTGAAAGTTTAGTGAAATCTGGTGAATGTGATATTGCCAAGAAGGTGTTTGACAAAATGCCTTTTCGAGATGTGGTCACTTGGAACACCATCATTGGTGGGTACGTTAAAAACTCGCGCTTTCTTGATGCATTGAGATTTTTCCGCGGAATGCTGAGTGCAAAAGTTGAGCCTGATGGGTTTACCTTTGCTTCTGTGGTTACCGGGTGTGCGCGCCTTGGTGCATTTTGCAATGCCGAGTGGGTTCATGGTTTGATGGTTGAGAAAAGGGTTGAACTGAATTATATACTCAGTGCTGCATTGGTTGATATGTATGCTAAGTGCGGTAGGATTGATGTTTCGAGGCGAGTTTTTGAGTGTGTGGTGCGCGATCATGTGTCTGTTTGGAATGCTATGATTAATGGATTGGCCATTCATGGGCTTGCTTATGATGCAACTGCGGTTTTTTCGAGGATGGAGGTGGAAAAGGTTTCGCCGGATTCTGTTACTTTTGTTGGGATTTTGAAAGCTTGTAGTCACTGTGGATTAGTTGAGGTAGGTCAAAAGTACTTTGAAATGATGCAGAATCGGTTTTTGATTTTGCCGCAGCTTGAGCATTATGGGACCATGGTTGATCTCTTAGGACGAGCAGGGCTTTTGGAAGAGGCATATTCGATGATTAAGGCGATGTCGGTGGAGCCTGATGTTGTTATTTGGAGAGCACTGCTGAGTGCTTGTAGAATCCACGGGAAGAAAGAACTCGGAGAATTTGCTATTGCAAATATTTCGCGTCTTGAGAGTGGAGATTTTGTCTTGCTATCAAACATGTATTGCTCTTTCAAGAACTGGCACGGTGCCGAGAGGGTGAGACAGATGATGAAAATGGGAGGAGTTCGTAAAAAGCGTGGTAAGAGTTGGATTGAATTGGGGGACATCATTCACCAATTCAATGCTGCTGATCAGTCACATGCTGAAATGAAAGCAATTTGCAGGGTGCTGGAAGGTTTGATTAAGAGAGCTAAACTGGAGGGATTCACACCCTTGACGGATCTTGTTTTGATGGATGTTTCTGAAGAGGAAAAGGAGGAAAATTTAACGTTTCATAGCGAGAAGTTGGCTTTAGCCTACGGCGTTCTGAAAAGCAGCCCCGGAACACAAATCACAATATCCAAAAACTTGCGTATTTGTCAAGACTGTCATAATTTGATTAAAATCGTGTCAAGAATATTAAACAGAGAGATAATTGTGAGGGATCGCATCCGTTTTCATCAATTTAAAGGTGGATTTTGCTCTTGTGGAGACTACTGGTAGTTATGACAGCTAATTGCTTTGTTGCATTGTTGAATGTCCCTCACATGATACAACTTCTGATTATAAGATTGAAAAGAAACTGCCAAAATGTGTGAATGGAAGGGATGAAAACCAAAAGAATGGGCAGCTCTCTTTACAAACATCAAAATCCTATCTGCTCAGGTCTATGGCTTGCCGGTAAGCTTAAAAATCATTTTTTGGACGTAATTTTCGGGTTACATAATTTAAAGATGCTATTATGTAAGTAAAATGGGTAAAGTAAATATGATAGCATGCAACTAGCAATTATTGATATGGTGCTGATGCTCCTTTTCTGGATAATAGACAATGGGACCTGAAAGATCAACAAGAAGTAAACTCATAAGGAGATGAAGTGGCTGCAGCTATTGAAGTGAACATAAAGACACAGAAACATCACTAGATGTGAACCCAGATGGACAAAAAATGCAGCTATTGTAGTGAACCTAGAAGGACAAGAAATTGCTGCATCTGCATGACTGCACCCTACCAAAGGTGAATGACTCGGTTAAACGTTTAGGCCATATAGCTGCTTCTAAACGCGCTGCTGGTTAACCATAATAGCTATGCTTCTGGGTTCACTTCATGCCGACCTCTAATTGTCTTAATGCCAAATATTAGAAAAAAAGGAATGTTTGTGATTGAATGCAATAATTATTTTTACTTTACCCTTTATATATTTACATAATAGCAACTTAGGTCATTTCTACTCTGCCCATTTTTTCACACTTCCATTGTCCTACACAGCGTTTGTGCCGATCATGCAATAGCTTTGGCTGTGAGCTGGGGCAGAACGTGTAACATATGACGGCAAACCCCATAAATCAAGTTGGTATATTTTTCAGGTTACCTTGTTCAAATTAACATTGCCTCTTGGACTTTAGGACATCATTGATCAATTTCTGAAGGATACATAAAACTGTTGTAGCCAACTCTAAAGATGACTGTTTGCAAGAAATGTGGCACTATCTGAGATTTAAATGCACTGATTGGACACAATAACACATCTTTTTTTTTCTTTGTTGTGATTATGTCAAAGTTACATGAAAAAAAGTTGACTAACAAATGCTATTCATCAAGTACCTATCGGTCTAAACAATGTATATGCATTGTTTTGTCAAGTTACTGAGTTAATCGTAGAAGAGGAAAACCCCATTGCCATTGGAAAATGGCGAAGAGCGTAATTTCTCTCAAGAAAGGTCTCGGGTTTAATAAATCTCGTCGTTCGGTAAAATAGACAAGAACAAAGTTTTATACTTTCAACTCAGATCAGTAAAGGTATTAGTAACTTTGAACACTTAGTTTAAGATTAAAAAAATGCGTCTTCCCCAAATCGCTTATTTGTTTAAGTTGGTGTTTGTTTGAAAGAATGATTTTTTTTGAAGGAGATTATAAAACTGAGAAAGATGGCAAGAAAAGAGCTACATATAGAGTGCCCCAATTAATAGAAAGAGATTAGTTTTTATTTTTCGATTGTAAAATGGCTGTACTAGACTAATATTCAATTTGAAACTACGTAATAAAAGAAAGTTTCTTTTCTCACTTTTAAGTCTTTTTAAAAGATTTCAAATTTTGTCTAAATTGACTAATCCGAAAGTGTATTTTACATAGATCGTTGCTCATTCAACCCTAATAATCAAAATGTGGAAAAAAGTTACTATTGAATTAGAACTTCTAGTAATTTATTTATCTCATTTTTTTACTATCGGATTAAGTCTTTTCACTGTCAGAGCTTAGAATTTACCAAAATAAAAATGTTTATAATGAGAAATCCCAAACTTTTCTAAATAAAATAGTGAAATTTTGAAAAATTTAGAGCTGTGTTTGAGATGGTGTGAGCTGTAAACCCTCTATATATAATTTGCACATTAATGAAATTTTGTATCTGCATGGTGTACTCTTGTACATATTGAAGTTAATTTTTCACAAATTTATTTATAGCATTTCATTGATAATACTGTTTTTGAATACAATATGTTACATCAATAAAATGCTATAGAGTCGTGGCTGCCCTTCTCAAATTATGAGTAAGTGAATATTTCCCCCAATTCTCATTTTACTTCTAGGTTTGCTTTAAATTTATGAACAACAATTTTCGAGTTTAAATTAAAGATCATGTATCCATTCAATTACTTTTAAGAATTTATCCACCAAAATTTACAAATATAAAGTTTCTATAATATGGTATTTGAATCATAGTGATTCAAATTTTAGTGTTAGTGATGTATCACCTGTTATATATAGAGAGAAAAAAATAAAAATAAATGATGTGAAAAATATATAGATTAATATATGATATGAAAATAGATAAAAAGAAAATGGGATTTTTTAATCAACAAAAAGATGAGGGTTTTTTTTTGGTCAACTAGAAAAAACGAGATTTTGAAGGGATGTTAGAGTATATCAAGCACCAAATGAATATGGACTTTTTCTGATCAAGCACCAAGTTGGGCCCTTTAACCCTTTTTTGAAATAATTGGGTCTTTTACTCTAATGTATGCATATTAAAATAAACAGCTAGTTGACAATAAAAATAAATAAATACAGTTAAATATCAAAACCATAAGAGACTTGAGAGGTTAAAAAGGTAGATTTTAAGGCTAGCTTACCACTTTAAATAAGTGATTATAAGCTGTGGGTATAGATTTTATCATACCCTTTTGATAACCAGCATGATCTATGTCCTAATTAATTAATGCTCTTACATAGATTTTGGCTTCTGCATAAAGATTAAAGATTAGGAATGGAGAATTTAAATTCTAACCCTAGAAAAATAATTAAACCATACTAGAAAGATAAGAAAATATTTTAATTCATAAGCCTATTTTGACATGCACAAGTCAAATGAAGGTTAGTCTAGTTGGTAAAGAGTTCACCCATACTCTCACAAAGGTATGAGTTCAACTCTTGCTGTTAGCTCTCTATAAATTTTAAGGCATCTTCCGACCTCCGAGACCCAACTCGATTAAACTTAAAAAAAATTAATATGGACTAAAAAGTTAGACAAAAAGATGAGAACTCTTTGCGTGAGGATATACATGTCAAGCTAGCAAAGATGATGTTGCAAAACAAAAACATTTATGTTACCGGGTGTGATGCCACTATTTAGGAAAACACTAAAAGAATGCATAGCTCCATCCACATTTCTCTCTTTTCTTTTCCCATTGGACTCTCTTTTCATGACCATCTCCTCTATTTCTAAGTCCATATAATCATGACATAAAATATCAACCTCACATACCCAAAAAATGCTAGCCAAAACAAATTAACTGAAAACTTCTACCAAAAATGGAGCCTTACACTTTGTATTATTCTTCATTGGAAATTCTCACACAACTTGTTAACACTAAATTTTCATCTAACCACCATCTTTTTGTAATGCTTTTGTTTGCAAGTTTAGCAACTTTTTACTTTGCATGTAAAAGAAAAGTACACATTTATTTGATAGATTTTAACTGCTATTGTCCTCCAAGTTCTTATAGACTACCAAAAGCCATGTTTGAAGAGAACAATTTTTTTGATGAAATGGAACAAGAAGCTGTTGATTTCCAAAGAAAGATCAGTGCAAAATCTGGATTCAGTGATGAAACATCAATTCCTCCATCACTTGCTCAAATACCCAAAATTAAAGCTCTCACCTTTGCACTTGAAGAAGCTGAAACAATCATGTATTCAGCAATTGAAGACCTTTTACAAAAAACACAAATCAACCCAAAATCCATTGACATATTAATAACTAATAGTAGCATCTTTTGTCCTACCCCATCACTTAGTTCTATGGTGATTAACAAGTTTAAGATGAGAAGCAACATTATGAGCTTCCATTTATCAGGTATGGGATGCAGTGCTGGAATTATAGCTGTTGGTCTTGCAAAAGACTTGTTGAGAGTTCATAGGAACTCATTGGCGTTAATAGTAAGCACTGAGACACTTAGTTTGAATTGGTACACAGGTAAAGTTCCATCTATGCTACTAACTAATTGTTTATTCAGAATGGGAGGATCTGCTATATTGATGTCTAGCAGGGTCCATGATAAGCATAAGGCAAAGTATGAGCTACAACATGTTGTTAGAACAATCAATGCATATGATGATCAATCGTATGCGTGTGTGTACCAGGATGTGGATGCGGAGAACAAAGAAGGTGTATTGATATCGAAGAGTATAGTCAATGTTTGTGGTGATGTGCTGAAGAAAAATATTTTTTCATTGGGACCATTGGTTTTGCCATGGAGGGAACAAATTTTGTATGTGATTTCAATTATTTGTTACAAAGTGTGGAGTAGAAGAATGAGTTTATATACTCCGAAATTTAATAGGGCTTTTGAGCATTTCTGCATACATTCAGGGGGGAGAGCTGTTATACAAGCCATTGAAAGAAACTTGAGGCTAAGGAAACAGGATGTGGAGCCGTCGAAAATGACTCTTTACAGATTTGGAAATACTTCATCTTCTTCAATTTGGTATGAGTTATCTTACATTGAAGCAAAAGGGAGGATGAAATGTGGAGATAGAGTTTGGCAAATTGCATTTGGAAGTGGATTCAAGTGTAACAGTGCAGTGTGGAAATGTCTAGGTGATGTGAAGCCTGATACTACCACTGCATGGAGGGACACAATTCACTCATACCCAGTAGATATTTTGGGAACAAACTGATATAAATTATGAACATTGTGTTGTACTTGTTGGACATTGTTTGTATTTGATAGAAAATATTGCATCTCTGCATAAATGATTTAGATTGTAGTATAAATAATTATGAAAGTATTAATTTTTTTTGTTAACAGAATCACATTTGCAAATGATTTTTTTCCAGAAATTAGATATTAAAATTTACCCATAATGTATTAAAATATATAGTAGTAAAAGACTATTTTTGACATTATACTTCCTGGCTGCTTAACCCTTTAATTAGGCAAAGATCCAAAAAAAAAAAACTAATTGTAATAACATTAAAGGCTTTGCTTGAATGAATAGACACACTGAAGAGCATTGTCACAAAGCATACATGTCGAGACGAAGTTCTTTTTGGTTGTGGTGACTGAAGGGGCTCTGTAATGTATGCACTAAACTGAATTGCAAAGCTATTGAAATACATAAGAATCTACATAGTAATAATCTATGTGCAATATAATGGAACAAAAAGGATGAGGAATCATCAAAGCATTGTACACCAAGACCTCCAAATAACAGCGCATCTAATCAAAATGTGTATTACTTGTGCAGAATAAATGAGGAACGTGCAACTAGAATCGACGGATGTCTTTAGGAGGCCGGAAGTTAAGGGGATGTGTTTCTGGAGTGGCATTTTCATCTTCTTTCCACATTTTTATGGTCTTGTCGGCTTCGCATGATATAAGCCTCGTACCCGTGACATCATAGGTTAAGGCATATATACCAGCTTCACTGTCCAGTGAACCTGTAAAAGTAATTATATATATGCTTGTCAAACTTGTGTATATGGTAGAACTAACATCAAAATAACAAGTAAAAGCAGACAAATATGCATACCGGGCTGTACAATTGTTTGGGCTTGCTGGAAATTGTGACCACTCCTCCAATCCCAGAACCACATACTGCCATTGTCACCTAAAACAGGAAAAATAAAGAAGCTTAAAGTTGAATTTCATAGAGAAAAAGAAACATATCCATGACATTTCTTATCATATGATCATGAAAAACTAGGCCAAAGATAAATTTAATTTATCCAATCAATCATAGTTCTAGGTCAATACCTCCAGTGACCATAACACCCTCCTCATTGACAGCCATTGCATTGATAATAGTTTTCTGTTGAGAGCTGCACATACAACGAATAATGAAAACACATCAATTATTATAAAACAAAAATATCTGTTTAACTTTGATCTTTGAAGCAGTATAACTTGAACATGACTATTAAATATTAATTATAGACAACTGTTCTTGTTTTTGTGATTTATCTCACAGGAAACTATCCGACTCTTTATTAATATTGGAGAAGATATGCTCAGCTAATACTATCTTTTTCTATGTGTATACTGGGCGTCTATTATGTTGCCTTCTCTGTTTTCTGCAATTTGTATTAGTTGCAGCTTGTATGGTTTCAATTCTGTGTTTACTAGCTTTGTTAGAAGGATAGCGTTCAGTTAGTATGATCTCACTCTCTTTATCTACTCTCAAGCTACTGTTTGTCTATATGCTAGTATTGTAAATGATATTATAATTAATAGAAATAAGCCTTCACTAGTCAGCAGACAGCCCTGAAATCCTCACATTTACTGTGACAATCTTAGCTCAGTGGGCCTCGCACAAAATATAGACTGCATACATGGAACTTGACTTCATTGTTGTCTAAGATAAGGTGATCAGCAAGTTTATTCGACATATTCATGTGTTGGTAGCACATTTTCTCACCAAGGCTTTTTCTACCTCCAAATTCAGTTTGCGATCCAAGCTAAAAGTGGGTGGTCCATCTCAAATTCTCAATGGCTCACACCCCCTTTTAGCTTGAGGGAGAAACATTGGAGAATAGAGAATCTCAGTTGATAATCCTCTTTTTACACATTCAATTTTGTTTATTATCTAGCTTATGCAGTTTTCTAGCATTTGTACTGTTTCAGCTTGTATATTTTCAGCTTTATGTTTACTAGTTTTCATTAGAAGCTTAGCTTATGCTAAAATATTTTGATATGTAACTAACTGAAACCAACTTTGTTAGTTATGGTAATTTAGTACTAGCATCTGAGACTCTATGGTGGTAATCTTTTCTTTCAGATTCATTTCAAAGACATGTTACAATTTCATTCCATTCTCATTTTTCTCTATTCGACCATAAACGGTAAACCTATTAACTAATGATCCTCCTAATCACTCAAGTTTGATAAAAAGTTTATGAACTCACAGCATATTGTGACAAAATTCTCCTTTTGGAAGGGTAAACTTTTTAATATTATCAGCTGAGGCAGATGCAAAAGCTTGCCTGCAGACAACAAAGAAGAGGGGGTGAGACTGAGAATACAAAATGAAAGAAAAGAATAAAATATAAAAAAGGAAAAATCAAACCATAGTTAATCATTCTACAAGTAACAATCAACTGATATTGAAAACATACTCTTTAGGATGTGGAGCCATTGCTCGAACAGACTTTTTATGGTTTGTAAGAGTTAGCATTGTTTTACCTGCATGAATGCATTGTGTGTAAGATTGATACAAAACACATACAGGAACATTGAAGTGCATTTTATCATGATTCATAGCACACACAGAGAGCCTAACAAAAAAATATAGCACACACAGAGAAAAACAAGATGTGATAAATCAACAATAAATTACCATATCTAAGGTCCCACATCTTGATTGTACCATCATGAATGCATTGTGTGTAAGATTGATATAAAACACATACAGGAACATTGAAGTGCATTTTATCATGATTCATAGCACACACAGAGAGCCTAACAAAAAAAATATAGCGCACACAGAAAAACAAGATGTGATAAATCAATAAAAAATTACCATATCTAAGGTCCCACATCTTGATTGTACCATCATGAGAGCCAGTAACAACTTGAGGGTCCTATTTACAACAAAAGAAAGCAGAATAAGGCCCCCAAAGTAAGTAAAAAAGGTTTAAAAGTATAAAATTAAATTAAGAATAAGATGTGTTTAAAAGTAGCATTTGAATGCTGAAGTCTGTGTACACATTTATCATATCAAAGAACTTGTAGTGGAAGTGTGGAACCAATCAGATAACCTACATGCCAGTTTTATTAAGATTATCAAAATAGAATAAAAATAGACAGAAGAATCTGCATACCGTTGGCCGTGTAAACACAGAGCAGACAGTGTTATCATGACCTGAAAGGGCGTGAATCTGCATTTTACTACGTATGTCCCAAACCTGAAAATTTAGAATCATCAAAAAGAATAGTGATCACAATTCTACTTCCTTAAAACATATTTAAAAATATTGGAACTAGATGAGCGAGCACAAAGTATTGCATCCACCTAAAGCTAAATATACTATCAAGTAACTATATCAACAAAGTCCATACCCGGCAGACAGAATCACGTCCTCCAGTCAGTAAAATGTCAATTGTGGGATGAATGGCCAAGCAATAAACACCGCTCAGATGACCATGATAAGACCTAATAACCTAAAATAACATAACATAACATAACATAACATGCTTTAGTGGGCAGATATTTGATGGAGTTCAGTAATTGCTGAATTATTCACCAGAAAAACAAATACTGAAATGGGGAGTTGACCTTATTCTGTTCAAGATCCCAACATTTAACTTGTTTATCATCACCAGCAGAAAACATGTAAGTATGTTTGTTGCTAATAGCAAGGCCTGTAGAGAAAGCATTCTGTTATTATTAACCCAGTTCACAATGGCTGTCACCAGTACTAAATAATTATACCTTAGCTCCTCACCTCTTACTTGTTCAATGTGACCTGTTAATGTGAGCTTTAGAACACCACTTGCCAAGTCCCATATCTGCCCAAATGAACAACTTAGCAAAAAAACATCCAAAGCTTTGAATAGGACAGCAAAAATAATAAACTCAGCATGATTAGTTTATAAGCTATTTCAAAGTTCCTAGCTTCAGTTTATAGCAAATATGTGGTTATAATGGGTTATAATATTTATAATTAATAAATAATTGACATGTTGTGTATGGATAACTCTAGGAAAAGAATACAGAGAAACTTAATATATAATATTTAACAAAAAAGGTAGCAGTTTAATACTTGAATATGGAAATTAATTACCAAAAAGCATAGTGAAGAATTTCACAAGCCAACATACACCCGTGCATGGCACGGCTTACTGCACTAGTTACTTAAAAAAAGGACAGTTGTTTTAGATTAAATTGCAAAGAAAGTAACCCACAGAGTCAACAATTCAACATGGCTCGCCAAGTTTTTTGACTTATCTATGTGCCTACACATAACAAGCAACTATTACATGCATTTTGTGGCCAAATACCTTGATAGTTCGATCTGCAGAACCAGTACAAAACCATGTATTACTGGGATCAACTGCAACAGATCTCACCCATCCTAAGTGACCACTGATGACCTACAGAAAATAAAGCATGGTTAAGTTTCTCAGCTAAAAATATATCAGAAGTGTTACAATTTAAAAGGTTTTCTGAAAAATTATGTATGCCAGAACTGATTAGAATGAAAGAATAAAGACATTAGCAAACAAAAAAAAATCCAATTATTCTGGATATAATGTCAGCGTATGAATAGCAAAGCTTTCAGTTGAAATTTGCGATGTTGAGTAGAACCACAAAATGCTTGTGCAAATTGCACTCCTACTTGCTGTGAAGCATTACCAGTTCTATGCTTTACAAGGGTTTTTAAAAATTGATTTTTTTTTACTACATAGTGGACACCAACATAGGTTTCTTCCCGCTATTATCCAGCACAAAATTTTGGTAAGCACTTACAGACAACAGGACAATGATCCAAACCCATTAGACGAATTGAAATTCTGAAACTAATTAATCCAAGGTGACCTTGCACTGGTGGTAAGAAAATGGGGGCAATAGGATGATGGAACTAAAGTGATCCTTGGCTAAACTACTAGCTAGTGCACCCGACATCCCCAATTACATTTATTTCAGTTCACACACAGAACCTGAGAATGAAAAAGAACAAACCCTAATGCCACTCATCTATCATTAAATAGTTAAAAAAATGTTCAAGCAGTTCTCACCCTGTAATTTTTCCATGGTGCATGCCACACAGGTCGTGGCCATTTACTTGGCATTCTTTCCATCAAAGCAGATGTTGATAAATTTCTGTAATATAGAAACTACAACAGTTTAGTCAAAAAGGTCAAACCAACAGAATGTCAATCCTGTATAGTGTATACATTCATATCGAGTAAAAACAACAAAATAAACATTGAGATAAGCACTTAAAGTATAAAAGGCATCGAGAGGACGCCAGAACCTTTCAGATGAGCCAGAGGTAGAAACAACTACTGTACTTTTTCCCTGAAAACCAAGATCATTCCTGTAATAAAGAAACAAAAACATAAGAACCAATAGTCTATAACAGCTGTTCGAAAAATTTGCATGCTGCATGCGACAATCTATATTTCATTTGGAACCTATGGCTTTCCTTTCTACCACAGCACGGTATAGTAATGAAAAGTGATTTCAAGATACTGTAATAAAATCTATGAATATACGGAAAATATCAAAACACAAGAAAAGATAAATGGAACAGAATACTTCCCAAGGCATGGAGTCCTTTTATTTTATTCTTTTGAAAATAAAATGATGCCACACCTTAGCAAACTTCCATCAACTTCTGCAATCTTCTATTTCGTTTACATTATGAACAGTTTAATAAAATATGGAAAGCCAAGTACGCTCTTCAAAAATATTTTAGAATACTGAACACCATATCATCATTACTAAGCTTTTGCAAGCAGGTCATATGATTCAAATCACAACTGTTATAGAGACTAATTGGTCAAATATAAACATAATAATTGACGAATTAAGAAGCAAAAATCTGATAACCATGACCCAAACAGATTATTCGCAAGTACAAAATTGTCCCTAGCCAACATATGTGCACAAAGGTAAAGAAAAAATATTCTTACGTAGTTGTGGATGGCATAGTTGGACCAACAACCAAAGCATTTTGGGCCCCTCCTTTCGGGAGATCCTTGGAATCTCCCGGACCTATCATATAAAGAAGAAACAATAGCAATAAGTTAGAACAAACACCCAGGTTTTCTTAATTTCTGAACAATAACAATGAAAAATGCTGTAAAAAGATACCATGTCAAAACTCTGAATAAAAGGGAGAAAAAAATTTGGGATAGGGAAAAATTTTAAAGAGAGCCAACCTCGTAAAACAAGCATAACAAGGAATGGCATAATACAAAAGGCGACACATCGATCAAACCAATGCTATTGAAGGTCAAATTCCAAATGCGTTCATCATAATGTCATAATATAGGAAAAGAAAAATATAGATTCAAGAGTAATGTAAAAAGGAACATACAACAAGAGTTGTCATTCTAAAAAATTATTGCTAAAATCATTAGCTTTCATGAACAACTTTAACATTGAAGTCACATAAAAACAACACAAATTTAAATTCTTGTTTCCTTCGGATCTTCCACCAGAGGAAGCAGTTGTCCTGAGACGGGTTTTAACAAAAAGGTCTGCAACTGGGATATGGGCAGCGACATTATGGTTTTATATGTCTCTACTACTGCATCATCCACAATTGACCGCGATTTTCCGCAATACTAAACATCGGATATGTAACCATGACTGTGATTTAAAACCTTGATCCTACTACTTAAATCTGTTTAAGTTATACATTTTACCCTCAAAAGTATATGTATATAACAAAATTTCAATAAATAGCTATACAAAACACTCACTCTCCTACAAATCCAAACCCAAACATAATACTCAACAATACATTCATACTACTGATGTAATAAATATAATGGCTATGTAACAAGAAATTGCAAATTAACCAAATAAGTCAAATAGATGCAAAGAAACCATAATGACCAAGAAGTCAATTCAACAATATTCCATCAGCAATACAATTCATATCCATAGAGCAAGATGATAACTAGTATCATACCTGGAAGAGCAAGCATGTTAGAGGACCCCGGTTGTTGAGATTGATCCTGTGTGGCAGAATTTGTCTGGCGGGGAGGTTGAGTAGTGTTTTTAATTCCACCATACTCAGCATTTACCTAATTTTCATTCCAAACCACATTATCATAACTTCATCAATTCATAATAATCCTAAAAACCAAAACTTGATAGCCCGAAGACAAATCCAAAGTTCATATAGTTCACCTTCCTAAATTTTTGTTTGCAACTGTCAATATTAGTAATAATTAGTATCATTAATAATGTTAGTGTTTTGCTGAGGGTGGAGATTAAATCCACGTCACTTCACTCCCTAACTCTCCCACCTCTCCCACCGAGACGCCAAGCCAACTTTATATTCCCAATTCACCTCTCTAATATAATCGAGGGCATTACGAATATGAAATTCAAATTAACAAAACTAAAAGTATAGGAATTAAGATAAAACTAACCTTGTAACTAAGACGAATTTTCTTGCTGCACGATACAAAAAAAGAGAGAGAGAAACAAAGAACAATAAGTGAACTAGAATGAGAATGGGGTATATAAAAAGGTGGAAAATTAAGAAAATAAAAGAGGAAAAAAGGTACCTTTCAGGATCAGGAGGGGCAAGTTGTTGATGAATGGGAGAGAAGAGATCGAGGGCACGTTTGAGGGATTTGAAGCTAAGCTTCTTGAGTGATTGTGGTTCAACTACCTCCATTGACGACGAGCTATAATAGTCTAGGGTTTCTTTCCCACTCACAGATTCAAAAATCGATAGAACGACGCTCTGCTTGCGATGGCTGTAAACGGAAGGAAACACAATCTTCCCACTGATTATTATAAGGAATAGGTTCAACCAAAACGAGGGTAATTTTATTTATTTTATTGCTAAATATCACCCGTGGTCCTTAACTTAATTTCGGTCAACGATTTAGTCTTTTATTTTTTTTTTTTCGATTTGTTCCTTTAGGTTTTTAAATAATTTCAGCGTTACCTTTTAAGTGGGCTTCCGTTAAGAAAAAGTAAAAAAATCCCTCGTATAGACCATCGTATATGTTCATCAAACCTTTAGGAACGATTGTCACTGAAGTGATGTTTTTCTGAACACGGATGAGTGATTTTTTTAATTTTTTCTTAACGAAATACCACTTAAAGGGTAATGCTGAAATTATTTAAAAACATAAAGGACTAAATCGAGAAAAAAAAAATAAAAAATTAATCGTTAACTGAAATTAAGTTAAGGGACCACGGGTGGTATTTAGCCTATTTTATTTATAAACAAAATTTAGGGGGAAATAATTTATTCAATTTCAAGATATAAAAAATGAATAATGTTATTACAATAGGGTCGTGTTCGAAGAACTGTTTTTTTTTTTTTTATATATATATATATAAAATTATTTTTTACTTTATAACAAGTTAGGTCATCGAATCGATTAAAAAACTTTTTTTAATTTGTTCTTATATTAATGCAATTATTTTTTTTAGATTTCTTTGGTCAGTTTACACCCTCAAAATATTGTGTTATATCTTTATACCAAAAAAGGAAAAAATATATTATGTTATACCCCTAAAACATTTCTCAGTTTTTCATAATACCTAAATTGCTGATAGTCTTGTATTAAAAGAAAAAAGAAATTCAAAGTTCATTTGTTTGCTTTTTAACCTCCTCACTTAAACTTTATTTAAGAGTCTCTCTATTATATTTTAAAAAAACGTAATATTTAAAAAAAGAAATTAATTTTAAGAGTTTTCATCTATTTGATATATCTTTTTAAAAAAATCAGAATTTAAAAATAATTAAAAAGATATTGTTTCAAATAATAAGTTATTTTGAATAGTTTCTCATAAAATTATTTAAGATAAATATTATAGTAAATAAATATAAAACAATTTTTTTTAAAAATCTAATAAATAATTTTCTAAATTATAAAATAATAAAATCACACTTTTTTTTATAATCGGTAAGGAATTAAGTTAAAAAAAATATCTGCAATAAACTGAATAAAAATCTCTAAATTAATTTATATCAAGATTATTTTTATTTTTAATGCAATTGCACACATGACTCTGATTTTGCACAAGGGAGGAGATTGTTATGTGTAAGGGTGTATGTGTCATTTAAGCACAAGTAAATTAAGTGTAATATATGTTGAGACAAAATCTCTCTCAAATGATTTTAATGATAACAAAATTACTTAAGAGATTATGATTGTGATTAAGGATTAATCTGTGCTCTTAGGTGGATTTATAGTAGAAAACAGGTTATTAATCATAAAGACTAAAAGGATGATCATATGACTCAAAACCATCATATTTGCAAGCTCGAGGATGGGTTGAACCTATGAGAGGATGGCCTCGTAAAAGCATAATAAACATCCAGCAAAGTAACCATGATGTTTAATCAGGTTAAGATGTCAAGATTGTAACCAAGAATGACCCAATAAAGCATATTATCTAAAGAGGTCAGAAAACACATTTGGACTAGTACGAAGATAGGATGTTATATGTAGAGGACAACTAGTACTAGGTAAAAGGTTGAACAATTTGTCACATCAATCCTTCAAAAGTTGAATTCAACCTAGTATTACACGAATTCAGACGGCTGTAGCTCACATAGTCAAAGAAATAGCCTTTTCATGTCTTGGAGAAAGAAAAAGAAAAAGGCTACAAAGGACCAAATACCTAGGAGGTTTGAACCTCAAGGCTGAGGATGGACTGGAACTGTTCAAGACAGCTGGATGACAGTTTTGTAATTTCAGCTCAAAGACCATTGGACTCTTTGATGAAACCTCCCCAACGGTCTTAAAGTGTTTAACACATGGAAGAGCTGTACAAGGACTCTATAAAAGGCAGCAAGTTCTCGATCATCAAACACACAACAATATTGCAGAAAAAGATCAAGAATCTTAAGTTTATCATAAGCAATATTCATCCTCTCTTTATACTTTCTACATTCATACACTAGATCTTTGAAATATCTTTTTAGAAAGTGTTTAAGTAAAGAGAAAGAAATCATACTCATATCACTCTGTAATTTTCAAGTAAGTTGTACTTGAAAATATTTGAAACTCGATTGTAAGCTTGGTGAAGCTTGAGAATGCACAAAGTGTAATCATCCTCGGTGAGAGGTTGATCTGATTGATCTTTAGTGAAATCTCACAAGAGTGTGAGGACTGGACGTAACCATCTTTGGGTGAACCAGTATAAAAGTTGTGTGTCTCTCTTTTTATACTTTTCTTGCATTTATTTTGTTCTTAGTTAAAAGTTTGAATTTCCATCCTCAAGTTCGCATCCTCTCAGAGAGGACAGAAATTCAAAAAACTCTTTAAAATATTTTTAAACGCCAAAATCCATATTCAACACCCCTTCTAGTAATATTTAGCTCCATCAATATACATAACATTATTCAATACATGTTGTGATAGCGGTGCTTAAATCATAATTCTACTAATAAATGTTGATATTGTTGTACTAGCCGTGTTAGTTCGAGTTCTCATAATCACCTAGTTGTTTAAATTAATTATTGTAATATTTATCATCTCTTTTAAGATTAAAAAAAAATACATGTTGTGTAGTAGCCAATAGTGACTCTGAACAAGGGCAATCGTCGACTCCAATTTTATAGGACATCAAATTTTTATATTACTTAGTTGTTAGTAGTATATATATTAATTATTTTTCTAATATATGGACGATATATAAGATGTGTTAAAAGAAAATTTTCTAAATTGAATTTGTTAAAATCTAATTTGTGATCTACTATGTAACAAAATAGATCTATTGCTTTGATTTCAATTGAAATTAATTTTTTACATAACATCGATTATAAAATAGTTATTTAAAATTTTGCAACAAAAAAAATAAGGAGAATGATATTGAAATAATTGCAAGAAAACTATTTGCTATAAAACATTTTTTCATGAATAATTTTATAGGAAGGTTGAAAACTTATAAATCGAAGCATGTTTTTGTTAGAGAATAAGTCAAGCTACGCAACTCTGAATAGCAAGTTTTCAAAACGAAGTAAAAGACACGTTCTAAAATGCAAATTAGACTTTTAAATCATTGAAAAAGACTATGTAAAATTCTAGATATAAAGCGGAGGTAATTGAAACCGAAAATTAAGAAAATAGTGGTTTAGGATTTGATGTATACGAAATTGGACATTAACATTCAACAAATAGATTACGAATTGAAAGGTACCACAATCCAAATATTGATAAACAAAAAAAGAATATCACAAGGATTAACGCACTTAATAAGTTCAAAGTGAATCATTTCAAAAACTCTAGAGAGTAAAGCCTTGCAAAATAACAATATAGTCCAAAATCTGATTTCCAAACGCTAGGATTTTTCCTTTTATATTGGCACCACCTTACAAGTTCTCTTAAATTTGACCCAACTCAAACTTTTATAATTAGATCCAAATAAACTTACTAATCCATTCCACTACTTTAATTAAAATCAACCGATAATAAAATTTGATCACACATAGATGTAACTTTTATTCCTTAATTCATTTGATTTGGGTTGAACAATTTACTATCTCGGCCTTCAGTTCTTTAAGACTTGGACATGCTTCAAATAAAGTGACTATTAAGTTATGTAGAACTTATTTTGCCTTTTTAGAGATTGCTCTTGTAATTAGAGTTCCAAAACCTTAAATGTCTTCTATGATTATTTCCTGATTATCCTAGGTCTTCATCATCGTTTTATTGATTTGCCCAAAACACTCAAAAACTCATGACCGCCTGTGGTAGTAGCTATATCTCTAAAGGAAAAATATATTTAGAAGGAAAAAAAGTATCTTTAAATATAAGTTTTATTTTAAATTATTAGATAAATCTATTATTATTTTTTAGATATATCTCTAATTAATATTACTAACTTAATTATTAAGTGTCTTAAAATATAAAAATATTAAAGTTCAACACATCATATTCAAATATTTTTAAAACACAAAATGAGCAAATGATATACTGCACATTTTTCTTAATATACTTAGAAAAAATGCAAAAGAAATTAGAAAGGGATGGTGGCAATCATTTCTGCTTGGTCTTCATTTGTTTGGAAGAGGTTCTATCTCACAACAAAGGATTTACACCTTAACCAAAATTTGCAACATTATAGTTGATACGAATAACATATTGGTATTTGTTACGATACATTACAACAATAACATTTGTTATACAGTGAAGACAATGAACTATTCACAATGATTTTCACTCAAAAGGTAAACTCAAATATATTTACTATATAGTAATCACTGATGTAAAGTATGTACTTTTATTAAGCCTTTGGCAGATGATCAATGTATTGCATGAGGTCTGAGTTTGACAATGGTATCATATAACATGACCAAGCATTCAATACAGGCTATCTTTGTTGTAATACTAGGCTGGC
This sequence comes from Cicer yamashitae, assembly GCA_037974755.1. Classification (NCBI taxonomy): domain Eukaryota; kingdom Viridiplantae; phylum Streptophyta; class Magnoliopsida; order Fabales; family Fabaceae; genus Cicer; species Cicer yamashitae. The sequence continues at coordinate 9,617,183 of JBBPBQ010000003.1, forward strand.
AAAAGCTTTGAACTTGAAACTTGAAAGGACATGTATATATGCTCAATGAGTTGAAGTTCTTCCTACAAAGGGATCCAACCCTGTTGAAAAATTGGGGTGAGGGAAATGTCATCATCTCTAGACATTATTTTTAAGGAAATAAATAAAAGAAATAATATTTCAACACACAAAACCGACATAAAAAATTGAAGCAAAATAATTGATTAACGCAGTTTAAATACATGGTGGATATAACGGGTGTCAAAACTCATTAATCATTCACTGAATGTAATTAATTAGCCACAAAATTTGAATTTGATTAACCACATATTCCAAATATTTAAATCTAATTATAATTGAATACTTGGAAATAGTAGTTAATTACATTCAAATTTGTGGTTAAGTATATTTAGAGAATGGTTAATCAATTTTGTCACCTAATATATTCATTAATCATTCACATAATATAATTAACCACCTATTTGAAGTATGTTAATCAATTATTTTTGATGTTGATTTGTGTGTCAAAATAACACAATTATAAATAAAAAAAAGGTTAGATGAGTTGGTTGTGTTTACCTTGATTAGTCCCTTTTCAGTACCACAAAAAATAATGTCATTGGCAGCATAGATGCTTGTTATCTTGCTCCCTGCTGATATTCTCCCCAATTTTTTTGGTACTCCTCTCAACCAGATCTGTTTAGGAAATTAGTTCCAAGTTAAGTAATTGATTTTCCATTGTTTTGGTTAATATTTTCATAGATCTATAAGGTTTTACTTTTTACCTGAATGCTGCTTGGTGATGAGGTGGAGATTAGGTATAAGAAGTCTTCTACCACTTCCATGGCTACCACATTATCTCCTTTGTCACTAAGGATTGAAATTTTGGGTTTCCCACTTCTTTTCCATTCCTATATAATCCACCCATGTAAGGACAAAACAAAGCTTTTTTTAAGCTCAAAGTTTTAGTTCTCACCTTGAATGTTGTTCCTTCAACATGCTTACTTGTTGCACTATACAGCCAATCTCTATGGGCTACAATTGAATTGATGGGCTTACTTTGCTTCCTCCAACTTCTTGTAGGTGGTTTGATTTCTTGTTCTCTGTTGTGTGTTGTGGAATACTCCTAAAATAAAGCATCATATCATGCTTGTATTTTGTTGATGCCATAATTTATGTGAAACAACACAAAATTAAATCAAGTGGTTGGGCTCAAGTGGATTATGAGCTTCAGTAAAGGTCGAATTGATTTGAAGTACCCGAATTCAAATCCTAACTGAAATAATCTTTGGCCAGACTTTACTTACTGTCTAGCCGCCCGAATTATCAAACCCTTAAACCTAGGAATCAGAAGGTTAAGAAGAAAAAAAAAAAAACCTGTATGCTTGAATCTGTGCAGCCAATATATAACTTTCCCTGAGTCACTGTCATGCACTTTCCATGCTTACCCTTGAAAATATCTCTTATCTCTCTTGATTTGTTAACAAGCTGCAAATAGTAAATAAGAAAAATTAGTCAGTAGTCGTAATTGTTTTATTATCCAAGCCATGAAGGTAATAAAACTATTTTTAAATTATGTATAGCTGGATTGTAGAGAGGTTTCTGTGTTTGATTTTGCTTTGAAAAATTTTAGTTACTACATGTCATAAATCATTGCAAGTTTTGAAGCATCACCTTTATTCCTTGTTTCTCAGTAATTGCGAAAATTGTCTCACCATGTGCGCGTAAATGATGAATTGGTTCCTTCATGACTATTACTTCAAGACATTCAAACTTTCTTTGAATCATTTTCCACACCTATTTTGTGCATGTTATTGTAAGATAATTAGTTCATTCATTTTTTCTATTAGAAATTTTGGTAGAGAATAGTAAGTGATAACCATAGAAGAAAGTTTTAACCTTACCCTTATGGTTTTATCAGTTGATCCACTTAAAAGGCTGTCTAATGGTCCATAAATTGAAAAGCATGTCACAGACTTCTTGTGCTCTTTAATGTCCCATACAAGACTAGCTGAGTGTCCCCTAATATCCCAAACCTTTTCAAAAACACCAACATATAGTGGTTTTAGTATTTCACAGAAAATTAGATGTAGTGCAATCACATGCATCTCGCCCATCTGATTAAGATCAGACGATTCAGATTTTAAGGAAGATTTTGATTTTTTTAAACAAAAATTCCGACCTTGAAATCTGGACCTTCCGAGGTCGAGATGGTGTGACTGCACACAATTTGGACCCGAAAATTTCACCTAAAAAACTGACATAAGTTAACTGCATGTTTGGATTGATTGTGAGTTTGGTAAAATCATACATGGTGCACCACCCTGATTTTGACAAAAACGACACTTCCAAGCTTCAAAAAATCACGATGTCACTGTACTTTCGAGCTTCAACATTTTTTTCTTTCGGTGACTTAGAGCAAATAGACGCATGATTTTTAGCATATGTTGACTCAAATCATATATGTTATTACCTTAATTGATCCATCTGAATATCCACTGAATAAGAGTCCCTTGTAGTATATAAGGGAGCAAACTGATATGCTTAAGTTGTTGTGACCTGCCTCAAGGATTTGAGTGTGAACACAAGAAATACGCTGCTCTTACACCACCATCATGATTAGGGTGATGCAACAAAATAAATCAGTTAATGCAAATTATTTATACTTAAACTTTCATAATATTCATGCAAAGAATTGAAGATATTTAACTTGCATATGATTTTTCAATTGTGGAATTTGGTACATAAATGAGTGTACTTACTGATGTGTTTCGAAGCAAGAAGTCAGCCACCCTATGTAATTCCTCAGCCATCCAAGTTATGTTTGAAAGGCGTCTTAATGATTCTTTTACTCCTTCTGAGAATTGCATTAGTTTTTGCTTTCCTACAATGGAAATGGTTGTCTTACTTAGTAGATGCAATTTATAATTCTTGATCATGATTCATTAAGTGTTCATTTTTTAAAAAAAAATCGTTTATTAGTGAACAAGTTATTTTCCTTTCTTCCGAGTCAGAGTCGTGTCTAATTTGTCTCGGTGCTTCATATGTGGTAATTTAGTTGAATGCACTTTGGATGAATTGCCATTGACATCAAATTTGTTAATTAACATAAACTGTGACGAGGACAATACCTTTTCCTGAGGCATAATTAAACATGCACATACATGCCAAAAGTCTTTCTTCCAATTCCATTCCAGGATATAGAAATTGCTCAATTCCTCTTAGTATAATCTCAGATGCAGAATTACTGAGGCTGTTTGGACTTTTTGATATTTGACATCCAAGCCATGAAATGGCTACAAGACAGTCTCTAGAAACCTTTTTCATCTTGCTTCTTAGTCCCCTCTCTAAAGTATAGAAGATGGAATCTCCAACACTTATGATACATTTGGCAATTTTGCTGCACCATACATCTATGCTGGTATCCTGCATATTATGAAATTCATTTATCACCTTAATTGCTGCTGCACAACACTGCTCAAGTGCTCATACATATACTTATTGACATATAAACCTTTTGAATTGGGTTATTTAACACAAATTTGATAACAATTTGGATAGTTAACGCAGTTCAAATACATGGTTAATTACGTCGAGTGGATGGTTGATGAATATAACAAGGTATGCAACTCATTAAACATTCACTTAACACAATTAACCACAATTTTGAACGTCGTTAACCACTATTTTCATGAGTATATTTGAATACAGATCATAGTTAATGGATGTTATGTATATTTGAATACAATTTGGATAGTTAATGAATATAGTGTATACTTGAAGTTGAATACCTGAAAATTGTGTTTAATTACATTCAGTGGATAGTTAATGAGTCGCAACACCTTGTTATATTCATTAATCACCCACTGAACGTAATTAATCACATATTTGAACTGTGTTAACCATCCAAATTGTTGCCGAAATTGTTGTCAAACTTATGTGTCTAAATATCATTTCTGAAACCTTTTTGGAAGTTTACCTGTAGACTTTGATCCAACCAGTTGAAGTTTCTTATCATATTTTGGTGATAAGGAGAGGTCAAGCCTGTCTTTCTCAGAAGCCATGCAGCTGTATATGGCTCTCCTGTCCAAGCATATGTTCCAGCAAGATTTGATAGAATGGATGCAGATAATATATGTTCTGAGCTTTCTTCATATGTCAATGCCCTCACAAGAATCTGCACAGCTTCTTCTCTGAACATGCTTTTATCAGATGGGTTCTGCATCATATTGTTGTTTCATTAGCAGTTAATGGACCCTCAAACTTCACATATATATATTAATGAAATAAAATACGAAGAAAGGTTACTAAAGTTTAAATAATTTCAATTAAAAGGGAAAATTATTCTTCAATGGCTTTTGCAAAATGCAAGGTTTTAGAAAATGGTCTGTTGCCACGATTGTGACTGTGATACAAGGTTTTTGATGTCTCTACGACGTCATCATAAGTTCATAACTGAAATTGTGACAATATAAGTCAGTCACATTTGACCGTAATATAAAAATTGTGACACAAGGTTTTTAGAAACATTATGTGACCGCGACAAACCTTTAATATATTGGGCCCATAACATATTGAAATTTCCAATCTTTGGATCCAGAACCTCGTGTAAGTAGAGTTAACAAGATGAAAAGGGAGTGTTCCAATCTTTGTTACTAAGGACTTTCTTCATAATTGAAATTTGTGACTTGTAAACTTAGATTTTTCTGAATTTAAAACATTACCAATGTGTCTAACTGAATCAATATGTTAGCAGCTAAAATCTGGTGATAAGGTTGTAATTGATTGGCACAATGCATTAGTATCTGCATAATATTGATTCTGCATTCATTCTTTATCCTTTGCAGCAGATTAATAGCAGATGATCTGAAGAAAAAAAATCAAAAAATGTTAACAGAAAGCTCTCTATGGACCAAGATTACAATAAATATATGAAAAAAATTTATTCTACTCAATTATTATATTCAAAAGAAAATGAAAATTAAAGAATTGGTTATATAGTTACATACCGCGGTATGCATAGGATTTCATGAAAAAATTCGAGCGCCATGCATTTGGCGCGGATATTATCTGTCTGCAGAAGGTGTAGAAATGGAGCAAGAGGAGTAAACTGTGAAACGTACTTTCTGCACTGTGAATCAAACTGCATACATTTTATAAGAATTGTAGTCAAAGAGAAAAACTCTTCAAGATTATCATTTTTAGCAACTTCTATAAGTCCACAAAGAACATGAGGTGAACTAATAGCTTCCAAATGCATTTTATTTGTAGCATAATCAAATGAAGTCACAAGTTCTTCAATGATCATCAATGATGCTGCATGAGGCGTCAGAAGAAGTGACTCCGGCTTCTTAGTCTTGTAATAACTTTGTGAATTGCATACAATCTCTACTAATATTGGAAGAAGTTCCAATGTTTTTATGTCTATAGGGGATGGATTTATTAAATAGATTAGAATTGCTGCCTCATGAACATTTTGTTTTAGAGCACTCGCTAGATCACATAACCTTAAACCTTTTTTCTTCACATCTTCTATGATTGATTTGTTTCTTGAAATTATTGTTGTTAGAATAGAAACTGATGCTCTTAGTTCTCTTTCTTCTTTGGAAGTTGAGATGATTATTAACAGTTCATCCAAAATCACATCCTTTAAGGAACCATAAGTATTTTCTGATGAACCAATCAAACTTTCAAAAATATTGGATGCAGTGTCTATAGTATATTCTTCACCACATTTTTCTAATGCATATGGATATTTTAGTTCTGATTCTCTCCATTCAGATCTTCTTGAGGTTGAACAAACTTCATTGAAATTTCCTAGGCTATATGATGTTTGCAACTTCATATTAGGACTTTCTTCATGATTTTTGCGGCCGAGTCGATGTTTGCTTCCATGATGATCAAAGAGATGGAATTCTAGTGGCTGCAATGCTTCTTCAATTAATAAATCATCTATAAGACAATTTAAATGGATACTTGTTTTTTCCATTCTTTTGGAGATTGATAAAGCAACATCTTCTATGGACCTTGTGAATATGCTAGAATCAAGATTAATTATGTTTTTTGCATCCAAATTTTCCTGCATTGGAGGCTGAGGAGTCTGATGCAAACCAGATATTTTATGTAGATTCCTGTGAAGCCCAATAATATTAAATTTCAGAAAACAATTATAAACTATAGTACTTACTGTAGGCTCATATTTGTGATACAATGCTTAATATTTGAGATAAAAGTTACGTTTTGATAAGCAATTTAATTAAGCATTTATATCATAAGTGCTTGTGTATAATTATTTTATAACAAAAAATAAAATAAATTCAAATTGTTTTTATATATGCCATAAGCTATTTTCATAAGCTATCCTGAAGAGCTTACAAGAATAAGCTGAAAGCAGCTTATAGACATGTCATAGGTTGTTTCCATAAGCTCTCTTAAATTGTCTCACAAGTATGTATATCAGTAGATTAAGTCAAATAAGCCAATCCAAACCAACTCAGAGTAGGGGAGAAACAAACAAAATAAGGCTGTTAGGACTATTAGTAGGCCAAACCTGTCATTTATTTCTGGTTGTAGATCATCTGCTTTTGTTCTTGTGGTTCTTATATGAAATTTTCTGTCATCTATATTTTTCTTTTGGCCTTTGATGCCAATTGTTTGGAGCTCTTTGTTGTGACACTCAACTGGCTTCAATTGTTTGAGGGATTTCTTGTTGCCTTCATATTCAGCAATATCAATGAATTGTTTTGACTCTTGTTCCATTTTATCCATCACATCTTGAGGATCAATAGGATGAACCTTCTCATACTGCCACAACAATATTTAAGGAAAACAAAAGGGTGAGGACAAATCGTTGATTCATTAATGATCAAATATTTTAAGAATAGTGTTGTCAATCACGGAACGTGGAAAATAGCGGTTTGTTCAAATTACACTACGCTAATGTGTTACAACACTCTTATTGGACAACACTTTTTACTAAATAGTATATGGAAAAACAATAACGATTTGTTCAAATTTTGTTATGCTTTAAAGCTATTGCGCCACTATAGCTACTATTTGACGCCATTGTAGCAGAAATAATAAATAAAACTTACGGTATTGCAAGTTTTCAATCTTGATTCGTGTTGAACTGAAGTAGAAGATACACAGCTTGTATTTGATACATCCCTGTCCATATCAATAAGTTACTCTTAGATGATAAATTAATATAAAAAAAAACAATGTCTTAGCATAAACAAATGGTATCTTATGTATTTCTTACCAATAATATCTTACATTCTCTTATCAAGATTTTATCATTAATAATTAGAAAAACAACTATGGATTACGACTGAAATCAAACATTATTACATCCATTCATGTTTGTTAGCATAAAATATTTAAACCAACCTATTTAGCCAATAACCTTGCATAATAACTTACATTTTATTTTCATGTTTATATATACTAGAAAAATTTAAAATAACAACAGAAGTTAGAGACAAAAAAAATTAGTCACCAAATTTAACGTCTCTAACACTTAGCAACATAATTAGAGATAGTTTTTTTTCTTTTTCAGTCTCTAAATTTTCGTCGCTACTTCCTAGTAATTTATTTTTCAAACTATTGAATTGAACTTCAGAACACAAAAGGTTCCTCTCACTGATGAATCTTACATATAACTTGTTGATTCTTTGCTGCTCCACCATGGAGTCTCTCCATAAAGCATGACTTGATAATACACCAAACACTCTTTGTATCTCCTAGCCATCTCCTTAACAGTTTCTTCATTGATATCTTCCTCAGAACTTCCACAAAAAACAGATTCAAAATTTCTAGTACTTCCACTATTTTCACACTTATTATAGATGATTGAATTTGATTGAGTAAAAAGAGTTTCACAAAGTTGTGGTGCAAATTCTATCCAAACAAGTTTTGGAGAGACCAAAACAGCTTGAAGAAAATGAAGTGCAGCTTGCCATTCATCACCTTGAAGTTTCCTAATCACTGATAAGTAAAAGTAAGAGCAACAAATTAAGTAATGATTTGGAATTGTAGCTGTGAATTCATCTTCATCAAGCATTGCTGGAACTTGAAGCATTTGTTCTGAATTTGTTAGCCTAATAGATCTTTCTTCTTGATTTTGTGATTGTATTGCTGTTTCAATGTTGTCAATTCCCCAATAGAGATTGGATAGGACTGATTGGTGAGAGAATTCAAAGAATTCTTGCTTTTGAATGCTTAACTTTGAGCTACATCTTGTTTTTAGGGTGTTTCTTGTTTTATTGTCTTGTACTATTGTCTTGAGAATGTAGTTGTTGATTGAAATAAGCACCCATATATGTTTGAGGTCTAACATCTCATAGTTTTTGAGATGGTATCAATGAGAGAGAGTGAGAGATAGATAATGTGTGAGCCTTTTGGTTACTAGAAATGTTGATTGTTTGAGCATTTGTTGGTGTGGAAAGATGTGTAATGAGAGGGGAGTTTGTGCAAGTGTTGAGTGGGACCTAGATAGTAGATACTATGTGGTCAATATAATCAATCACAAGGTTTTAAATAGTGGTCCTGTTAACAGTTTTAGCTGTGTAATGATCTTTGATGTCGTAGAGAATTGAGGTTAAATCAACTATTGATGTAGGTTGATTCGTGAAAGTATTGCGGTTTTGGCATACTGAAAACCATGATATCGTGACTTAGATTGTGTTCACAGATATTTTATTAAAAACTTTGATTATGTGGTCATGTAGTTAAGTGATGTCGACCGTTCAATCAAGATCATACGATTTGTATTTAAATTTTAAAAAGTAAATTCAAAACACTAAGTCATAGCATGAATAAATCAGATTTTGATCGAATAGTCTAAATCTGCAACAATGTAAATATGTGATTATAGGGCCAATCCAAAGTCCAAACTGATAAAGCAAGAGTTTCATATCTCCCTAAAAAATGACAATGTGCATTTAGACTAAAAAAAAAGTGCACAACCAGTAAAAGATCTCACACTACAGTCTTAATGTTTAAATTAGTAAATAATTAGAAGGTAAAAAATAAATAAAATTATTATAAAATATCATTATTAGCACTGAAAAGGGGTCTATTTGTTTTTGTAGAAACATAATTTCAAAGTTCATATTAGGCTTGAATATTTGTAGAGTTGGGCATGTGAGACTATATGCAATTAATTTCCATGTTAAGTATTCCATATGACAGCAAATACAAAGGTTCAACATCATGTAGCAGTTTCCTCCCGTGAATGTCTTAGCAAGATTCCAAAATTTGATGGCCCCTTTAATCTTTAATTGCTTACAGACAAAAATAAATAAGAAAAAAAAAAATATCAATGCCTTTCTTTGAGAGGTAAAAATTGGAAAAGGTTGGAAAGTTTTACATTATTATTATTATACTGCTCCATTTCACGTGTACCTTATCACTATGCCTTTTCTTTCCTTTTACGTTTCTTTGCCAACCTTCCACAATGCTAAATGTTCATACATACTTTAGTTTATAAATTTAGTATGTGTATAATTAATTTGAGCTTGTGACCATGAATCATTCATGTGCTGTTCAAAATGAACAGAAATAAATAAATGTAAGTAACCTAGTACACATCAAGAACCAAGAATTGTGTTGAGTAAGTCAGGTTGTCGTTACAAGACATAATTATAATATTTTTATTCACAAATAGATTTTTGTCTCTCTATTTTCACAAATTCACGGAATTGGTACCTCTAATTTAAAAGTGGATAGTTTTGATATTTTTATCCAGATTTTTTAACTAAAAAATTGATAATTTGACATATTTTAAATGATGTCGTTTACGATGTCATGATATAAAATCATCTAGATGCATTAATTATTTATATGTCATTAATTAAATTACAAAAATGTAAATTTTTCAAAGTTGAAAGTTAAAGTTAATCATTCTACGTCATAGTCTAATATGCTATGTTACTTAAAACATGTCGCATCGTCATTTTTTAGTTAAAAAATCATAATAAGATACCAAAACTGTTAAATTTTACAATAGGGGGTCGATTTCATGAATTAGTAAAAATAAAGAGACTAAAATTACAATTAAACCTTAATTTATTTATATTTACTTATATTACAAATTTGTATACATGATCACCGAATAATAATTTATAAAAAATGTTTCACCGTTAGGTACCATAATTAAACTGTTGTTGAGAATAACGAGGTCATACTTAGATAAAAATTTAAAAATATCACATGTTAATTGCGATGAACTAGATATTGTGACGATGTTGTAATGTAAATATTATCTCGATGAATTGAAGATGTATAATTACATTTTTTAATAGTCAAAGAGTCTAGGGGTGTGCATGGGTAACTAAATCATGTGAACTAATCTACTTTATGGTTTAAGTTTGAGAAAACCAAACCATTTGTTACAAAAATCTGTTTGAGAGTGAGAAGTGGTTCCAAACCAATTCGAATCTAGTTTAAAATCAGTTTTAATTATAAATTGGTTTTAAAGTGGGTTGGTTCACATGATTTTTGCAACCATATGAGTCTTTGTATAAAAAATCTTCCTAACGGTAAGATAATCATATGTTGATGTACATGAATTAATAGAGATGTTGGGTGAAAAAGGAAACATACTAAAATAAAGAAATAGATTCACATTTGAGAGGAGGAAGGAAATTATTGATATATTAAACGTGATTAGAGTCTCACGCATTCGATGAAAAAGTGGATTGAGATCCAAATTTGTAAACATTAGCGAGTGTTATATAACTAGTTATGTGAATTTAGAATTTTGGAAGTATTACTGGAGTGAAATCATGGCAGCACAGGCTTGATTCTTTGACAACTGTGCGCTGGTGGCATCAAAGACAAAGGTAGTAGAATGTTAACTGTTGACCTGTCAGAACCAATCTGTTCCTTTTCATCAGTAAAAGATTCCTGTCAATCTTCCAACATTCTGGTTATTCACGAGTTGAATTTAGTTCATCATAATACTCATTGAATGTGTGTGTGTTGTCAAAAATAAATTGACTCTACTACAAAAGTGTCTTCAAATTGGTTATCCATTGAAATTTGAAATGATAGTATTATTTAGATGAGCTCAAGTAAGATTTCCCTTTCAGATAAGGTTTCAGGATTAACATATATATCCAAGGAGTATTATTTTGTTAATGTGTATTTACGAGGCTGTAATGAAAAGGACATGACACAGTTGGGAACAAAAGAGTACAATTCATTCATTGGAATAACACTTGCAAAGGGATACTGTGTTTCATGCCATTTCTACATTGACATGGGTCCCCAAATTTTGTCACTTCGTATTATCAATTATCATACTATAAATCTATTCATTGTTTTAAAAGTTAATTTTTATATACAATGAAGAAAGTCCATTATCTTGTCAAAATATTCTTGTAAAAAAAAGTCCATTATTAGTGAAGGACTTGAAAAAGAGCAGAGCACATTAGAAATTTTCTATAGTTTACAAAAATGATATAGTAAGCTAGTTTCTTTTGAAGAGGTAACTCCAACAAGAGAAGAGTGGTCATGTCATTAGGGTTATAAATGAATGAGTTAAAGCTAGTTAAATTATTTTTTGACGGTATATGTTTTCTTTTTACACATTTATCTTTTTAAATTATCTTTTTACACATTTATCTTGAGTTAAAGCTAGTATTTCTTCCGAATCTAAAAAGCAAATATTTTAAAATAAGGGTCTTTTTGTTACGGATAATAAAAAATAATCATTTAACTTAATACAAATATTTTTAATTTATATTTATCTTTAACTAAAAATAAATTAAAGTACTTTTAAAATAAGGGTCTTTTTGTTACCGATAAAACAAAAACTAATTTTTCTATTTTATAATTTAAATATTATTTGTTAGAGTTTCTTTTTTTTTTGCAAAAAATAGAGGGTAAGCTATTTTTTTTGTGTTTACTATGATGAAAATCATTTTATTTAATAATCAAAAATAATTTTTATAAGAAATTACTCATAACAGTTTTTTATTTAAAGTAGTTTTAATATATTTTAATATTTTTCAAAAACTGTAACATACAAATGAAAACTACTAAAAATGATTATATTTTTAAAAAATGTGATTAATTATTAAAAAACTGTAAGAAGTAAACACTAAAGTTATTTTATAAAATCAATTTTACATGTTTGGTTCTATTTTTTAGAAGATAAAATTACTTCTAAAGATATAAAATTAATTTTAGCATCTTTTGATACTTCGAATAAAATTAAAAAATTAATTTTAACTTACTCGAATATATATCACATAAATGAAACCTTGTTGTTGGCTGCAAACATGCTTCATGAACAAATCTAATCGTGCGTTCGGTGCAACAGTATCATAATTCTTGGTAATATCAATTCCAAATTCAATATTTTTTTTTAATATTTTTTTTATTTAACTCAACCATTATTTTCAAAAGTGATTTTGCTCTTCTTCTCTCTCCTTCTAAACATTAAACCAAACACATATTATTTAAAATATTCCCTATCTTCATCTCCATCAATCCCCACCAAACATACACTTAAGAAAGGTCTATTACTAACCATCCATATGGGTCACAGCCTCAAGATATTGTTTATGTGACTACAATCGATAAAGTTTTCAATTGCGGTTGTCGCAGTTGTGTTGCAATCTTTGATATTACGAAATATCTCAGACAAATGTGGTTGATGTGGCCTCAACTAACATTCGAAAATCTTAACATTGTGTCCCGAAGCTTCCACATTAATTGTGTTTGACCTTGACTTTCTATAGTATCAATGATTGTGGTTTATGCGCGATTTTTTTTATAGGCAAATGTTAGTGGTTAGTAATGAAGTTAAGAGAGAAGGAAATATTAATAGTAGAGATCAATCCTTGGACTTCCTTTAAGTATTGTATAATAATAATGATTTCTTTTTTTATAGCTTTTGTTTCTTGTATCAAGGTTGTGCCTTTTGCTTGATGAGTATGTTATGTTACCTAAGGACATGCTTATTTTGGTTTAACTGGTATGAAGTTTTAACTGTGGATTTATATGTTTTGTTAATTCTTTCATGGAATATATCATGTTGGTTAGTTATAATTTATAAACATGCAGGAAAATTCACAATATGGAAAGTTTAGGCATAAGGAACTTTCTTTTTACAATGAATTAACTACTTTGTTCAAGGATGTGGTGGCTACTAGACAGTTTGCATTGGCACCCTCTTTTGGGATGCTACTAGCCCAAAATAATCTACTAAAATCTTTTTGCTTGAATTTTGTACATTGTTTTATGTCATTGAGCTTCTTACATGTAATGCTGAGATTCTGTTATGGGGTCTATTTGCTTTCAAGTTACTTTCAGAGGTTGTGAGAATTGAGAATTGTACTATAAGGATATATATACTTTGGTTCTTTTCTTTTGTTTTTTTTTTATGAAATATAGTATAGTTCTTTTGATTCTTTTGCAAAACATCTGTAAATATGTTTTACATGTAAATAAATATTGTTTTACTTGAGAAATATAACAAAATTCAGGATCTCATATGAATCACAAAAAGCATCTATATGGACATCAAAATTGTAGCAATGATAAATCTTAGCTAAAATTGTAGCATTTATATTGTTCTTTTGTTGCAGATACTTTTGTCTCAACTATCTCTGGTGTTTTGTGCTTGAAACTCTTGTAGCATACTTCACCTATCAATTCTCTGTTTAAAACTCTTGTAACCAATTCTGCTCATTAAACTTTTTTTATCAAGTCTACTCATTAGTTCTAGTTGGGTACAAACTTTTTTGCATGTATTATTTATCTCATGTTTTTATCTAAAACTCACAACTTCAATTTTAGAGCCTGATTCGATCTTTTGGGTCATGTCATTACTGCGTTGTAGTTCTCAAAAGAAGTTTGGATATGTAATAATAATTGTATTTAGAATTCATCGTTTTGGAGAAGTCTGATAAAATAATTGTATTTTGGAGCATTTTGTCTTTGTCAACTTCCCAAGGTTGCAAAAAACATACGCAATCCATTTGATGATTTCTTTACCTATCCCCTTGTGATTAGTGAAATGGATCATCTCCACCAACTAGAAAAGACATAGAGAGAAAAAAAAAAATTGATGAGAAAAATATAGTTAGAGAGGAGTATGGAGATAAAATAAAAAGTGTGTATTCGTCTTATGAGGTTGAAGTCTTCTTATAAGAGGATCATTTAGGAGATTTGACACCAAATTCAATTGAACATTTGTGCACCATCCACCTTGATCAATGATTCATCATCTGATAGATCAGATGATGATGGCTTAGCCAAAGCGTGAAAGACATGGGTTTTCCATGCGCCCATGGACCTTATCGGTGAAGTCCATAACGGATGGACCTCGACTCAAACTATAATATTATCCAAACACATTTTTAAAACTTTTTTTGAAAAAATATTTTCATCATTATATATTCCTGAATAAATTTTCCTGAATAAATTTTAAAACCATTAAACAAACACAACCACATTTTTTGTTTACCCATCTACGCTTTTGGTATGTATCACTTCGTGATTTTGATTTTTGTGCTAAGACATGTCACATTATTGGATGTAGCAGTGCAGTTGCGTTTGGCAATTCATGTGATAATGTCGAAGTCACGAGTTACGCAAAATAGTCAGCAAGTAGACAACATGAATAAAATGCTATGTACCCTCGACAAGCACCACAAAGCCCTTTTGAGAACTGTTCTATTACTTTGGCTTATTCTCCTCCTTTTCAATGTCTCAGAACATTGTTATTTGAGCATTATTGAAACGGGGAACCGATCCTCTACCTTTCACATTCTGTCCACCACAGGTCACCCTTCACATGCCTGCCTACATACAAAATTCATTAATTTTTTAATTGCCTGCCTACATACAAAATTCGCTAATCTTTTACTTGCTTCCATCTGTCAAATGTAGAGATGAAAATTAGGCTCAAACTATCAAGTACAGGCAAAAAATATATGAGATGGGTAGGGTAAAAATCCACACTATGCATGAGTATAGAGGAGTGGATTCTCTCATGTGACATGAGAGTCAATTGAAACTTCCACCATCCATTGAAAAGGAAAGAAATGAAATAAAAGATAAATGAGTTTTAAGGGTATAGATTTAAAACAAGAAGAAAATGTGAGTACTTAAGTACCCAACGGATAAGGGTTGAAGTTGCTATCCATGAAAAGGTGGGACGACTACTATTGCACTCTACTCAGGCTCTATTGATTATCATCGCTAACCAATGGTAAAGTAAGAAGGATCAATGTAACCTCTGCATTAAAACTGCTCTGCATGCAAAAAGTAATTTTTTTTACCCTTTCAATAACTTCCGCATAGCAATTTTTATCTTTTTATCTCTGTAATAAAAATCCATACACGTGTTAGTGCAAGAAAAAAAATGGATAGACGGGATGTAGACCAAAATTTAATCACCTTACCAGACACGAAGAACAATACACATAACTATGTCAAAAATCAAACACAATCCGATTATTGCATGGCTTCCTCAGCAGACAAAATATTCATTCATTTGAATGTAGCAATAGCTTGCTTTCACATTTATTTTTTTACAATAGTGTAATATGCATACTTCAACTGTGTTTAAGTTGTTTGTTACCCTCAAGAGTATTATAAGCCCGGTTCATGAGCTTGCAAGGAGCTCACTACTGATACTCATAACTTCTGCAATTATTTGCTGCCATCTTCTCCACTGTTTATAACCCTCAACAAGATGAAACACATTTTTTATAACACTCAACAATATGAAACATATTAATCAAAAAAACATCTCAGAGTAAGGTCGGTCAGCATGGCACTTGATTGGCAGCTAACAATTTAACATTCTGCTTGTAACAAGGGCCGCTCCTACAGATACATTATACATCCTGAAGAATTAAGATGAGCATAAAAGATGAGCAACTGATACAAGAATTCCTCAAGCCAAGCAAACAATAACCATTAGTCACTTTTGCTGCAAGGAAAGAACAGGACAAAAAAACAAAACTGAGAAACAGCATGATGTGCTAAAAGAAAGAAATATGTTCCGGATAAACCAACAACCAGGGTTGAAGAATAGAATGAAAGATAAAAAGAACAAGAATGAATCTGTTATTGGAGGATTCTCCTTCCAAGTGTTCCCTCTTTCAGCACTGTGCCACTGAATTATCTCTCTACCCTTGCATCAAACAATTTATAAGGCCAACTAAACCTCTCTAACTTGCTGACCACTCTAATGTCAAGCAACCACCACCAAAGTATTTCTCACTGGACAGGGTTAGCTTAACTATATGGATGAAACAATGGCATAATGCTGTCATGTATTAAGTCAAAAAAATATGCCATTTATCTCTCTCTTCTAATGATTTGGCAGTTTGGTCTATAACTTTTCTTGGTCTTTCTCTCGTTATCTATCTATTAGGAACCCAGATACAAAACTCTGCCATTTTTCTACCATGGGAACTATCCCAATTTTCTCTCTAATATTGTATATATAATCTTTTGTATTTATAATCTTATCCTGTCCTTTGCAACTAATTGTCTATGACTATCGTAACATTCTTATCTTTGTGACACCAAGTTTACTACACTTCTCTAAATTCATAATATGTTTTGATGGTTTTTATTTAATCTTTTAATTTTCATTGAGAGGGGGGCAGGGTTGAGAATTTGCAATTGTCATGGCTTGTAAAGGAATCACAACAAAAGTTCAAAAGAAAGCAGAACATGGTGACAAAGTAGGATCAGAATGACAAATCAACAAACTCAGGGAGAAAATAAGAATTAGGAAAAGTTCAATTTGTAAGGTGTTAGGAACCCAGAGAAATTGTAAGGAAACAAATATGGAAAGAATCAAAAGAATGTATTACTGAGAATTGAACAAAAAATAGAAAATAGAATTCTCCGCAAGGGTTTTTCCTTCACAAAGGATAATTCCTTTCGCTCACAAAGATTAGAATGTTATTGTTTAGAATCGCATACACTATTTACTCAGTGTCCAACATGATCATTCTTCACCTGCATTCCCCCTATTAATTTAACTAATTAACCCCCTCTAACTTCCCTAACTACTTTTGCACCGTCTTCTGTCCTAACAATACCTCACAACCCTAAAATTCAATCTTATCCTCATGGCTGAAAACTGAAAAATATCAGAAACATATTCCTTCAATTTTTAAATTCCCAAATAAGGATAATGTTTACCCAAAATGAAAATTTTCCCTCCTTCCCCTCCTCTACAAACTCCTTCATCCAAACAAACATAATTTACATACCCCAAGAGTTCCTAATATCCTGTTAAAAAGCAAATTACTGGAGCATGAAAAAATGAGAATGCCATTGATGTAGGCATGTGTGAACATAAAAAGTAAAACTCACTTGAAGAATGCAACTTTACAAAAATCTAGATTGTCGAGAGAACTTCACTATTTAGACCTAAATTTGACAACCACTTTCACTGGCATAACCTAATTAGATTTGTAAATATTTAGTAGGATGCAATTTTCATGTCATGTCAAGTGTCAACAAGTAACCACATCCCACAAATGCGTGTATAAAATATCTGAAAGCCCGGTACAGGAAGCACTGATGCAATTTCTCTTATCTCATCCATAGATAACTTCCCTCACACTGCTAATTAATAGAATATCAAGCAGTAATATAGCACGGGATAAAGGGTTTTACTAAAACTATTTTAAGTTCAACATAATCAGCACCCCAATAAAAAGCAGTGAAATAAAAGGAAAAGTATTTCAATCCATTAAAAAACACTCATTCAATTCTAAACAACATTAAACTGAATAGAAAATACACATTACATATCCTTCACCAAAATGAACTAAAGAGTTACCTTCAGGCTACAACACCAAAGTTTTGTAGCTTTTCACAGTGAGGAACAGGTAGATTTCTATTCCAAGTACGCCTCTGAATCTCCATTTGACAATAACGACGAAGCATATTCCTATAATCCTTCACAACATTATCCTCAATGGTCTCACGGGCCGAACTTCCAATCGGATAATTATCCTCAAACGCCTGAGATTTCACAAAATACTGAACCCCATAATCCTCAGTGATCTTAGGAATCTGGTAGGACTGATTCTTTTGCAAGGAATATACAGGATCCGAAAAGGGCAAGTAAGCAAGTAGCACAATAATCAACAATGGCAGAAGCTGAATCAGCAGCATAAGATGATGTCCTCCTCCACCCTGAAACTCATGCCTCTGATGATGACTACCCACCCCACCACCGCCGCCGCCACCCCTAGTCCTATAAACATGATTTCTCCTCCCAAACACATCAGACTGTCCAAAGAAAGCTCTAAAAATCTCATCAGGGTCAAACTCATCTTCGAAAATATCACGAGCATTAGTAGCCCTTCTCCTCCTCCGCCTAAAATGATTATTCTGATTATAATTCCAATCAAATTCATCAACTAACCCTCCTTGATCATACTCCCTTCTAGAACCATCATCACTCAAACACTTAAAAGCCTTAGAAACTTTCTTAAACGCGTCTTCAGAACCCGGCGCTTTATTCTTATCAGGATGAACCTTCAAAGATAGTTTCCTATAAGCCTTCCTAATCTCTTCAACAGAACAACTCTTCTCTAACCCTAAAATCGAATAGTAATCATGTTTCCCTTTAATTTCACTAATCAACTTAACATTCTCTGTCGTATAATTCCTCTCATCAATTCTCGCCGGATTATCACTCGCCGGCGATGTACCGGCGCCGGAGTTTGTTCCGGAAGAAGATGCGGAGGACTGAGAATCGAGTCGTTCGCACATGGCAAACAATGAATCGAGCGGTAAATCGCGGTTGAGACGCTGAGCGATTTTGATGAATTTGAGAGCGCGATCTTTGTTACCTGAAGCGATTGCGTCTTCTGCGATTTTGATGCATCTTAATGCTTCGTCCTTGTTACCTTCCATGGCGCAAAAACGACGCCGATTATGACCTAATAATTCGAAATTTGAGTAATCCACTACCAGCATGAGATACCTCAAAATTGAGAAACCTAAATCGGAAAAATAAAAATAAAAAAGTTGAATAAATAGAGGAACTATTATATTATTATTATTATTCGTAAAAATTAGTGTATGAGTGAAATTTGCACAAGTGTGAAATGGAAGGGAGAAGAATTACCTGATACGGTGCAAATGCAATCTCCGATGAGAGAAGCCGCCAAGTTTATACAGAAAGTTGTTGTTTACTACTGCTCTCTAACAAGAATTAATTCCGATGTTTTTCCTGCGTAATGCCTTGAGTTAAACTAACTGTTTGTATGCTGCTAATAATTGCCAGTACATCTGTATAAGAAATCAGAGTAACTTATATATACTTTATGAATAAATAATTTTTACATCTTTAATCAATCACAATAATTAAATTATTAATAATATTAAAATTTGTTAAAATTATTTTTAAATTCATCCATATGATTTGTCAGCAATGGATTGTGCAAAAAATTTACACAATCGATGCATAAAAATTAACCTCATAAAAACTGTTTTGAGAAATTTTTGTTCTCTAAAATAAATTAAAGTTATAAATTTTAATGTGTTTATATATTAGCGTGTGAGATTTATCAAACAAATATTAGTGTGTGAGAAAGTATTTAATATCAATATTATTTTAGAAAAAAAATCAAAATTAACACATAGAATGAAATTCTTTAGTCTTCGTGAATCTTTTTCTTTCTTGTGTACAATACCAGAGAACTATTTAATTACATTTATGGAATGAGTTCAATGGAGATTTATAAAAAATGTAAAATGATTTTATATTATTATTCAATGAGAAACTAGTACTCTTCAATGTCATATCATTAATTTTAAAATAACCTCATATAAAAGTGGGGTAACATAAAAAAATAAGTGATTTTTATTAGATGTCATTATAAAATCGTTTTATATTTATGGTTTATGTCCTATTAATCTTTAAAAAATTTAGTTAAGTGTGATTTTGAAAATCAAAATAGTCATTGACATCACAGAACGTTTTGAATTTAGTCATTGAGAAAATGAATCTTTTAATTTAATTTTTTAGACTTTGTAAAATATTTTTCAAATTTATTCTTCACTGAATATCTATTATTAGATGGTGATGATGTATCTATTAAATGTGTTGTTGACTATTATAGTTAGAAAGAGAAGAATACAAAATATTTGAAATTGTAAAATAAATAGGGTAATTGCGGATTCAAAGTCTTCTCTTTGTTGATATTTTGATTATTTTCTTTACTATTAGGTTGTGTGCCGTGAAGAAACTATATCAAGACATAATAAATATAGATTTCATAAATTTATTTTATTTAAAAAAATATTATATAATAAAATAAATGTATCGATCTAACCAAGTTTACATCAAAACTATTACCATTATTATTTTTAAATATATATTTTACACAAAAATTAGAATAGATTATAAAGAGCCAACAAGATGTACATTTTCACAACAAATATAATGAGAAACAAATATTAATAAATTTATCACAATGTTACGAAGTTATGGACTATTTTGATTGTCAATAGTGTTATTACATTTATGAACAATTCATTAGCATAGCGAAATTGAGTTTGTTAAATAAGATAGTCATGTTCTTAGAGATCAAATTGACGGGAGATAAGATATTAGATTAATTTTTAAATATTAAATAAAACTATTTAATAAATTATCTAATTAATATAAATGAAATAATCTAAAATTTTAAATTATTAAAATAATTTTATGAATTTAATAGAAATATTTAAGATGGATGGTTTAAAGTTATTTTTTGATATCAAATCATTCCTCCAACTATTTTTTCTCTCTTTTTATTAAAATAAGTTATTTCTACGTATATTTCGTTTTCTTATTTTGTTTTATAATTTTGTCATTTGAGTGCAACATATTTTATTTGCCGTCTTAGTATAACATTTTTGGTTTTCATCTGAGTGTTTTAATTTTTTCAAGTTTGTACTTCATATGTTTAATGAAATGTCTAAAAATGACTCGTTTATTCGATATCATATTTTACGTAAAGTACTTATGGAGACTATCCATAAATTCAACATTCTTTCATCCTTACATGTGACTTGCCAACATGTAATTGAATCGATCATATCAAATATCACTTATAGTCGATATGAGCAAATATCACTGTTTTTTTTTTTTTCCGAAGATAGATGAGATTAAAGATTGTGGATCTTGTATTATTTTTTATCGTTGACCATATATAAAAGAAATAAGTTTGATTGTTATGATTAAGATTTTGGTTAGATAATTTCTTATTGGCTTCCGAAATATTTATGTGTACCGTTATTGTGCTTTTTACTTTCTTGTTATCTAGAAATATAGATGAAAAATGTCTCAATCCATGATTAATTTAATTGTAATATTCTAATTTTAACATTTCAAAGAAAGTTATTTTTTTGAAGAAAAAAAAACTACAAAAATTTGTATCCATTAAATTTTTTTTATGAAGAATTTAATGGATAATAAATTTCCATGTTTAGTAAAATATTTATTTTTAAAAAAATATGTTCATATAAGAAATTTATGAATAGATGTTACAATGTTTTTGCTCATACTATTGGTAAAAATTTATTGGTATTTTGTTTGTAAATATTTACCATTTTTCAAGTAAAATTTTAAATCTTGATATTTTACTTGTTTTTATTGATTGACATCATAACAATGAAGAAATATGAGTTTGAAGCTTTATTTAAAAGAATAGAGGTTCTATATCCAAAGGAAATATTTTAACGAAATAAAGCTGACAATTGGGAGTAGAAACTCTTATAAACTCTTATAATATCAGCATTCATCAAATCAAATGTGAAAATATAATCGGACAACGTCGCATCCAAAATTAGTATTAGCTTTATGTTACGAGTGACAATTTATCATTTTCCAATCCATCTCAAGAAGTCTTTGAATATGTTGAAAGACACGCCAATCAATAGCACTAACACGAATCTCGTTTATCAGAATTTTGATCCCTCTTTCTGAATCCACACAAATATGAGGTTGGATTCTCCACCTTTTTATTTGTTATCTTTAGTGACTTTGTTCCTATTTCTCTCAACCAAATTTTCTCTCTCATCAATTTTTTTTTAAATTTATTTAATCATCAATTTCTCTTCAAAATTCATTAAAGTCATCAAATCAGCCAACACCTAAATGAAAGAATCCAATTCCTACAAATTTCAACGGTTGGGCAGTCTCTACTCTTTTCCAACTTCAAACCCTCCAGCACTCCTATAATTCATCAACAAAAGCACTACAGTGCCCCAAACCTGTAGAGAAACCACATATAATCGTAAGGACCACAGATGAAGCATTGTCAATCAACATATCTTTTCCCCTACGTCTGGTAACCGTGCACCCGGTAACATTACATTTGGTAACTCTATATTGATAACCCTGCTGCATATGGTAATCTTGTATCTTGCTTCCGGTAACTCTACATTTGATAACTGAGTATCTTGTAATCTCACATCTAGTAACTCTGCAAATCTAACTCTGTCTTTAACCTATTCATGTGTTGAATGTAGTGAATTACTTATTACCTGTGTTTTAGTGTTAGAAATATTTTGCACGGGCACGTTACTAGTCTTTTACGAAAATAAGTTATCGTGATGTTGCTAACATATTTACATCAAAATAAGTTCTGGTGATGTTGCTACATATTTACATAAGCGTCAACGAACAATGAGAAAACGAATGAGCCCCTTTACTAGTCTGAAAAGACCTGTCTTTTGGGCTCCATAGGCACCTAGAAGAAGGAAAAACAAGAATTCAAATAATTTTTAGTTTTCTTCATCAGAATCGAAAGAATGTATTTTCCGCAAAGATTTTAAGACATCCAAGCGCTTATCAACTTTAGATATGCATCCACCAGTAACAGACTTGACTTTCGGAACTTTCAAAGAACTAAGCGGTGGTGTCGCTGCCCCCGTGTTAATATCCCTGAGCACAGAACGAGCCGTTGCTGCAGCTGCAGCATCTGCCATTGCTGAAGCAATTTTTGAACCACTTGGAAATTTGTCACTATCCTCATTTTGTCCATGTGTTTGTCCTTGTTCCTTGGCCGAATTCTTAGAAACATCAGGTGATTGATTTGCACCTGATTTTGGCCTGGAGGCTACAGCCTCGGCAACTGTTGCTTTAGCTTTTGCCGCTTCATATTTCTGCATGTCATAGATAAGCTCTTTCTGCAGCTGTTTATCAGCAACCAATATGTCATCAATTTCATTTTTGTAGTCCTTGAGAAGGACCCGGAGGCATTCCATGAGAGAGCCTATGAGAGGACTGTTCTTGGTTTCTAATAGACGTTTCAACTCTATGAAAATGGGTATAGTGTTTTGAATAAGGCCCTTCTTGACTGCCTGAGTTATAGCCTTTCCTCTAGCTGCAGATCCATCTCCCCCTTCTTCTTCTAAGTCTGCCGACTCAGATGATACACGAGTAGATTGAATGCGTATCTCTTTACAGCCAAGAATTTGAAAAGCATCCTGATACCACAGTTAATGTTATAATTCGAACATAAATTGAGATGTGCATGCATTACAAGCGCACACACACACACATATATATTCATTGGAGTCAGGACAGCTTGATGACCATTGCTGGTAAAGATCGATACCTGTAGAACAGACTGTCCAGTTGCATCTTCTAAATTGAGCATACCATCAGAAGCTGCAGCTAGAATTTCTGCACATAATTTGGCAAAGGTTGCTAGAAGATGCTCAGGAGCCATTTGCTTTAGTAGAGAAACATAAATGTGCATTCTTCTAGACCTTGATTTTTCATCAGAACCCCTACAAAAATGATGCAACAGACAGACCTAAGCACAATAACTCAACAACATAATTGCCTAACCAGTTGCTAATTTGGAACCCCTTTACCTGATGGAAAAAAGTTGGCTTTCTGTTCGTGATTCTTGGGACTCACGGTGTCCATTATGAGCATGGCAGTCATTCAAAACATAAACAGCCTCAACAAAACTGTTATATGCTAGAAGAGGAGCCTTGACTGGTGACAAAAAAACACTAGTCAAAGTCCTAAAAGTAAAAGAAAAGTTGTTCAATTTATATAACTGCACGTACTACCAAGGTAAAGCTTCAAACCTTTCAAAATGTTTCCAAAGAGAAAATCTGCTAACTGCCTAATCTTTTCTGATTCATCAACAAGTGACAAAAGGAAACGAAGAAATAGCACACCTCTCCACTTCACATAGTCCCTCTAGGATAAAAGAAAAATAAAGTACATTTAGCAAATGATCTTTTTAATCTCTCAACCCAAGGGCGACAGGTTTATACGTCAGATAATTAAAAGGTAAGAAATAGAAACAGCGAACTCATAGAAGGAAATAAAATACCTGCAACAGTCTTGATAGCAAGATGAATGTTTGCCTTCTCACAAGTTCACAGGGATCTAAGAGACACCTTGTGATCTTGGTTATGTAACTGATAGCTTCAAAAAAACAGAAGTTAGCAAAGAGAATATATTCCGCATAATGTGAACATATTGGACTTCTTCCTCAGCACAAAGTAATAGTTTCCCTCTGTTTATATCAGCCCTTACTTGTATATCAATTTGAATAAGAATGCTAGATTATTTCATTTACATCATTATATTTGTTTATCCAAAATCACTTCAATGCAGTATCTCTTACAACGCTTACCCATCAATAAGAGCAGTGTACCGAACACAAAAGTCTGCCATCATGACCACAATATTATTTCGAAGAGCTGCATATTCTGTCTTTTCAAGCTCCTGCAATTGTATTCCAAAACAGAATATATTTTGATTAGGAAGTAAGACAACATATATCAGTCCTTGAGACATAAAACAATCAAAGTCTCGAGACCAACCTGTACAAATAGAGGAATATAGTTCTTTGCGAGCTTCCCATCAGCAAGGCAAAGTTTGCCCATGGCCAACCACCCATGAATATAAAAAGAAGGAGCTTCTTGCTGTAGAGAGGTTGCAGCTCCGGGTAGTTTATTTAATTTCGGGCCAGAATTCCCAGAGGTGACAATAGTGTGCAGTAATGGAACTACAGCACTCATATCAGCAGATGAGCAGATAATAACTAAAGACCCAATTGTATAAATTGCTGTAATTGCTTTTGACAATGACTTGCGCTTTCTAACTGATTTCCTACTTTTACTAGTCCCACTTCTAGGTGGAGTGAAGAAGTCAGTTTCTGGATTTTGCTCTGAATTATCTGAAATAAAAGTTTCTATTATTTCAGAAGCTTTGGACAGAACTTGGTGTACCCATTTCAAGACTAACGCTTCTGCCTCCGTCTCATTTGAAGCTTTTCGCTTGCACAATGTTTTAAGTGCTTTTACATGAGCATCAACCTGTCAGCAAAAGTAGCAATTCAGTATAGATTTGTAGTACACTATTAGTAAAAGTAGCAATTTGTTAAAGTTTTGTAATACACTATATGATACCGATACCTTTTTTTTTATCTAGAATGCCGATTAATATTTTTCTACGAAAACATTTGTTCCACTAACTGTGCATAAGCAATATAATATGATTTGATATCAAAGTATAGATTGTGGGACAGCTGATTGCTTGTGAAACTAGCATTATCATAAAAATAATATTTATAAGCAAATAATGCTGCCTAAGAGTGCCTGTTATCTTATTGTTGGCACATGAAGGGTGTGAATAGGATGAAAGCTTAAGCATCAGATGGAGAAAAATTTCAAAGATCTTAAAATTATAGAACGATAGAGTGATAATTTCAAGAGGACATCCATCCCAGGAAACTGTTGAAAGGTTTGATACTACAATATTTGATGCGCTACAAAATTATGAAACATGACGCAAAAGATGGTAATTAAGGCAGAGAAACATCCCAAGAAAGTAGTTTATGAACTTCTTAATCATGCAGAACAGGTAAAATCATATGCTTAAAAATGACAGATTATCACACATTCACAACATCACAAGGGAGCCATTCAATAATGAGGCAAGATTAAGAAGCACTAGTGTAAGGATTTTGTTTATAAATTTAATCAAAAATAGCATGTAATGTTTACCTCTGTTGAATGCATGTTGAATTTTTCAACTCGTTTGAGTAAGTTATGAGCCAAATCAGCAGCAGGTTCAGGTGGCAGTTCCACAGAAACATTAGAGATAGTTTGCAAGAGAAAAACTCGGTCACTAGCCCAGGCTACATTATTGCATTCAATGCTTTCTTCGTCTTGAAAAGCATTTCTTTGTACAATTGGACTTCTAAACTCACCTTTCACTTTATGTTTGTCAAGAAGCTGCCAATGATGATGAAGAAAATCCCAGTCCACCGCTTTGGGAAGGAATACAGACACCTCTGATAATAGAAACCAAGCACCTGGTGGGGCAGTCCACTTTTCTATTGGCTTGCTATGGTTCAGCCAGACAGACTCAGATGCCTTGATTATATTTTGAAGTGCAGTAACAATTTTGTGATTCAACCGTTTCTTTTTGCCTAGGTTTGTGCAAATTTTTTTCACCCAAGGACTCACCTCCCCATTGCAAATCTCTCTCAGGAGATACATAATTCCTTGGGGGAAAGGCATCTCCATCTCTTTCTCCAAACTTTTTTGTTTCTTTTTTCCACTAGACGTAGATTCACTATATGAAGATGTAGCAGCTGCAGCTCTAGATATTCGGTCCAAAACAAGTTCTTGAAACACATTCTCACATTCTTCTTGGATGCTAGTTTCATTATCAGTTATTTGGCGAGGAACTGAATGTAGCCACTCAGTTATTACCGTTTCAGATGAAAATGTTCTGAAAGCCTACATATTGTTAACATAAATTCCATAAACCATATATCGTTACTAGTAAAAAGATACAAAGAAAAAGAGCAGGACTTTTATGGGACTAATGAGATTCATAAGTCATACATTCTTGGATTTCTTAAGATTTTATAAATAATTTTTAGCATGCCAAACCATCTCAGGCAGAATCTAATTAACCCTGGACTAGCTAAGCAACTATCTGTATAGCAGACACCTACCAATTCAACATTTAAAAGCATTATTTAATGCAGCAAGCAAGTTATTATTCAGCATAACATACTTCAAGCAGAAAAATATAGGTAATTAAGAGCTTGTTTACATTGAGAAAATGTCTTTCTTTTTCATTTGTAATTGAAAAATTGCCATCTTATTTTCTTGTTTTCAAATAAGTATATAGAAAAAAAAAATTGTGACAACTAATTTTTTACTGTTTTCCATAGAAATTTAAATTAAAATTTTGAATTTTGAAAATAGAAAATAAAATGAAATGCTGACACTCTTTGGTCAGAGGAAAATGTTGGGGAGGAACATTAATGAAATTTTCTTGTTTAGTTTTATAGTTTGGAGAGAGTATGAGAGGGAATTGGAGAGGCCCAAATCTTTCCTCGCTCAATTTTGACTCCCCTCCAAAATTAGAAATATGAAGGAGTGAAAATATGAGTTGATAAAAATTTAAAATATAATGATTAAAATACCTCCCTCACTATACTCATAAATATATGATGGAATATTACAACGGAATAAAAGAAAACTAGTTTTAAATTCCTCAACTCCACTTGTTAACCAAAATCCAAATAAGGAAGGGATTATTTATTTCTCCCCCCACTCCTAACCAAAGACTGTATCAAAATTAAATCTCTATACTTCCCTTCCACTTCCATCTCATTAACCAAAGATGCCCAAAAAAAAAGTTATTTTTATTATTTTTAGGTACTGTCTTGTTTACAAACATTTAAATTCAAATTAAATACAATAAAAACATAGCATAATATTTATGCAATCATTAGTAAAAATCCAAATAGTTCTTACATGAAAAACAAAAACGAAAATAACATAAGTTTTCTCAATCCAATTATCCAAAAACTTAGCATTTTGCATCAGTTTACAATTCTGCCTCTCCACAAAACACATGACAACAAAAACCACATGAAGAAAGGGCAACAAGAGTACCTCAGAAAGAGCTGCAACAGCTGCTTTCCGTATGCTAACAAGCGAATCCGAACAAGCCATCCCCATTGTCTTGAGCACCACTTCATCAATAGCACCACCAAGTAAAGCAGTCAAATTAGTAACAAGGAGAAGAGCAGCTTTTCTCACAACCGCCTTCTCATCCACACACCTTCTCCTCAACATCTCATTGATTCCATTTCCTCTCACATCCCCAACATTCCCATTCCCATCACCAAAACCCATAAACTCTTTCAAAACCACACTAGCCTTATCACTACCTGACAAAAACCCAACAACCTGCGCCAAATTCGACAAAGCCCGCGCTCGAATCGTAGCACTAACATCCGAACAACGCTTCACCAACGCCTCCAAACACCACATTCCCCAAACATCACTCCCTTCTTCTTCCTCCTCCATCGAATTCACATTCAAAACTAATGGGTCCTTCAATGTCGTCACCAAATTCAAAATAAGATCAACTGCCAAAAGCCTAAGATTAGTTTTCCCTTGACTCATCTTCACAACATACTTAACAAACCCAATTTGATCTGCCAATTCCATAACCCTAACAACCTCCATTATAAAATCAACAGCCAAAGCTCTAGGCTCAGCTTTATCCGGCGCCTTATTTGCCAAATACCTTGGAAAATTAACCAAAGCTTTCTTCACACCATCACAATCCCTACCAAGACCAATCACAAAACCAACAGCAAAACTCCTCGCCTGCGATTTCGGCATGAAAATAAGCGGAGACAGCGACTTCAAAACCTCCGCAGCCGTCTCTGAAGGTTCGCCGTGCTCCGGTTTCAAAACCTCTTTCAAAACCCTCGAGCAGAGAGTAACCAAATTCCTATACTGAACCTCGTTTCCACATGATTCAATAGCTGTTAACGGAATCTCGGAAACGGTTTGAATTAACGATTTGAGAGATTCGGGGAAACGATCGAGGTGAATTAATGACATAACGTTAACAAGCTTCTCGAAAAGTTGAAGCAAAACCCTAACATCAAGTTTTTGTGAAGAATTTGGGGAATTAGGTTCAGCGTCGTCATTTTGTTGATTTTTTTTGCGTTTTCGTTTACGAATGTGGTTAGGGTTATTGTTTTTGAATGAGCGGCGAATGGAACGGAGGAAGGAGAGGAAGGAGAGAGGAGTGAAGAGAGTGAAAACGGGAGCGTTTGGAGAGAGGAGGAAGGAGAGGAAGACGTGAGAAGCGAGGAGAGAGTGAGGAGTTGGTGATGAGTCCATTGCGGTGGAGATTGGTGGGATGAGATTTGAAGGTGAAACGGCGTCGTAGAGAGGGTCTAAGGGTTGTGAACTTTTGAGGAGGGTTTGAAGATCTGAGAGGGATTGTTGGGAGAGTGGTTGTGGATTTTGTGTGTGGTGGTTTTCGCGGAGGTCTTCGAGTTCTGTTACTATGCGGGATATGGTTTCGTCCATTTTCGTCGTCGACGGTGATCGGAGCAACGTTCTCTCGGTTGTCGAACGTTTTTCTGTCTGTTTTTTTCGAATTCTTGCTTTCCCCCGCAATTGGATACACTGTCACTCTTTTTCCTACGTTCTGTAATTAGTGGATAACACATCATTTTTTTTTTACGGAAAAGCTGAATGTTACCAAAAATTCACAGACGAAATGCAAAACAGTTTAAAATTTAAGATTACCATTGTATCCCTCTAAATCATGTTTATGTGACACTTTCGTAAATAATTTCTTAGTAAAAGTAAAATACCTTTTTGCTTCTGCACCGTTACTATATTTTTTTAGATCATAATTAAATAAAATTAATAAAAAAAATAATAGTGATTTAAATTATTATGATTAATAATTTTGAAAATGATAACAAGTGAAAAATATTTGATAAAGATTTAATCTTATCTTGTATATTTATATGTATTAGTGAGGAATATTTGTTTAGTGTTTTACTTTTTATTGGTGGTAAATATTTGATATATAATTTTTTTTAGTTGTGATAAATATTTTTCTCGTTTTTTTTTTAAATCAGTTACACATATTTATTCCGTATTTTTTACTATTTATCAATGATAAAGATTTGTTCTATATTTTTGATGTATCAATGACAAATATCCGTCGTGTGATTTTTTATATTTATCAGCGATAAATATTTGTGTCGTGTTTTTTACGTATCAGTAGCAAATATGTATATCGTATTTTTTTATATTTATCATTAACAAATATTTGTCCCTTGTTTTTCTTATGTATCAACGGCAAATATTGTTTCTGTAATTTTTTATATTTATCATTGAAAAATATTTGTCCAATTTTTTTTATTCATCAGTTGTAAATATTTGTTTTATGTTTTTTTTAATATTTATCGACAAATATTTCTTTCGTATTCTTTTATGTATCAGTGGCAAACATTTATCATATGATTTTTTATATTTATCACTTACAAATATTTGTTATGTGTTTTTTATGTATCAGTGACAAATAGTTATCTCATTTTTTTATATTTATCAGTGATAAAAATATGTCACGTGTTTTTTTGTATTTATCGATTACAAATATTTTTCTCGTGTTTTTTTATGTATCGGTTGCAAAAATTTATCCCGTATTTTTTATGTATTAATGACAAACATTTATTACGTGTTTCTTTTTTATATTTATTAGTGACAAAAATATGTTATGTGTTTTTTTATATTTACTAATTATAAATTTTTCCTCGTGTTTTTTTATATATCAGTGACACATGTATCTCGTGTTTTTTATATATTAGTGATATATTTTTCTCCTTTTTATTTATTTATATTAATTAGTGACAAAAATATTCACATGTTTTTTTATATTTATCTATTACAAACATTTCTCCCGTGTTTTTATATGTATCAATAATCAATATATCTCCTGTATTTTTTATGTATCGGTAATAAATATTTGTCTCGTATTTTTTTTATATTTATCACGGACATAAAATATGTTACATGTGTTTTATATTTATGGAACGTGTTTTGTTTTATATTTATTAGTTACAAGTATATCTCTCATGCTATTTTATGTATCAATGAGAAATATTTTCTCTATATTTTTTGTGTATTAATGATTTGTTTGTGGTTTTTCAAAATATTTCGTTGACAGAAATATGTCACATTTTTTTAATATTTAATAATTATCAATATTGCTACAGTATTTTTCATGTATGAGAAATAAATATTTATTTTGTGTTTGTTATATGTAGCGTATTTTTCCTTTCTTTTCCTAATTTATCAATCTTCTCTTATATTTCCTTTTCTTTTGCATCAATAGAATAGTTTTCATTCTCAGTACATAAATCAAACAAAACCAATGGATGCATGAAAAGTAATATATCTTTTAGCTAGTGGTAAATGAAAAGTAAGTTAAGCATTGTTTGCTGCAAAATTTGTAGCCCTCGCAATGCTTCTGCAGCTTTTTTGTTGTGTTTCTACCACTTTTGCAGTTTAACTTAGTTAAAAATATGAAAAATAATTTTTTTATTCCATTTTTTTTCCATCAATGTTAAAATTGGAGAGGATGGTAACGTAGTTTTCCTAGTGAATACAATTTTTTAAATTTATAGTAGATTCAATGATTAAATAAATAAATTAAGATAAATTATTTAATAAATTTACGGTCTGTTTGTTATAAATTTAAAAAAAAATGATTTTGGTATTCTATACTTTAGAAATTATTTTTTAGAGGTTTTTTAAAAAAATTATAAGTTATTTGTGTTTGTCTTTCACAGTAAAAATTACTTTTTTAAAAAAAATAAATCAATTACAAAAAATAAAATTTTTGAGACGTTATTAAAAATAACTTAACATTTTAAGATATTTTTAGATTATTTTATGATTTTTTTTTAAACTAAAACAAATAAATGTGAACTTTCAAAAATGATAACTTCAAATAAAAAAGAAATTATTTAACGAAAAACAGATGTTTTGGTTTCTTTCTTTGACAATGACATTTTGGATTTCTATAATATAGTACTGTTTATTTGCATCATTGAACGTAAGTCAAAAAGTTTGACTTAATATAAAAAAAAATATTACTATTTTGGTCTTTATAGATATAATACAGTGATATTTAATATGATATTTTGTTCAAAATTAAAGATGTTTATCTGTCAATAAAGATTGTCTCCTTGATCAATTAAATTGCACTTGTGATACTTACCATCGTTGTCGCGGAAAATTAATTTTTTTGTAGCTGGTCAAAATAGTTGTTTACAAATCCAAAAGTAGTTCACAAATATAACCTATAAAAATAAAGTTGGTTGATCAAAAAATTATATACTTCACTTCAAAAAAGAAAGAGAGAAGAATATTTATTTTACAAGATAGTTTCATAGTCATACTTTTTATTAAGTTTCGGATAAAGATTTTTGTCTTTGAATCCTCCTATCTTTGGTAATTTTGTTATTATATATCTTTTAATCAAATTTCTCTCATCAAAATAAATTTTATTAATCACAAAATACATTAAAGTTACCAAACTCGTACAACCTTAAAATTAGGGGATCCAATTCCGTCAATTTTGTAGTCTTATTCGATAGACTTACATGCATTTTATATCCTCTAATTTTTCAATTGTAGTTTTTATCTCTCAATTATTTTTTAGTCATTCTAGTCTCTTACTTTTACCCTTTTTTGTTTTCTTAATCGCCATTCAAATTTTAATCAAAATGCATTGAGTTGACAATGTTAACTCCACATAATATATCGGCTTTAACGAGGTCGTTTTTTTAGGGTGAATTTGATCAGTGGTGTTAAAGGTAAAAATAAAATTGAGGTTGGTTTGGATTTAATGGTTAGGGTTTAAGGCTTTTTGAGTGTTGTGGAATATGCAGGGCCTCAAACCGAATAATGCCATTGTTTTTTAAATTTTATTAATTTTTTGGATTTTATGAGTTTTGTTGTCAAAGACGATAAAACTTGAAAGGATGGTCATGAAAGCAACACCTGAAGAAGTGTGGTTGTGGGAGAGGGGAAATAGATGGAATTCTTTGATTGTTTTTTTTTATAAAAAAAAAAATACATTAAAATGTTCATTCAAGTATTATGTGGAGGCAAAATTGTCATCTCAGCAAAATTTGGATAAAATTTAGACTTTTTTACCATAGTTTTTCAAAAAACTAACCAAAATGCCCTATTTTCAAATTAAAATACAGGATTGTCCTACTTTCTAGTCCCAGTTGCTGATTGCAACCTAGAGATGCGACGAGGTGAAGACTTTTTTTTAGTCTCAGTTGCTGATTGCAACCTGGCGATGCGACAAGGTGAAGACATTTTTTTTTTGTTTTGGTTGTAGTAGGAGGTCCGGATGACCATGTATTAAGGCAGGTTTTTTTTTGTTCCATTTTATTTATGGGTATAATTATTATTTAATTAATTAAAAATAATTAAAATATTTTAAAAATCAAAATAATAATAATAAATAAAACAAATTCTTAAATAATAATAATAATAATTTTAATTTTCATAATATTATTAATATTAGTGACTTATTGTTAATTTAAATTAATTATAAATAATTAAAATATTACAAAACCAAAATAATAATAATAAAATAAAATAAATTATTAAATAATAATAATAATTTTAATAATACTATTAATATTAGTGATTTATTGTTAATTTTAATTAATTATAAATAATTAAAACAATTAAAAAATCAAAATACTAATAATTAATTAAATTACATTATTAAGTAATAATAATAATAATAATAATTTTAATACATCACATTCATATTTTATTATTTTTATTAATTTTTATTTATTAGGAGGAAGTTGTTATAATAATTAGCCAAAAAAGGAGGAAGTTGTTATAATAATGTGCCAAAACAAATAAGAGGAAGTTGTTATAATAACGTGCCAAAATAAAAAATGCGTCCCTAATATTTGGTCATAAAATAACAACGTATTTTCTTAACAACTCCCTGTAATTAAATAATAATAATAATAATAATTAAATATTGTTAATGTAATTAAAAAATAATAATAAAATATTTAAAAAATATAAAATTTTAATAATAAAATCAAACAAAATATCAAAGTTAACGCGTTTGAGTAGATGTGCTAAATAAATAACATGTTACATTATTTTGACAACTCAATCCTATTTTGCAGTTAAATTAACACTTAATATTATTTTGTTAACAATTGTGTTATTGATTTTTAATAAATTAAAAATAATTAAAAAATCAAAATACTATTAATAAAATAAAATAAACACAATATTAGGGAGACGTTATTTATTTTGGCACGTTATTATAACAACATTTCTCTATTATAACAACTTACTCCTATTTCTTTTGGTATATTACTAGTATAATAACCGTGCTTTCGCACGGGTGTGCGTGGTTTATATATTTTTATTTAATTAAGTATTTTTTATAATAAATAGAATAAAATATATGAAGTTAATTACCATACTCGATAATTACTAAACTAATATATTAGTTGTACTTAAAGTTATTAACATCACAACAAAATAATTTATGATGTGGTTGTAGTTGTGAGTTAAAATTTCATGAAAATTTATTAGTGATAGTATAGTGGTTGCTATGGAGTATCCCAAATAATATTGATTTGTAGAAAACAATTTTTCAAGACAATGGGCATGCAAGTTACAATGAAACCATCGTAATAATAGAATTTGAATGCATTAAGACATATAATAATAAATCATAGTTTACTAAAATATGTTTTACATCTAAAGAAATCTATCGTAGAAATGTCATCCATACATTATCAATCTTTGTAGGTTGGATATTGATGTTAAATTACTAATGTATCATCAATAAATTTTGTAATGTCGAAAGACAGCTTCATTTCTTGTATTTTTTACATCAAGGGTCATAATCTGCACCAAAGCCCTGTAACATAATTTGCATCAAGGGTCATAATCTACACCAAAACCGTGTAACATAATCTGCATGTTAATTAATATGATCTTATGATGTAATTTCAATTGTATTTTGATTGTTTGATAAGATAACAGAATATGAAAAATATAGTTAACAACATACTTTAACTTTTAATGGTTGGACTACATTCTCTATAGTATATTCTTTCTATAACATGTTCAATGTTAGTTGGCGATAAATGTGACTGCACTTTCACATACAGACTCACGGTCTCACTCATCTCACTCCACAAGCACGACATGCGGCATACGACATGAAGAAATTCCGAACTAAGTTGTTTATAAATGGGCATGAAGAAAATTTTTAAATTAAAAGAGTTTCAAAAGAATTAAAAATACAATTAAAATAATTTTAAAAAAAATATGCGGGCTACCAGCCCAGCCTGCAACCCGTCTAGAACTGGGTTCGGGTAGTATTTTAACAACCCATATTAAAATAAGGCTTTTTAGCCCGGTCCAAAGAAGCCCGCAACCCGTTAGGGCCGGCCCTAAACGGGTCGGGTAGCCCGTTTTGACAGGTCTAATTGCACTTGCATATATTTGACAATGCTTGCACACTTTCTGCATTTCCTTGACTCTTCTCTTCTTTTTACCAAAATCTCAAATACAATTTATGGCACTTGCATCTACTATTACCTGCACCAAATATAAATAAAAAATAATTATTTCCCACAACCAAGTTTTCTGAATTTCCCTAAAAAAACATGTAATCAACATTTCTAGTTAATTAATAGATACAAATAGTTCTACAATGTGTTTAATTGAATATGTCCCCAAAATATAATTACAACTACACACAATATTATGACAATCATTCACTTTTTACCTTGACAATATTATGAAAAAGGAAACATTTAACAATAAATCATACTCGTGCATCACAAAGACCTCTATGTAAACACCTATTTTCCCCTTAAAAAAAAAGAACACAAAGATGATTAGAGAGAGAAAGATGACATAAAATGTTGGAGTAGTCTCCAACAACATAGCAACCGTGGAGTTTGATTCACAATCTTCAATCTCTCTCGTGTTGCTTCCTCTTCAATTATATTGTTTGTTTTGCATAATAAATTCAAAACAAAAATACATTAGCAATGAACTTGATAAATATTTTATAATGCAAAACTTGAGAAAGGAAAGCGATACTATCAAAACAATAAAGATAAAAAAAGGAAATATGACAATGTGTTAGACAGAAGTAAAAAAACACAAATTTTAAACTATAGTTTTCCATTGTAAATCAATAGTTATGATGGAGAAGAGAGCCAAAACGTTAAAAAAAAATTGTAAAATTAAACATCAAGTTATGGATTAAAGTTCACATAAATATTAAATCAAATATGTGGTGGATGGAAAAGTAAAAAGAAAAAAGTTTGCACCCAAAGAGTAGATGTATAAATAGTTCC
This sequence comes from Cicer yamashitae, assembly GCA_037974755.1. NCBI lineage: Eukaryota > Viridiplantae > Streptophyta > Magnoliopsida > Fabales > Fabaceae > Cicer > Cicer yamashitae. The sequence continues at coordinate 9,653,410 of JBBPBQ010000003.1, forward strand.
TAAAACACGGGAAGAAAAATAACAAATTTATATCCAAGATACAAATAATAAAAGATGAGTAGTGAGTGTCACCGTCACTTGCAAAAAAATCATATATAGAATGAGAACCAAAACATTGAGAAGAATGATAGATAACCAAAACCACGAAATCGAAATGATTGAATAAATCATCGTCTTTAGTAATTGTAAATAGTACAAATACAATAACAACATGTAAGAGCAAAAATTATGTAACAATAAATAAGAACCCATAATATAATCAACAAACATAAATGTGATATTAAATAACCAATTCTTATTCATTTTTGTGATGTTTTTTTTGTCTAGACAAATCTTTTCTCTCAATTTTGGAGAAAAATTTTGTTTTGAATAATACGACTCTATAAAATTGTTACAGATAAATGCAGTTTTAAGCGGTTAAAATAATTATTCAACGTCTTTATTGACACAAAAATCAATAGCCTTCTTCAATCCATTGTTAGCGTCTTGAGAAAACTCTTTCTCGTTCCGTATAGAAGCATTTGGTCCATCGGTCTTCGTTTTAGCATCGTAAGTGCTCGCATCGTGCCACCTGCATCGGATTAAGAAAATTATCAAACATGGAAATTAAATAATATAATAGTAATAAAATTGCACCGCACGGTCGAAGTGTTGACAGTGTAATTAACGAACAGAGTAAGAAATAGAAATCGTGAAAACAATGAAATATGAGATGAAGAGTAATCGGTTGATTGAAGAAAAGAAAAAAGAGAAGGAGAAGAAGTTACGGTATTGTGTATGGAATGGAAATGGATAAGTGAAAGTGGGTTGGTTTGGTGGTTCCAATTCCAAAAATATTTAAAAATGACAAAAATTTAAAAAAGTTGGATTATGTGCATAAGGTTAGAATAATTTACAACTGTGACCTTAAAATTTTTGCAAAGGTTAAATTTATGAAGGATAAAATTGTATTTTTGGTATAGTTGAGAATTGTTATAGTGTATTGTAGATTATAACAACTTCCTCCAATTTTTTTTGGATCTAATAAATAAAAATTAATGAAAATAATAATAATAATAATAAAATATGAATTTGATGTATTTTTTGTTCAATTTGTAGTATTTTTTTCTTTAATTTAACGTGTTTTGTTTTTTCAATTTAATTAATTTAATTAATATAATTTATTTTATTATTATTATCGTTAAAACTTATAATATTATTAATATTAATGTATTTTATTTATTATTATTAAAATTATTATTTTTTTATTATTCAATAATAATAATTTTAATAATAATACATTATTAGTGACTTATTTAAATACATTATTAGTGAATTGTTATTATTAAAATTATTATTATTATTTAATAATGTATTTTATTTTATTATTATTATTTTGGTTTTTTAAATATTTTAATTATTTATAATTAATTTAAATTAACAATAAGTCACTAATATTAATAATATTATTAAAATTAAAATTATTATTATTATTTAATAATGTATTTTATTTTATTATTATTATTTTGGTTTTTAAAATATTTTAATTATTTTTAATTAATAAAATAATAATTATACCCATAAATAAAATGGAACAACAAAAACTATCTTAGTACGCATCCCCAAGATGCGACCTCCTATTACAAAAAAAAAAAAAACTCTTCACCACGTCGCATCCACAGGTTGCGATCAGCAACTGAAGTTAAAAAGTAGAATATATTGTACAAAAGTCGAGTTTTTGATGTGAATATTTTTTTTGTAACTAACCTTTTTATTTTATTTTATATTTTAACATTTGTTATTAATTAGTATAATAAATTAAAATTAATTTAATTATTTAAAAAATAAAAATACTAATAATAAATTGAAATAAAATACATTAATAAATTATAAATACATTTTATATTTTAATTATTATTATTATAATAAATAATTATTATAATTATAATTAAAAATTATTATAATTAAAATGATTAAAATATATTATAAATCTAAAAAAAATACATTAAAATAAAAAAAAATACATAAAATTTGTTGCAAAAAATAATAATAACAATTAAATAAAAAGAAAATTATATTAATAACATGAAAATGAAACGAAATACATTAAATTAACGATAAAAATACATCATATTTGAGAGAGAGAAAAACATCAAATTTATATCAATAATGTCCACCTAAATGACCTCAAGTCCCACGTCTAGGATGTCGTCGAACTCGTCTAGCTCTCTGAACTGGTTGCGGTTCTTCCGGTTCATCCTGATTTTGACCATTTTCCTAAATGTAAGTTGTAGGTGGATTAGAACCACAGCCACCTGCTTCCATTAAATTGTGAGATAGATGATTATACATTGAATCAAACATAGCATAAGCCGACTCATGAGTTGTGCGAGTTCCAAACAAATTATAGAAAAGCCCACGTTCTCTCGGATAACCGGGGTTGGTATTTCTGGCACCGATGGAACATAATACTGAGTCGGTGGTGGATCATAACATGGAACTTCAGTAGGGACATGTAGGTGAGGTGGTGATAAAAATGGGGATCACGGAGGTATTGTTCTACAAATATAAATAATTTGGTGCTATGACATAAAACACCTTGTACGATGTTCTCTTGCAACACGTAATTCTGGCGCTCGTTCCAATGTTTAATTTCTTCTCTCCAAACCCAGTTCCAATTATCATCAATCCCACGCCTCATGTCGACCTCATTGTACATTTTCATATCCTCTAGTGATTGTGGTATTTATTGATGGAAACCGAACTGAAGTGCAACTTTGTCTGTATGATGTTTTTCAACAATATGATAACATAGTAGATAAGTACATGCAGTCCAAGTGACCATCTCTTATTCGGAAACTTCATGTTGGAACCCGAGATAAGGTCTCCAATAAAACTGATATGTAAAAAATAAGCTAAAGTAATTATAACAAGTATAAAAAATAAAATATTTAAAAAGTTCAAATAAATGTGAATGAATATATTACTTCCTCAACCATCATGTGATCAATTGTTTTTCGGTATTCGTCTACGTCGTTATGAGGAATTTTAGCGAAATTTAAACCACCAGAATTAAATCTGTCGAATATAACAAAAATAAAAAATATAATAAAATTAGTAATATGGTAAGCAATTGGTTTTAAAAAAATAATAATAATATAAAAATAATATAGTTACCTTTGTGCAAGTGGAAATATCCATGGTTTGAGAAATTCTGGAGCGACACAAGACAAACGATACAATGCCCAGTTTTGCAACAACAATGCACATCCTCCCATAGATATTACACCTGGTTTCATTGCAAGACATATTTTTTTGTAAAGTGTAGCTAAAACTGCTGACCCCAACTATATTGAGATGCTTTATTTAAATCTCCTAATAAAGAAAGATATTTTAAATGTACACGGTTGTTGGATTTGTCAGGCATCAATAACCATCCGATCATACGTAAGATATATGCTCGACACGATGCTTGTTTTTCTAATACGGATACATCTTCACCAACATCGTCAAACGTATCCTTGAGCCACTTTAATTTAATAGAATTACCTTTTGTTGCTCTCTCAGATGGGATAACTCCTAAGTAATCTTGACAAACTTCTTTAACGTGCACAAATTTTGAACAGCTAACAGGTAAACTAGAAACATTTAATCCTAAAATGTAATATACATATTCCAAAGTTATTGTGCACTCACCTACTAGAAGATGAAACATGTGAGTTTCAGGTCTCCATCTCTCAATCATAGCAGTAATCAGACCGTCATCTATTTTATAATTTCCGAGTTTGATCACTTCACCGAAGCCAGCCGCTTGCAAACATGGTAATATGGCTTCATTTGGTTTTTTGTTAACATGCCCTTGACATTTCAGTTTATCCTTTAAGGGTGACTGAAATTAATAACATATAACAAAAATAAAATAAATAAGGAGAATAAAAAAATTATGAATAAAATAAAATAATTAATGAGACTAAAAAAATAAAAAATAAATAAAATAAAATATTTAAATACTTAAAAATGCTTTAATGTAATTGATTTCAGCTATGTGATTTGTAGATAGTTCCACGATAAAAATTCGAATTTTTGATAACTTTGAATGTACGAAGGAATGATGTAAAGAAAAGTGAATAAGTTGTGAGTAAACATTTGGAGGAAACATGTATTTATAGGTCGCTTCCTCCGAGAACGATTTCAGATGCGTTCAGGGGGTCGCTTCCCCAGGCAACGTTTGATGTTTATGCACAATGGTCACAACTCGACACCATCGAGTTATATGTTACCTTTGAGTCTGGTCCTCCATCAACAAACATTGATCAACCATCGACGTCAAACATACCTTAGCAACCCGACTTATATTCTCGATCACAACACTATGAACCATACTCTACCCAATTAGAACAAACTCATCCGGAAAGTTTTCAACTCCATCATCAATCTCCTCCAACAAGTCCACAATGCGATCTTCCCCTTAGTGTCTTGTATAATATCAACGAGGAAGAATTAAGTGATTATAGTGAAGAGGATGAAACATACTTCGATGAATCATCTGTTAATTCTGACGATGACATTAATGTTGACGAAGATATGGAAGCAGAAGATCAACCTATCCTACCTGATTTTGATCCACCATCTCATCTGAAGAGCATCAATTTAGATACTCAAGAGCAATCAAGTGAATTTGATCACTTGTTCATTAACGAAGTCCCAACAGTGGATGGAACTCTTGCAATTGGAATAAAGTTTCAAAACAAAGATGAATGCGTGCGTACATGCAATCAAGCGTTACCATTTAAAACAATCATTGAATTTTGTGGTACAAAAATCAGATTTAGAAAGGTATGTCATTTATTGTTCAACTCCAAATTGTTTGTTTAGATGCAAAGCTTCAAAATGCAAAAAAAAAAAAGTGAATTGTGGGTGATTGGTAAATTGAGTGTGCCTCATACATGCACAAATTCTGCATTGTCACAAGATCATACGAAGCTCGATTATGCATTGTTCAAGCATTCGATTGAGGTAGCCGTTGGGGTCAGATGACAACCAATCTTGTGGAGTCGATCAACGCAGTATTAAAAGGCCCGCGCAACCTTCCCATCACTGCTTTGGTCCAATCAACTTATTTTAAAACAGGGAGACTGTTTCCAACCATGGGAAAACGACACACATCAATTTTAGCTTCTGGTCAGGTATACACATAAACTTGCATACATTTTATGAAATTGGAAATAAGTAAATCCAATAGTCATAGGGTGGATAGTTTTGATCGGAACAACCATACTTTCATGGTCCACGAGACAATAGTTCCAAGAGAAGGGCGACCAATTGGTCATTTCATTGTAAACCTTTCTAACAAGTGCGATTGTGGAAAATATCAAGCTAAACATATGCATTTGTCACATGTGATAGCAACATGTTCTAGCATAAAATATAATTATTGGAGCCTTATACCTGATGTGTACAAGGTGGAAACGGTACTAAAAGTCTACGATGAAGCGTTTCAACCCATATCAAATGAAGGATATTGGCCACAATATGAAGGTGTTAAGGTGTGTCACAATCCACTAATGAGAAGAGTCAAGATCGCCCAAAGAGCAAACGCATTAGAACATAAATGGACACTACAGAAAAAGTACCAAGAAAATGCAGATTATGTCGGGTCTATGGTCATACTAGAAAACATTGTTCAAACGTTGCTGTCACATCTACTCAAATTTGATGTATTTTTTTTTAGTGTATTTTTTTTTTAGATTTATAATATAATTTAATCATTTTAATTTAATCATTTTAATTATAATAATTTTTAATTATAATAATTTTCAATTATAATAATTATTTATTATAATAATAATAATAATTAAAATATAAAATTTATTTATAATTTATTAATGTATTTTATTTTAATTTATTATTAGTATTTTTTTAAATAATTAAATTAATTTTAATATATTATCCTAATTAATAACAAATGTTAAAATATAAAATAAATAAAAAGGTTAGTTACATGTCGTTTCCCGGAGAAGCGACCTCCTATAACATTTAGAAAAATTTTCCTTCACCTGGTCGCTTCCTGGGGAAGCGACTTCCTACTTCAAAAAAAAAGTAGGGCATTCGCGTAAATAATTTTGAATGCTCATGTGTCAATTAGTAGAGAGGAATCACTCTTTTTACAAATACAATTAATAATTTGTGAATCATCGATTAAGGTATGAATAGAGAGTTTGACTCTTTATATAGTAACTTGTTAATAAGTACATTAAGTATGTTTATTAAATAAGGATTTTCCATGATCCCTACGTTTGCACTGATCGTTGATTTGTTTAGAACCACTTTGGGGAGAGTGCAATAGGCTATGTGTTAGATGTTTTATATAATCTCTTACGATGTGTCGCCTTTTATTTTAAATTATGAAAATTAACTGTGTAATGTTTGATGCTTATTGTTTTACTGTTATCTGCATGTCTGATTATATGTGTTGTTGAAATTTGTAATATTTGTGTTCCTTATATTTGAATGATGATAAGTGTTGATGATTAATGTTTATAGTGTCTTTGTTTCGATAAAAATTGTGTTTTGTTCTATATTATGATATAATAATCGATTAGTTTATATTGAAAGGGATGCCCTAGTCAATATTAATCAAGTAGAAATGTAGGGATCATCGACTAGTTTAAGTTAAGATAGAATAACCGATTAGTAAAGACTTGAAAATCGATTAGGATGACATCCAAAATGTAAAACATTTAAATTAAGAAATAGCTTATTAGTAAGATTACGTTAATCGATTAGAATAATAATCAAACTTCAAAATATAATAAGTATGAGGTTAATCAATTAGTAAAGACTAAATAATCGATTAGACAGATAATGAGAGTTAGAAAGTGACTAAGTTGACAGGTAATCAATTAGATATTTAGGGACAATTGAGTAGGTCACATCATAATCATAAATAAAGTTATTAATTAATTAACTAGTAATAAGAAGTTAAAAAATAAATTATAGAATAATAAATTATGATTAAAACTAATAAGGTTAATTATTAAATATTGTTGTTATTTTATAACTCTTAGAAATAAGAGTTATTTATCATATTTGAATTAGGATTTTTTTTTTTTATCTTTGGAGTGAAAGGTTATTAGAATTGTAGCTTTAAATTCAGTAGTTATATCATTTGAATTCTAATTGCATTAAATTTATTTTAAGAAAAAATGATGTTTGGGGTGTGATTTTGAAGGTGAAAAAGTTGAAGAAGTGTCTCGGATCATAATGCTACACGAAATGCTAGAGAGAAGAAGGATTACAATTGTCGTATAAAAATAATTATCTTTTGAGCTAAAGGACAAAAAGAAATGTACAAGGAAGAGAGAGAAGGAATACAGTTGCCCTATAAAAAGAACCCTAGTGACAACTCATTGACAAGTGTACCAAATCGCTAAAGTAATAAAGTGATAAGTAGAAATCGTCTCCATGTAGATTGTTATTAATTTGACAAGACAGCAAAGTAGTAACACTTAGTAGCAAAAGGGTTTTAAAACTTGGTTTATAATTTCAAACAAATGAAAAATTAAATAAGGATACTTTAATTAGATAAAAATGATTAGGGATTTCAAATCACATTCTTTTCACCATGTAATTATTGATTTACTATTTTCACAAACTAATCTATTTGATTACGTCAAATTAACCAATTAGACTAAAACCAATTATTTGACTCAAAATCAATTTTTTATAACGACGAACCCTAATTCATTAGGTGATCAGACTTGTTACTCAAAACATATATGAACGTTAATTTATTAGACATGTGTTAACACTTTATACTTCTATAACAATATTGAAACAATAACATATATTTTGGTTCAAGTTATTATATTCATTTTCCAATAACGAAATAATACATAGGTACAATTCTACGGTGGTCAATCAATTCAATAAGTTTCATATAATCTCTAATCAATGACTAAATCAGCTACTCATATTGTTTGATAAAAGATACATAGATAATAGGAAATTACACATAAAGGTTTCATTAGGTTTCCTCTCAGATGTAGCAGCCTGCTTATTTGCATCCAAAAATCCAAACCTTAACAAAATTATGTTTTTTGACTTAAATAATAATATGGGAACGTGCACTAGCATATTGCGTTGGTTACGGACGCAATGCATTGCCACAAAATTAATTGTGGCGTAGCAGACTATGCAATGCACTGCGATGCTTCCATACTGCACCCAAAGATAGTGAGTTGTCCTAGGATGTGCACTGCAGTGCGGTGACTGGCGCAATGCGTCCCTGACCCTTCCTTTTGCGACCAAGTATCAATCAAAAGACAATTTTGTACATATAAGATCACTTTGTGTTGAGTGTATATTCCTTAATGTAAATGACATGTAACATTACAACAAAATGAAAAAATTTTCGAGAATTTTTTTGATTAGAAAGAGTTAGTACCAAAACATTTAAAAATAATCCAAGACAATCAATTTCCATTTCTTATTCAAATAACTATAAAACTAACAAGAAGTATTTAACGTAAAACAAAAGTTGTTAACAAATTGCTAAAAAAACAAGATTTGATGGAGACTTTTCACCTAGCTGTCATTTCCATTTTCTATTACCATCCATCATTTAAGCTCTTGTATGAAGAATTGATGTTCAAGGAAGGAAACTTGCAATCAAGTTGAAGTATGAGCCACAATTGTTGTCGCATAAGCTTGTGTTTCAATTCTTGATTTATGTAATAACACTTGAAATTAAGTATTAAATTATATTTGTGGTTTAATCTATTTATAACATGTTAATACGAAGGTCTTATGTAAGGCAAGGCACTGTTGGTGCTTTTCGTATAATATTGAATAACCTCTACCATACACTTTTGTTCGTAGTGTAGTGGGTGACTTCTTTACCCAGACCAACGCGAAGTTAAAAGAATCCTGCGAGTACCAACATTTATTTATAGTTGACAGAAGCCTGTAAGCGACTCCTATGTGGATTATCATGTATATCCTTGCGAGTTTGGAATAATTGTCTACGATTTCAACAAGATGTGTCAAGATTAACATCAACGGTGTAATTGTATATGACGTTAATTGTGACACAACCTATTCACATAAGTAATGATTATATATTACTATTAAATTGTGTAGATATAATTTATATGATAACTAGCAAAATACTCGTGCATTTCCACGAGCTGCACGTGTTGGTATCTCTTTTTTGAAAACCTTAGTCTTTTAATTCAATTGTAGAAAATGATTGTTTAGAGCTCATCCAAGACATACACCGAAGAAGAAGGAATTTGATGGTCATACAAGACATTTTGTGCAATAAATATGAGATTTGGAAGTAGACTTTAGAGATTTGCATTTTGTTAATATTGGGTTTTTAGGCAACAATGTTGTCTTTGTATTTGTTAAAAGTATTGTGAATAACGTGGAAGGAAGGTGGATTGATAATTCTACTCCATTCATGTATTTAGGCCTAATTGAGCTTTACATTTGTTTTCAAATGGTATAGACCAAGAGACATGAAGTTACTCACATTAAAGGTAGTAAAATTATACTTGGTACCTCACAATTATATGATACCTCCACAAATCTTCTAAAAATTCAACTATGATCTTAACTTTTAAAAAATAAAAAAATTAATCCATCCATCACAAAGACTTCAAATATCTTTTATAAAATTCAAAATAAGTTTTTCCATAACACAAAAATATTTTGAAATACTCAAATTTTATTTTTTTTCTAAACACAAATATATTTCGAAAAACTTAAAACTAACTTTGTTGAAACAAAAAATTTTCAACGCTACCAAAAAAGTATTTTTCAGTTGGGATTTTGTTTTAAAAATAAAAAATAAAATTGGTAATTTCTATAAAATGTAGGGTAGAGGTATAATTTTTAGGGTACCAGGACGAGTATAATTTTCTCAAAAACTGGGTCCCTGTCCAGATGGGGCAACTAGTTAAAGTATGAAAAAAAGAATATTCCAATAATATTTTTGTTTGTCCAAAATTAAAAAAGTGAACAAAAAGGAATGTAGGACAAATTGGGTATTTCCTAAAATATCAGAGGCATGAACGTAATTTCAACGGGAAAGAAACCCTAGTCTATAAATACGATATACACGCTTAAATTTCAACTCCTCTTCACTCTCACTCTCTGGTCGCTCCGTACCCTTGTTTGGCCGCAGGAACCCTAAATTCAGGAGCGATCCGAGACAGAACTACTATTTCATCATGTTGGTTTACCAGGATCTCCTTAGCGGTAATCTAATCACTCTCATCGATGCATCGCTTCTATATTTAATTTTTCAATTTTCCTTTTTTAACTATCATTCTCTCATAGATCTATTTCAATTCCACATCCCAATTGATTTTTTCTTATTATTTGTTGGATCTGCCACTTATTTTATTTTTTGTTTTGATTTCAATTGGTTCTTATGTTGTTGCACTATCATGCATGTTCTAATTATTTTTGCTGGATGATAATAGCTAGATTTATTGTTTTCATTGTTATAGCGAAAGTATTTCTACACGTTGTATTTTCATGTTCAATAAGTTCTTAGTTTATTAATTCGTGAACTAACTGTTCTTTTCTTGTTTCTCCTATTTTGTTGTATTTGGTTGTACTTCATATAATTTTTTTTATAGTTAAGATGAGATTGAGGCAATCTTTTACGATATGATAGCGAGTGTTGCAATTTTATATGTTCTGAATTCTGGGCGTTTTGTAAACTTATAGAAGTATTAATTTAGGGACTTGCCACTTTATTATTGTAAGAATAATAATGATAATGACCCAGTTGCTGCAGTGGAACAATCTGGACCATTCATTGGATTGAGATTTGATGGTTCACATCCCAAGTTTGATCAATTGTTAATCCGATTTGCTAAGTTGGAACTTGAATTGTTTTGATCTCAATCCAACTGAATTTCTCGACTGCAAGAACTGTTATCGATCAATTAAAGAATCAATTTTCTTTTTTATTGCTCATGTTTGAAGTATGGTTGATGGAAATTTGTTACCCAATCTATAATTATGTTTAGATGTATTGTTTCGCTCTTTCAAATTTAAAATTTGATTTTTTTGAAGTAGTATTGTTTCACTCTTTCAAATTTGATTTTTTGAAGTAGTATTGTTTCACTCTTTGATGATTTTCTTATGCATATGTATTTTTGTTTTGTTGTGTACTGTATACTACCATGATTTTGTATCTATGTAATAATTGAATGCTATGAGTAATATCAGCTGTACTAATGTCTCGTTTTGTAGGTGATGAGCTTCTCTCAGACTCTTTCCCATACAAGGAAATTGAAAATGGAGTGCTGTGGGAAGTTGAAGGGAAGGTTAGTTGGATGATGTGCAATTATATTTAATTTTCCAAGTGCATTTATAAGTTAATGTTTACACTTAGGGATGATAATCTGAAAACTATTTCCCTTTATTGTGCAGTGGGTTGTGAAAGGAGCAGTTGATATAGACATTGGTGCAAACCCTTCTGCTGAAGGTGGAGAAGATGAGGGTGTTGATGACCAAGCTGTTAAGGTTGTTGACATTGTTGACACATTCAGACTTCAGGTCAGGCCAAACCACAAACCTCTATTTTTATCCTTGATATCAGAGAATAATCATTTTGTTGTGGATACATCTTTAATTTATTTTTGAGCTATCAACCTGATATCAGAAAATAATCATTTTGTTGTGCGTTCACTTTTGTAGGAACAACCTCCTTTTGACAAGAAGCAGTTTATTGGCTTTATTAAGAAGTATATTAAGTTCTTGACACCCAAACTTCCTGAAGAGCAACAGGAGGTCTTTAAAAAGAACATTGAAGGAGCAACTAAATACTTGATCTCCAAGATCAAGGACCTTCAGTTGTAAGTGCACCTCAATTATGCACATGCAAGAATGATTGATTGTTTATTTGTTTTTATAGTTACATTTGTTTCATAATGTTTTTTATTTATAAGGTTTTGTTATGATTTTTTGCCTTAATTATTTCTTGTTAAATCAAGAAGACAATACTTTTTTAAACCTTTTCCGTGGCTTTTGGCATTCTATGAAGAGTGAAATGGGTGAAGTTTAATGGAATGTGAGAATAATATATATATTTAAATTAACATATACTTAATGAAATAAAAAACATTTATTTATTTAGTTCTTTTATGAATCCTTGAACCACAATCATTTTAAATATGTTAAGTACTTGCTAATGTATATATTTTTAGTGCTTTATGAAACAATGCACTGAGTTTAAGTTTTGTCCAGCTTTGTTGGCGAGAGCATGCATGATGATAGTAGCTTGGTCTTTGCCTACTACAAGGAAGGTGCTGTTGATCCAACATTTATCTACTTCGCACATGGTTTGAAGGAGATCAAGTGTTAAGTGTTGTACTGCCCTAGGTTTTCTGTCCCTAAGTTATCCTGTTTTTGTTCTACATCATGTTCTATTTTGAGATAATGATTTGGTATTTTTTATAATGACGTGGTTGTTTGCTCTTAATTATCATTTCTATTTAATTTAATTTGGTTGGATAGAATTCATAAATAAGAAATTTTTCTCGTGTTTCAAAGGGCATGTCAGTTGCCTCTATGTTTTTTCTTATGTTTAAGGCCACAATAATTAACATCCATTTAAAAGGAATACAGACTCTTTTATTGTTGTATAAGACTCCTTCGCATTATCGCATATTTCATATGGTTTGAATAGAACAATGGGGTTTTGGTTTGGAAAGAAAGTAAAGCATTCCAATAGCTATAACAAGATACTCGTGCATCATATTGTTCACATGTAAATGCGGAATCCTCAAAGAATTTCAACCTGCTACTAATCCATATAGGGTATTGTTACTGTCTGTCTTGATTGAAATTTATTAAAGAGCAAGTTTTCTAGTGAAAAAGGGGTACTTGAATTTAATAGATGTTTGTAGGATTAGTAAGTCACTATGGATTGGTACCATAGAGGTAAAATAGCATGAATCTCACACCTTGGAAGTCCTTCAAATCACGGGAAGCTAGCTCTCTGTATCCAACACCCCAACCCTTAATCCTTCATAACTGTGGAGCCATATGAAAAGCTACCGCAAATTTTGCAACCTATTACCCATGGGATAACTTTAGTTATTCCCCAAAAATCATTTTGAATGTGGACAACTTGAGCATAGCACAATTTTTGTGTTGTACTTAAAGTCCCTTCTAAACATGCATGTGCACTACCCAATTTCCTCAAATTCCGCATCACTGATGTATTGGAGGCCCTTTTAAATACCAACTTCTGATTCGTCTTATTAGACAACTTAATTTGGGAAGGCCACCCAACTTGTCCAAATTGGATGGTGATTGTTTTGTATTGTTGCTGACCTTCGCGTTTAGTTGCCACTCTAGATATAAACTTAAACATAGGAAAGAGGAAATAAAAGGAACACAGAGGTACAACTACATTGAGAAACCTTGATCTCTATGACAAGGGTCAACCCTCTCGCCATTATCACTTCAAAGTTGGCCTAAAAGACGTTCAAGTTGCTAAATTGTTTAGTTGCGGTTTGTTTAACAAAAAAATGTTTTACCAGTAAATTATTCTCCAATTGCATCTCTTAACACTACATCACTCCATAGGACAACTATACACATGTCAGGAATAACATTCACATAATGCTCCTCTTTCTAAATCACATCGGTTCAGTTGACTAAATATTTGATTGGAGCAACAGCTTCTTCGAAGACAACTGCACCCATTTATTGAGTGAACATGATCAAAGGGTAGTCCCACATAACTTTGGGGCATATTAGTGGGAATTCAATGCTTTGATTGAAATTCCCCCGTGAACCATATGGCATGTCGTTCATATGTTAATAAAATTGGACGACCTCTCAAAAATTGGCGTGACCATCGACGAGCAGACACTTGACGTCAACAAGGCATTCCATGAGGCATTTGTCTCCAAAGACAAATTTTGCAACCCTTGCTGCGTTGAGTCATGGTTAATGGTTGGGATTTGTTCGACCATTCCTTGCAATTTATATGCCTACTTCGTTCAACATTAATGGAATTCATCGCCTTAAAAGAAAGTGGCATATTCACATTAATACCCCCAATTGCCGACACATTTGTTGATGCACGGGCGACATTATTGGGAACCGACATTGCCACAATACTTACAACACTAGGTATGCTAGTGGTTGGTGAAATAGACATGTTATTATTAGTTTTAATTGTTGTATTTAAAGTTCGAGAATTGTTTAGTTTTCCACATTGTAACAACACTTAACACACATGAAAATAGTTGTTAGTAAAACATGAATAACACACATTGTGACTTACTCTAAACTCGTCCCACTAGGTGTGCCAACTTATTGGTGGTTTTTATCAATTGAAAAGCCTACTAAATCCAACTTCAAATGAATGTTTAGTCATTGTGATCACGTGATCTTAGGAGAGTTAATTGATAACTGAACATCCTTACGTGCATATTATATAGATTTTACCTTTTCAACGATTGTTGTTTCTTTTAAAAAGATAGTGATTTTAAAAAAAGAAAGACATAAAAAGACGAACTTGCATGTAAATAAACTTGCTTGAAGAGTAAACTACACTCGAAAATAAGATTTTACATAACTAAAAATGTTGTGCACATAAATAAAAACTTTTTAGAATGTGGGAAGTAAATTGCATAAAACATAAACAGACAATAATTATAAAGGTTGCAAAGAATTTAAACACAAAATATTAAAAATATTAAAGGACTACATTAAAATGCTAGAAAGTTTAATTTAAATGACTGAATGATAATATAATTAAAGATTTGTTATACGCACTTGAATTCTAATAGGTTGAGTTTGCTTTCAGTTTAAGATTATGTTTCACAATGTAAGTATTAGACTCCTTTGCCCTAATAAAAAATGGCATATATATACAAAAATAAAACGCCATGTGTTCAGTTAATTGCAAGCCACGTTTGTGACAATTATTTTTAATGTATAAATAAATGATTAGAGTTAATGCGTTAATGATTGACAAACATCACAAATGTCAATCTATTTGATTTTGCTTGTAGAAATTGGTCATATAACTTGTCCACATTTTTTCGTGTTCTCTTCGTCGTGAATCTTTAAAATTATTTCACCTCATGACATCGCTGTGGATATTCACCTTGAAAATTTCTATCGGTGACCGCCTCAATGTATTTTATAATATAATTAAGAAGTAAGAAAGGGAGGAAGAGATATTTTGCATGTCGTGTCTTGGGTTTGGTATAACATGGTATCAAGAGTAGGTTAGAGACAAAACCACGTTAGATTAACAAGTGTGCCATGTTACCAACTTGGATTGTCGAAAATGTAGTATTGGTGTGAATATACGTTTGGAAAGGATGGGACATCCATCTAACTTAGTTCAACAAAATTTAAATAGTGATGATGTCTTTAATTCAAACTTGTGTTGCTATTTAGTCCTTGGATTAATTAAGCCTCTCATGCTTTAAGCAAAAGCATTGACTTTTGTTGAAAAGAAGTGAACTGCAAGGTATGACCACCAGTTTGGCATGATTGAAGAGGATTAATTCCTTTTTATTCTTTTGTTTCCTTTAAAAGAAAATGAAATTAACTATAGGTCCCCTTATAAATATCTTGTGCTTAATTTCTCATCGTTTGTATATAAGGATGATAAATAACCTACATGTATCCACTTAAATCCACCTTGATTTGGGCGGAAAAAATCTATTTTGATTCGGTGCATATTTTTTCCAAAATTAAAATTCAGGCGGGGGATGGAGTGGTAATATCCTCCCCACACCCGCATCCGCTAGTAATATTACTGTAATTTTTAAATTTTATATACATGTAAATATTAAAAATTATAATCTTACCCTTATTGAAAATATTTTTTAATTTTATCATGTCTAATAATAATTATTTTATTATATTATTTATAATTGATATAATTTTTAAATTTATTATTTTATATATATATGAATAGGTGCGAGTGTGGACGAAGAAACCCGAACTGCGTTGCGGGCGAGGATGAGGACCTAAATTTCACACCTGCTATGAAACGGGGGTGAATTTTCTTCGATTAGTCAGGTGTGGAATGTCTATTGGTATAGCCTACGTCCCACAATGTGATTCAAAGTTTCAAAGAAGATATATGTTCGCAGGAGGAATCAATATGATATGATATATTTTGCTGGATAAAAAAAGATTTATTATTATTATTATTATTATTATTATTATTATTATTATTATCTTAAAAATTATTACATCAATGATGTGTTTTTTTATTTACATTGATTATAAAAAAAATTATTAGTAATATAATTTTTATTTATCTAAAAGAATGTATAACTTTGTTCAATTCAACTATTTCCTTTGTTAAAAAAAATTTAGAAAAATAATAAGACAATGGAGGTTATCAAATTTGTGATAATGTGAGGGAACCTAATTTTCATATTGTTGTTTCGAAGTTTTTCTTGGGGGCTCTACCATGAAATTTTTCCATCAGGAGACTAAATGTTATACACATATAAATAGAGTTTTGAGATCAATTAAGTTTACATGAATTTGATTTTATATTTATCGTATCAAGAGTTGTTTTGTCTCTTACTCCTCTATCTGTCCTAAATTATAGATCATTATAATAAAATATATTTATCTCAAATTATTGGTTATTTTATAACATCAATAAACTATAAATACTATTATTTTCTTTCTATTATACTATTTATTATTTATGTATAATTGCTCCTGCGGTCACTTAACTTTATTTCAGATGACACTTCAGTCCTTTATCTTTTTTTTTTCTTCTCGATTTAGTCGTTTATTTAATTTTAAGTAACAATTTGCTCATTTATCTCTTTAAATGTCAACAATGTTATCATTTCTTTACATAAACTTAAAAAATTCATCAAAATCTTCAAACAAAACCCATAAAATTCAATACCAATTTCAAGAAAATTCATATATTCATCAACTGCATAACTCAAATATTCAAATAAACTCATATTTCCATCTCCAACGATATCAAATTTATCAAATAAAGAATGAAAATATGAGTTTATTTGAATATTTGAGTTATGAATATGATGAAATTTGCATTATATATATTGAAGATGATAATTAATTTTATGGGTTTTGTTTGAAAATTTTGATGAATTTTTGTTAAAAAATGGTAACATTGTTGACATTTTAAAATATAAGAGATCAAATTGTTACTTAAAATTAAATAAAAGACTAAATCGGAAAAAAAAAAATATAAAAGACTGAAGTGTTATCTGAAATTAAGTTAAGGAGACTGCAAGAGCAATTATGACTACTATTTATTATTCTATCCTTTTCCATTTATTTTAACTTGTGTTTCCCATACAATTAATGGAGAGCATTTTTGTGTGAAATTACATTTTTTAATTTGTATCAAACTTACAATTTGGGACAAATGGGATAATAAGTATCATTAAATGGTATATACACATCTTAAAAAATCAAAAAATGTATAATTTTTTAATGATAAAATGTTTTTCATTGATTGAAAATATTTATTGAAAGAGTTAGTTAATAGTTAATTAGATAATTATGTGATTTGATATCCTTGGAGGAAGATCAAATTCTATTAAATATAGTTTTATAATAGTCTTTAATGCTATTTTAATTAATAAAAATTTATCTATTTTCATTTTTTTAAAATATAGTAAAAAATAATTAATATTAATTGATGTCCTAAAATAACAAATAAAATGAGACAAACAAATATGTAAATGATTTTAATTTACATGCATTATCAGTGTACATATTTTTTGCATTATCAATGTAAATGATTTTTATATTTTCAGTTAATCATCATCATTTGATTATTGA
>JBBPBQ010000003.1:9671544-9693881 GCA_037974755.1 Cicer yamashitae
ACTTAATCATCATCATTTGATCATTGAAGACATTTGACTTTTAACTATAACTATTTCTAAAGTCATCTATTTAAATAGTTGTGATTTATGTAGAGTGTAAAACTAATTGTTTTTGGATGTATAATTATATAAATGGATTTTAATATGTGTGTATTTTCATTTTATGTTGCATTAATTAATAAATGTAAATATAAAAATTACTAAAACTTTATTCAGTAAAATACATATTGAATCCGTTCGTTTAAGATTTTTTTAAAAATGATTTTTATAATATTTTTACTTTTTGTTATAACGTTTTTAGAAAATAATTTCAAAAATAAAGTTTTAAATGAAAAATTTGTTTAAATAGTTTATTTTAAAATATCATTTTAAGTATTTCATCTATTTGCTGCAACTTTTTATCAATAATGAAATTTTAAAAAGCCATTAAAATTGAAAACTATTTTGAAATTTTTTTCATAAAAGTCATTTTTGAAAGATATTTTTTTAAAAAAAATGTAATTTTATAATGTTATAATATTTAATAATGAATTGTGATAATATAAAATGAAATTACTAAATTAGCATAACACTAGCACCTGATCTTACAAACTCAAACGGATTAAAAAAATCACATTTGCATTAGTGCAAAAAGCATATTCACATGGTTGTATGTGGTCACATGCATTTACCATCAAATCAAGATTGAATTGTCCAAATTTTGAAACAATTTTAATTTTTTTAATAAAAAATTTTGATCTTAAAATTTGGATTATTTTATCTTAATTGAACTATTGAAATAATGTGCAAAGTTGTGATTGTACACAACAAGGATTGAAAAAAATGGACATACCCCAGAAGAACAAAATTTACCAATGCCAGAGTCAAATGGAAAATAAATTTAAAGTATGAGGAGGTCATGAGATCAGACAACTATAATGTATGATCAAGGACTTGAGAGCAATTACAATGGCAAAGCAGAGAAATGTTCCACGTTAAAGAGAATCGATTCATTGCATCTTTGGTTTTATTTTTGGGAGAATCAAAATAATGTTAGATATATAAAATTAATTTTGATATTTTTAAGTATTATAAAATAAAATTGATTTTGTCTTTAAAATATATTGATTATAATCAAACGTGATTTTTATATTGAAATTTATTGATCAACACAGTTTCACGTGAATATATCAAAATATAAATTATTTTATATTCAATTAATTTAAACTAATTTACATAAAAAAATCATTTTAACTAAAATTAATTCTTTTAAAATTAAATTTTATCACCGCAAAATTAAATATACACTCAAACTCAAAGGAAAAGTTATAAAGAGTAGCTTCATGCGAAAATCAGTTTTAGACTAATTGCTTCGTTTAATGGATATACCAATACATCTTATGCTATGTTTTTTTGCAAACACATTCAACTAGCCTTTCTCACACGTTCTTAGGCAAATTAAACTTGATTTCTTAGAAGCAATAAATTGGAGAGTTGGAGAAATGCACATACATGACATGATAATAAACACTGCCCTAGAGTGAATTGGATTTTATCCGGTCAAAAATTGATTTTTGATTAAAAGTCATTTGAAAATACAATGATTTATGTTTAGATAAACTCATATAAAAACATAAAATGAATTGAGTGATAAATTTTAAGATTAAAATTCAATTATAAAGATAAAATTTATAAATTCTAACTTTAAATCAAAATCAATTATATTCAAAAATAATTAAAATTCGAGTATAATCAAAATGTAAAAATCAATTATAAATTTTTAAAGCAAACATAGGCTTATTTTCCAATCAAATCACGTTTGTCGTTGGCAAAGGTCAGTCAATACGTTAGTCTTGGTTGAACTTGGAACCAAACATCTTATTAATACCATACGAGGACCACCCACCCTAAAGTTAAAAACCATTA
Source organism: Cicer yamashitae (assembly GCA_037974755.1). NCBI lineage: Eukaryota > Viridiplantae > Streptophyta > Magnoliopsida > Fabales > Fabaceae > Cicer > Cicer yamashitae. Next base: position 9,673,450 of record JBBPBQ010000003.1, read on the forward strand.
ATTATATTTATTTATTAACATTAATTGTACTTGTGTCATCAAATCTTCGTTTATGGTAATCCCAGTGCTTTGGATATTATCCTATTCAAAACATTATACGGGTCCCATGTGCATCGTACTCTTGGTTAAAAATGTCCTATTACCAAATGTCCATAAATGCTTCTTACTACTAACTTGAGAAAAAATATCTTACTTAGTTTTGACATTAAGATTACGCAGCCTTGACCTTAATGGCATAAAGACATTAACTGTGTGCATGTGTTATATGCTACTGATGCGATGGGTACACAATCAACACAAGAATTCTATGCCTTTTCCGTTGGATACTTGAATTCATGTTACATTTTTTTCTATAAATACGTTACTAATATTTTTGGAATAAGAAAAATATCAAATGAAAACCGTTATTTTTGAGTTTCAGAAAACTGTTTAAAAATCACAATTAATATCACCGAAGATATTACTGGATTGAGTCGCGGATTAGGTCGCTCTCTTTAAGACGTTTCGCGGCACTGCCCAAATTGTGCAAGACTGACTATCAACCACGAAGTCCCAAGATAAAACAATTCAAATTCACTATATCGGAGTTCCACTGCACCATAGAAAATCGTTCTAGAATTACATCCTCAATATGGCGGTTAAAGCCACTCTCAATATGACGATTAAAGTCACTCGCAATATGGTACTATGACCACTCATAAATCAAAAGGACTACGACACAAAAAATCGTTCATAGTGGTATTATGACCACACAAAAATGACGAGACTACGACATAAAAACCGCTCTAGCCACTCAAAAAGGGACGGAACTACGACATAACAATCGCTCTAGAAACCGATAGGACTACGACATAGCAACCGCTCTAAAAAACGAAGGAACTACGACATAACAACCGCTCTAAACATCGGGACTACAACATAACAACCGCTCTAAACATCGAAGGGACTACAACATAACAACCGCTCTAAAAATCGAAGGGACATAAAGAAAAGGGAGAAGTGGCTCGGAAATCAGTCGAGCAAAATAGAAAAGAGAGAAAAGAGAAAGTTGAGAAATGCATCCAACTTTAGTGTACTTTTCACAATAGTTTGAAACTCATTATATAGTGATGGAAGCATACTCACATATGATTTCTAACCAATGTGAAACTTTAGTAATTATAGACTTGAAAACTACTTAATAAATGAGATTTGTTCAATGTGGGACTTCAACAATTTTAAATTTACATAAAATAACATACTATGTTCCAACAAAAACATATAACTATTGTAATATATTAAGCGTGAAAGATAAGTTTAGAGATATATAAATTCGTCGTCTTTAAGATTTTAGAGGTGAAAGTGTAGTGTTCATATCACTAGTGTGATTTTTAATCTAATGTGAATGTTATGTGTATTTTAAGCTCTCTTCATGACAATTATTATCAAAGTTGATGATGATTCAACATTTGTTTGATTCCGCATTCAAAATCTCCAAACACAAGTTTATTATGTCAAATGTGAGTATGTTGTCAAAACAAATATTTGATTCTTTATTTTTTAAATCAATTATATATGTACATGTATAAAATCATAAGTGATTTCAATATCAATATTTAGCTTATTCACTTTAGACGAGAAAATTTTGAAAATATTTTTTTCAAAGTTTAAATGCACTTTAGTTATTATTGTACTTGAAACAAGTTTTAGTCCTTCCATTTCCAAATATAGATTTTTAGTTCTTTAAGTTGACAATTTTCAAGATTTTTCTCCACTCAATTTTAGGGTTTTTATACATGTGACATGTTCATTAATGATATAATATTATAGTTGATGATATTGTCAAGCTCATTTGGCTCAATTTATTATCCATGCTAGATTTGATGATTCAGTATGATTTAAATCATATATTAAATACATTAGCATTATTAATTATTAAATAACAAATTTAGTTAAGAATTATCAACCCTAATTAGTTTCCTCAACTATTCATCATTTTCTTTCATTCTCGTCATTCCATCTTCCCTGTCTCTACTTCACCTGTCGTTGACTCCTCTTGACATTCACCACCACTCTTTCCTTTTACTTTCTATCCTCTTCGGCCACACCATCAAACCCCACCATCATCGACTGCATCTTCATGGAGTTCATTCTCTACCCCAATTTTTTTTCTCAAAAATTGCACCATTGGCGATATTTGTTCCATTCTATGATCCAATTGCACATCACTCAGACACATCATCATCGACCTATACAATAATCTCGTCCCTTTTACAAGTTCAAATTTCAAGTCCCTTTGCATTATTGCTTCCAATTCTAACCACCCTAATTCGTCTTCCTACAAGAACTCACTCGTCCACAAGATATTTCAAGGTCAATACTTCATCGTCGGACATTAGTGTCATCCTTACAAAAGGAGGTTTATCCCTTCATAACCTCATACTGAAACAGTGAACCCCATGACATTCACACTCAATCATTCTTGTCCAATGTTGTTTCCAACTTGCTATTTGAAAATAATGACAATAGTGAAATTAGGCTTGATCTTGATAACCGAAACATTCCTCCTATATTTAGCAAGAAAATTCGAGAGAAATCAATAAATATGAGTCTATGCTCCCAAATTTGCCTAGAAAATTCGAAAGAAATCAACGAATATGAGTCCTTGCTCCCAAGTTTGGTCAAATAATCTGAAAGAAATCAAAGAATAAGATCCATTGCTCCCAAATTAGGCTAGTCAATCAAAAAGAAATAAAAAAAAGGAGTCCTTGCTTCAAAATTTGGACAGAAAATTAGATAGAAATTAGATTTGTGTAATAATTCATATTTAATATTCTTATTATTTTGGCATATTTTATTTAAAATTTTAGAGATATAAAATTAACTTGATGACTAATGCGAGAGAGTTAGGAAGTGAAGTGATAAAGAAGTCGATAGTTTGATCTCAACTCTTAACAAAATACTAATAATATTAACGATACTAATTACTAATATTAGCCATTGAAAAAAATGTCACCTCAACATAAAATACACTCATAATTCGATAGTGAGAAAAAAATCTTAAAAATAGGAAAACTTAAAAAAGAAATCCACATTCAATATAAAATAAATTTATATTTACATTTTTAATATTTTGTAATTTGTCAAATAAAAAATATGTTAAAATCGGTTGTATGAAATACATAATTGTGTTTCTTATTTTTATTAAAAACATTTACATTCTTAGTATTGACATGCTCATTAAACTTAACTTAAAACCCAAATTTAGTAATGGACGACTAAAATCTTGATTCAAGTAAATTAGGAAATGTGTTTAAGCCTTATTTTTATTTATTTTTTTAACCTGTAATGTATTGTTAGATTTGGTAGAGTGCTGACTCGCGGCGCCGTTTGTCTGATACATATGTCCAATTAAGTATACGTCGTTTTTGATTAAGGGTATAATAGTCTTTTAATACTCATCGGTTCGTTCACTTCAACAATCGACACATCAATAGATAGCCGTTTTATATTGGTTTTGAAATTGCGAGGATTATGATTAATAATCATCACAACGTTTATCTCAACTAATCTTTAATTAATTAATCTTCAACCAAACTCTGCATTTCATTTTCTCCTTCTGTTTCGCATTCGAAAACCTCTCTCTCTCAAACGAAGGCCATTTTGTGGTTACTCATTGGAAAAGAGAAAATAGAAACTCAGCTACAGAAGAAACATCGCTATCGTTTTCAGATCTGAATCACAAATATCGAGTCGCTGCAATTTTGGTTCACTTTTTTCTGATTTGGTTTCCCCTCACTTTCATGTTCTTCTCGTGAGTTTCGCCTTTTTTTTTTGTTTCTAATTTCATTTCATTCAATTTTCCTCGATATTTTTGTTGTTGATTTTTTTATTCTATTTGTGATGATTTTGTGATAAGAAGCGCGCGTGTAACAGATCTTAAAAATTGGCGCCTCAACGACGTTCCCAGCGCCACGTGGCTGGCCAGATGCCACCACAGGGTAATGCCGCAGCCGCCGCTCTTTACGATCAAGCTGCCGGCGGCTCCCTGCAAAGTTCCGCCACTGATGCCGGAGACGCCGTCATGGCGCGGTGGCTTCAGTCCGCCGGCTTGCAGCATCTAGCCTCTCCGCTTGCTTCTTCCGGCATCGATAATCGACTCCTCCCAAACCTTCTCATGCAGGTATTGTCTCTCCTCTTACGAAGATAGCAACCTCTTTTATGTTGCATTTTCTGCTTTAATTTTGCTTTATTATGATTATTTGGCGTTGGAGTGATTTGAAATTTGGAACACTTGCTTATGTGGTTATATGTATATGCTTTGTGAAATTGGACTTTGGGATATTTACGAAACACGTACACTGGCATGACACTCATAAGTAGACACAAGCAGTAATTTAAGAAAATCGAAGTAATTGATTGTAACCACTAACGACATGTGTTGGACTACGGCACTGATATGTAGACACAAGTAATAATTTAAGATAATTGAAGTAATTGAACGTAACCACTAACCACATGTGTTGAACATCTGACACACCTTCAATCTAAGGGGTCGGACCTTCATAGGAGCGATACTGTGATTTGCGGGATAATTATGTATACCACTATGTTTTTGTTAGAGGTTTACATATGCGTGTAGTGTGGGTCAAATTTGTCAAATGTTGTGTGTATTTTCTTTTTGGTAGTATATGAGGTGATTTTGGATGAATATTTTATATGATATTTGGGGTAGGGTTATGGAGCACAGTCTGCTGAAGAGAAGCAGAGGCTTATGAAGTTAATGAGAAACCTCAATTTTAATGGGGAATCTGGTTCGGAGCTGTATACGCCCAACACTCAAACTTTTGGTGGAATGGGGTCAACGGATGGGTTTTATTCTCCTGAGTTTAGAGGGGATTTTGGAGCTGGGCTTTTGGATCTTCATGCCATGGATGACACAGAGCTTTTGTCTGAGGTATGAATATGATTCATTAATATATCATAATGTTGTAGGCTTAGTTTGGCTAATTTCCTACATATTATTGAGAAAATATATTCCGCTTGTAGTGTTGTTACATGTGTGTATCAGATAACATGAAAATTGCTGGTTATAAAACCTAGTAGGAGCAAAAGTTTTATAACTGTTTATACCATCTTATACTACAATTTTTGTTGGCAATGATGATAAACTAGGTTATAACCTTATATAACCAGCAATTATACAGCAATCTTGAATCTGAATGTCTGAACCTTCAGCACTTTTGTTTCAATCATTTTTTCAAAGGACGTGTTTATTCTCTATGATCCCTTATAGTCCTGCATTCAACTTAAATTTCTTGCAGTAATAGTCGGTATCTGTGTTCTCATATATTCTCTATTTTTTCCCCGCTTATCAGCATGCCATTTCAGAATCTTTTGAACCATCACCCGTCATGCCTGGAGCATTTGAAGATGATTTCTATCCAATTAACAGCAAGCTGGAAAGAGAAGCAGATGCTGATTCATCAATTTTTTTACCTATGAATGAGAAAGAGAATAGTACAAGGGAGAATAATGTCGCCAAGATTAAAGTTGTGGTATGTTAATATTTTATAGACACCTATGTATACATGCATAGCTTCACACTTTATGATAAAAGAAGGGATCCTATGAATGAGAAAGAGAATGATACAAGGGATCCTTCCTTTGTCACTATTTTTATTTCAAAAATTTATGTTGCATTTTTTCTTTCGAATGCATGGTGTAGGTGCGAAAAAGACCTTTAAACAAGAAGGAGCTTGCTAAGAAAGAGGATGATATTGTAACTGTATCTGACAATGCATATTTGACGCTCCATGAACCTAAACTTAAGGTTTGTTTAGATATTTGATCCAAGCTCTATTTTTCGTTCACACACACACACACACACATACTCAGTTCAAAAGATGATCCCATTCCCTCATTATTAATTATCTTAATGTTATTTTTTTTTAATTTACTGCTCAAAGATCCGAGTGTCTGTTTGATCATGACAGGTTGATTTGACAGCTTATGTGGACAAGCATGAGTTTTGTTTTGATGCTGTTCTTGATGAGCATGTTACCAATGATGAAGTATGGCATCTCTTATCCAAGATCAAACTTCACTATTGTTTACTAATTTAGTAATTCGTTTCAATTGTCTTCATACCATCTATTGGCTCCTTTGTGCGGTACTTGTGGTTTAAGGAAGTGATCTTGGTTTGTTTTGTTTGATCTAAGGCACTATTGGTTTATAATAACAGGTATACCGAGCTACAGTTGAACCAATTATTCCAACAATTTTTGAACGAACCAAAGCTACCTGTTTTGCTTATGGTCAGACAGGTGAGAAATTTTATTTGTTATTGATATCAGACCTGTGTCAAATTATCATTATTGTCCAGTTTTACATATTAAATTGTTTTGTTCTTTAATATTATATATTTATGCAGATTTTTCAGTGTTCGAACTTTGCTAGTTTGTTTATATATCATAGCATTTGTTGCTGGTTCATGATGTTGTCAGTGTTTATCTATTTATTCAACAAGAAAATATAGTGATTCTTTGTCTTTTAATTTTTGTTTTTTCTGGGTGTGTCATGTTGAGTTGTTCTTGGCTGTTATATGTGACATAGGTCAACATATTTACCATTTTTTTCTTCACCCGGGTCCTCTAATTCTTAACCCTTAGCTCAAACCAACTGAGCTACCCACCCAAAAATATTCACAGGGTTCAATCCTCCCCCTCCAACAAAATACTAACTATACTATATGGCAAAAAAAAAAACTACCTACACTAAAATTTGCTTTTAGTTTTTTACAAAACAAAATGTGTAATTTTTGGCGCCATATAAGTTTATTTTTCCATGTTCTATTGCTGTACTTGATCCTTGGACAGCCACTTTATCACTTAATACATTACTTTGTCACTAATAGTCTTTATTTTCAGGAAGTGGTAAAACATACACAATGCAACCTTTACCACTCAGAGCTGCAGAAGACCTTGTTCGACAGCTGCATCAGCCAGTTTATCGGAGTCAGAGATATAAGTTGTGGCTTAGCTACTTTGAGATATATGGTGGAAAGCTATTTGATCTTCTTAGTGACAGAAAGTGGGTATTTCTTTCCTAACTCGTGATCTTTTATATGAACATACTTGGTATTTTATGTAAATGTATTATATGATGGTGTTGCATAGCAGTACAATTTGTCCTTAAGCCATTATTTTTACCTTTGGTCTAAGTGCACTGCATGTGGATCTGGGCCTTAATTGTGACAGCATTTTTCATGTCTTCATCAAGGATTCAGCTTCTTAATAAATACTCCGTCCTGTCCTTTTTATAAGAGACAATTGGGTTATAATTTAGTCAACAAAAGTTGATGTATTTTTTGAAATACATCAACTTTTGTTGACTAAATTATAACCCAATTGTCTCTTATAAAAAGGACTAGAGGGAGTATTTGTTATAATATCAAGCACTGCCACTAAATTTTATCCTTCGTCAAGCATTAATTTTTCCTTATTTTTGACTGTACAGGAATGAAAATATCTATCTGTCTCAGCTAATATACATTTACAAATGTCATCTTGGCATCTTGCTTACTCAATGCTTCAACCTGCATGTTTTATTTGTTCTTTGGTGCATGCTGTGTTAATAAGTTGGTGAATGGTGATTTATTACATTATGAATAGGAAACTTTGCATGAGGGAAGATGGACGACAGCAAGTTTGCATTGTAGGACTGCAAGAATTTGAAGTTTCTGACGTTCAAATTGTCAAAGAATTCATTGAAAAGGGAAATGCTGCAAGAAGTACAGGATCCACCGGTGCTAATGAGGAGTCTTCCAGGTCACATGCTATCTTGCAATTGGTTGTAAAGAAGCACAATGAGGTCAAAGAGAGCAGGCGAAACAATGATGGAAATGAGGCAAGAAGTGTGAAGGTTGTGGGGAAGATTTCTTTTATTGATCTCGCTGGAAGTGAAAGAGGTGCTGATACTACTGATAATGATCGTCAAACACGGTACTTCTACATTTGAATTATTTGCTTAATAAATTAAACTCCTTAAAGTGAACTGCTTGACAGTTCTTTCTAGAATGTTTCATGCATGCATGGGTATTTATGAACAACTCATGAGAAACTTACAATGTGTTTTCGACAATTTTGGTGAATAAGCCGACTTTCTAGGGTGCATAGTTCAGTTGGATCAATATTGAATATGAGAAAACTCTACAGAAATTATAAAGCTCTTTTGCTTTTTATTTAGCCTTTTTTACTCAACAATACCTGGACTATCTTTAATATGAGAGCAGCAGTACGAAACATAAACCATATTAGTTGGTTAATTAAATGCTATGACTCAGAGTATCGAGAACAAACTTAGGAATGATATTAACACTAGTTAAAACAGAGGGAATAAATCCCCGTTACAATGAGTATGTATGAGCAAACAAAATAAATTGACAGTGGATGGAGTTATACCTTGCAGACATGGAAAACTTAATGAATAATAACAATAGAAAACCGCTTTCCTGAGGAAGAAGAAGAACCAACTTCTCCACTCAGAGCCTAGCTCAATCCTCCCTTCACTATTTTCTTGATATCCTTTCTAGTATCTGCCATCCTCCCTTCTCCGTATCATTTCCTATTTATAGAATCTTCTCACCCACTCGCTCTCTACCATGTGGCACTTTCTGTTATTTCCCTCTTTTTCTCTTTCAATCAAATGCATGCACGGCTTCCCTCCCACTAATTTCTGCTGTGCTACACCCTCATGTCTTCTTTGATTCTTTCATAGACTTGCGGTGCAGGCCTTCACTTATAGGTCCAAACTCTTTCTCTACCCTCTTTTGCCTCTTCTGTGTAATGGGCGTCATGAAACCATCTAATTGTACTGACTCTCTATTTTCTAATTATTAGTTTTGGATTACAAAAACTTCTGAAAAGCTTTTCGTAGTAGCTACTAATTCTATTAAATATGTAATTATTAGTTGTCTGTATTGGAATATTTGAGTTATTGCTTCGATGCTTTTTAAACTCCTATGTTTAATAATTCAGAAATCAGAAGATTACCTATTTGCACAAATTGTTATTATAATGCAAGATTACATAGTCTAGTCCACAAAAATCTTGGCTATTTGTTGTCTAAATTTCATGATGTTGTTGAGTTAACTTCTGAAAATCAGATTTGGTGGTTTCCTATCATTCCTCCCTCAAGGAAATTTTACTTGTTAAAAATTCAAATTCACTCTGCAATTTTTATGTATCTCTATCATAGGATTGAAGGAGCCGAAATCAATAAGAGCCTTTTGGCTTTGAAGGAATGCATTCGTGCTTTAGACAATGATCAGATCCACATTCCATTTCGGGGAAGCAAACTTACAGAAGTGCTTCGTGACTCCTTTGTAGGCAATTCAAAGACTGTTATGATCTCTTGTATATCTCCAGGTGCCGGGTCTTGTGAACACACACTTAACACCCTAAGATATGCCGATCGGTATGTGTTTGTGTAGCATATGCTCAAACGTTACATTCCATAACATGGTGCATCTGTTCTTTCACGGGCATTTATTAACTGTTTGATCTTAATGTGAACAGGGTTAAAAGTCTATCCAAAAGTGGAAATCCTAGAAAAGACCTGATCCCCAATTCTGTACCACAATCTAATAAGGACGTTTCATCCACATCAACCCTTCCAGCTAGTGCTGCTGCAGAGGATTTTAGCGATCAACGTCAAGAGAAACCAATGGATCTGGGCAGGAGGCCACATGACAAGGAGAGTACTTTGTACAGCTCTGCTGCTATTGCTGACAAACATTTACCTAGTATTTCTTCAAATTACCTATCAAATGGTCGAGAAGAAAAAGGCTTGACTTCTGCTTCAATGGAGAGAGAGAGGGAGAGGTTTGAAATGAAGAACTCTTATAATGATTCTTCCAGTCAAAAGATGAACTCTTATTCACAAAATGATACGGATGAGAAAGTGCAAAAGAAGAACTCTTATAATGATTCTTCCAATCAAAAGATGTATTCTTATTCACAAAATGATACAGCTGAGAAAGTGCAAAAGGTGTCTCCCCCACGCAGGAAAGTTTCTAAGGATGAAAAGTCTGAGAGGCCTGCTAAGTTAGCATCAAGGGATTATACCAATGTTTCTGATCTCTTGACAACAAGCTCCAAGCAGCAGATCACAGGGAATCACACCACTGTTACCACTGGATCAAGGCTTCATGAAGCAGAATCTGCTCCTCACAAGAATATCAATGCAGTTCTCGAGGTTTGTAAAATATGTTGGATTATTGACCTATTCGTTACCAGTTTTCAGTTGAATACAAACTATTAATTTCTCTAATGTACTATTGTACTTTTGCAGGAGGAAGAAGCACTAATTGCTGCTCACAGGAAAGAAATTGAGGACACGATGGAGATTGTTCGTGAAGTAAGTTGTTACTTGTTTTTCTTTAGGTTACACATCAAATGTTAGATTTATAACGTCACTTGACGACTCGAGTTTTGTGCTGCGGCTTCTTTTTCGCTTTTTTCTGTGCTCAATCATCATGTATGATATTGCTTTTGTTTTCAGGAAATGAAACTCTTGGCTGAAGTGGACCAACCAGGAAGCCGTATTGACAACTATGTGACGCAATTGAGTTTTGTGCTTTCTCGCAAAGCAGCTAGTCTTGTGGGTCTCCAAGCTCGCCTTGCAAGATTCCAACATCGACTAAAAGAACAGGAGATTCTAAGTAGAAAAAGAGTTCCTCGTTAATAAGAGATTTTGTTTCTCTCTGTATTCTCATATTTGTAAGTCATATAGTTGAAAGGTTTTGTTTGATGTTAACTGATCTTTTACTTTAAGTTGGATACATATAATTAAAATTACCTACATGTATATGCTCTTTTTGTGATATTTTAGCCTCCTCAGGCCTTTGCAAATTTGGCATAAGTATTTTAAGTTTGATAGGGCAAAGTGAAAAAAATGAAATGAAATTTGACGCTGCTGCATAAATAAAATCAATGCTTGGAGTATTGCATCACACAATGTACATAATAATGTACATAAATAATTTAAGTGATAGGGCAAATTTAATATTTGGTGCTACTATTCAACGTTGATTAGCTAAGTATTGCATCACACAATGTACCTAATGCTAGAATCTATTTCCTATAGACTGCAGTATTGCATTTGGTAGAAAACGTTAATTTCGATTTTTAAGATCCCATTTAAAGTGGCTTTATAATTTGAGATGTACAAGTGAACTTGCAGTGTGACACCAATGGATCATGGGCAACATAGAAAAGTGCTAGCAACATACTATAACACTATCTAATACACTCATTTTCTTATACTCACTCTTTTATTGGTTAAAATCGATATAGATTAATAAAGTCATTTAACTATAAGTCTAAAATGCAAAGTCATATCGTTAAAATCAATATAGATCAATAGTCATTTAAGTCTAAAATGCAAAGTCATATCACAGTGCAGGTATAGGTCTACATAGTTTTTAGAGTAATGGATAACTTTTTAAAGTAATGGATAACTGTCTCTAATGTGCCATGTTCAGATCTATGTTGCAGTGCCCATTTGATTTGAATGAAAAGTAATTTTTTTCATGTTGCAGTGACTATGAATAGCAAATATTTTTTTGCAAACGTTATTGTTCACATTGGCTAATAAATACTAGTTTTGCCTCCAAACCTTAGTTTAACTAAGAATATGTTTTGCAAAAGTTGTTCTTTACTTTGAATTTTACAAGAAATATATTTTTAGAATAAATAAATTCAAACATAAATCAAATTTATTCAAAATTAGGTTTGATGAATGCTCAAATGTAGAGCCTGCCGCAATCTACTACCTATGAAATCATCATCCTTTTCTTTCCACTCAATTTCCTAGAGGAAAAGATCAAACACTGAGCAAAAATACTGCATTTTAGACTACGGACAAAGCAAAAATGAATATAAAGAGAATGGTGAGGAAGCAATATTGCCATTACATAGTTAACACCTCAATCTCATCTAATAAATCACTCTCGTATACTGTATATACAACCTACTGGGTTCTACACTACGGACTCGCTGGACCTAGGCACTGGGACCGTATGTGTGGTCAGTTCAGCTTCCAAGCAAGCAAATGCTCCAATTCCAGAATGATTATTGTCAAGACATTTCCAGAAGCAAATCCTCCATCAACTAGTGTTGCCAAAATTCCTATAATGACGCAGTATTGGATTAGAATACTGATGAATGGTCACTCCTTTGCTTAGTCAGCTCTCAATTTCAATATCTCCTTAGCTGTCCTGCGCCGGAAGTAAGGCATGTGTTCCTATAAATAGAAAGAAAAGTTCAGTTTTGACTTAAAAAAAGTAGTAATCTAACAAAACAAGTTTCCTGAGGCTCATGATATGCATCACTGAATCTTTTAAACTAGCAAAGAAAAAATGGTAATAGATTAATTTTGGTCATGCCGTGCACAATTTACAGAGACAACAGATTTTAAAGAATGGAATGTTTCTAGCAATTAAAGACGCTTGAAACATTCTTCCCAAAAATATTGAATGGATGCTGACTACTCGCTGTGTTTCTGATACTGAAAGATTTCCAGCAATTGATTTTAATTTCTTGTTGAGCACAGTAATATGACAATTGAATTATGCACTTGAGAAAAAGGAAAATATTTCAACAAAATACATACAACAAATGCATAATTTTCCTGTTACAAAATGAAATGCTTCATATCCTACCTGGTTAAAACACAGCCCCAGGCCTCGGCTATAAAAGTCGGCATATTTGATCATAAACACACCACAATCGAACCTGTTCAGTTGCAAAACTTATGTTTAGAAAATAATTCACTAAAAATGTTGCTAATTTGAACAATTCGGAGTTGCAATAAATCTTGAGAAGTTGAAGAGTCAAGGAGACAACAAATGTAAGGAATAAAAATAAAAATTGAAAAGGTATTAAAAAACTATTGATGTCAAGATATTTTCATTTTCATTCATTACATTTTCAATCCTACCAAGCTCAAATTAGAGAAGCTCTTCCACAAATTGCAGATAAAAAAGTTATCTCACACAAACTAAATTGCAAAAAGCTTTTCTCCAATGCACCATTTTATGATCAACTTTCAGTTTCCTAATTTAATAAATTACTCCAATTAATAACTCTTCCCGAGTATTGCCATATATCAAGTTTTGGTGACCAAGAACTATGTGTCTTAATACCAACACTTATTACCGATGGCCAACTTCGAATTCACTTGGGAGGAACAACAATATTAAACTTCAATTAACAATAAATTTTTAGTTTTAATTTTTTGGCTTAATTGCAGTTTTGGTCCCTCTATTTTAGAGGAATCACGAAAATATTCCCCCCATTTTATTTCTCCCCAGTTTTGGTTCCACAAACAGAACTTTGGTCCAAAACTTGATGAAATGTCATTTTTTTGTGCTTATTTAAGCCACACCATGCCTAAAGATCTCGGGGTGCAACAATTGTACCTGAAATCTATGATCATAAATGGTGCGATGTGGCTTAAAAAAATGACACTTCATCAAGTTTTGGACCAAAATTCTGTTTGGGGGACCAAAACTGGGGAGAAATAAAATGGGGGGTCTGCTTTCGTGCTTCAGCTAAAATAGGGGGACCAAAACTGCAATTAAGCCTAATTTTTTTTACTTGAAGTTTTAACTTCAAAGTTCAAAATTGCAAGAAAAATAGATTCATTATGTAAGGGTAGTTTGAGAGCCAATAAATATGCATCGCGAAGATTAAGGATACATTCTTTAGAAAAACTTAATAGGTTCTCTTCGCTGTGAGAGAAGATGCACTGATAGGTTTTTCAGTTAAAAATGGTGGATAGCTACAACCAATTTTTCATTGCAGATATCTCAGAAAACTAAATGATTGAAGTATATCATGATTTGCAGATGATCGGAATACAAACCCATTTTCCTGCTCAGGAAGGTCTTCCACAAGTTCTTTCTCCCATGTGCTTACATCAATATCTTTTCCAGTTTTGTCCTTTACTTCGTCTTCAAAGTATCTAGCCTGGGAAACATGAATGAAAAACATTAGATAAATCTTACAAGAGCGCAATGACTTAAATACAAACAGAGCAATGACTTAAATATAAAATTTCAAGGCTTCAAAACATTTTGTGCTTGAACATAAACTAAGAAGAGATGACACTTAACACAGTGGCTACATCTTTAACCCAACAAACTGAATATATTTATGTTCCATTCAACAACCACCTCGACAATGTGGCCACGTTTGATTTGTTTTCAAATTCAACAGAACTTTAGCCATGAGCAATTGATGAGATTATTTTCCCTTGCCTTAATCTCAGGTGACTTGTTGACTATATGTACTAAAATAAAAATGGCACAAGATTTCATCGATTGAACAGGAAAAACAGAAGGCAGTATTCAAATTAAAAAAAAAAAGAACAAAACTAAAGAGGACGTTATAAGTTCTGACTTAGATTACTGAAAATATCCTTTAATTAGCAATACAACTAGGTAAATGAAATTTACAATTAAAAGATAGACCAAAAACTTTACCAGCATTTTTAGCACACGCCTATCCTTTCCTTTCAAGGAGTCAAGATACTGGAATTTTGCATCTTTTTTATTGATAACCGCCAGGCACCAGTGAATTTCTCGATGGATTGGTATAAATATCTGGTAATGCCAACAAATCAGGTAAAAGATCAGTGTCAAAAGGAGTTAGTTAGTTCAAACTTCAATTGGCTACAAGAAACAGAAAAATTAGTTAGTTCAAACTTAATTACTTTATCACAATCAAATAGGTTGTATCCCAATTTCCTTTGAGTTGTCCATCTTCGGACAGATTTGAAATCATATCCATCCCTGCCACTTATTAACTGGCAATAAACATTCAAAATAAAAAGAATCAATATATGACCAATATGACTAAATTACCATATTATAAATATAGATGAATGCACATGCAAGAGCGTGTGTGTGCACATGCACATGCACATGCACGCTCGCTAATACTCCTAAATGCACATGCATAAAGTCATGTTAATCACTCACGCCAACACTCTGACAAAGATAAGTATGTGATCAAGACTCAAGTAGTGTATAGTTTTGATTTCTATAAAAGTTCATAATAAAATAATGAGAAAATTACATACACCCTACCTTAAGAAAAGCTTGAATTGCACTTCCCTCTCCTCTTATGTTAAAATCTACACTCCCCACCCAAAAGATATCCTCTTATGTTATGTCATTTGAAATGATTATAAGATATGCTTGTGCCAAATGAAACAATATGAGAAGTGCTTGCAACACTCTTTTCAACAGTTCCTTTCTTGGGTATCACTTCATGTGGGACCCATTCCTAAAGTGGGGGGACCCACATGAATTTCACCCATAAAGATGGAGTGCTGGAGAGATTGCAGGAGAGTTATTACTAGCACTCTTCAACAATATTGACCTACAGTGAGGACTTATAAGCATGATATAACTGGAAATGGAATACAACTTCAATGCCACAGTAGAGAATCTAGAGATTATAAAAATCTAAAAAGGAATTAAATATATACAATGTGAATAAAATGGTGGTTTTGCAATTTAGTTAGTAATAATAACTTGGTGAAGTTGAAGAGCTCTTGACCAGGAAAATCCCAGTTTTTTAAATGCAAGGGTTACTGCAGTGCTATTGAATTGGAAGCCCTCTGTCAACGGTTGGTTTTAGGTGCTGGCAGCAGAGTGTCAAAACAACAGACTTCAAATATGCTGTTTGAAATATTAACAAATGCCAAAAACGAAGTATATTTTCAGGCATTTGATAATAAAACAGTGAAGATTTTTCCATTAAGAGTTTAAAAGAGAAAGAGAGATAAGAGGAATGAAAGAAGGGAAATTGTAGGGAATCAAATGCAGGTTACTTGAAATTGACTAAAATACTCATCACTATTGTGTCTGAAACCATATCAATAAATTGTTAAACTGTAAAAAAAGAGGATGCTAAACACACACAAGTTTGGAGGTTAGTATTCCCCATATGTACATTCACATATGTTTTATGTTAGCTATTAGCTATAACAGGGTTTTGGAGCATCTACGGATTAATATATGGAGATAGCAATTTCCTGTTTGAAACAAGAATCAGATGACAATAATTTGTTGGTCAACACAAAAAATGGTAGAGGAAGAGGAAGAAAATGGCTCCCTCTACTTAACAATGGTAGTTATCTGAAGGTAGAGTTGTTTTTCTAAGCCAACATCCTACCTTTTTGTAGAAAAAGGTGTTGAAAAAATGACATTTCAAAAACTTCTGTGGTTCTCTTCGTTCCCTCTCTTTCAGCAACTCAAGATACAAATTTATCACCTGCACAATTAAGGTAAATCCATCACAACATTTCATGGTGCAAAAATATCAGATCGTGATACAATTTCATAAAAGTTATTCTTTTTAGTAACTCAGCAAAATGATAAACAAACAAGATCACCTCATCATTTAACCATGCACCCGGGAGAAGGCACCGAATCTTTTCTCCAGATATCTCAATATTAGAACTCTCATGGGTAACCAAGATCTTCCTCCTGTAGAACAAAACCCTCCATGAGCTACAACAGATTAAACACTACTAAAAAACATATAGCTAAATCATCAAATTATACCGGTTGGCAGATAATGCACGAGAAACCTCATTTTCTTCCTCATCCGTTAGAGGGACAAAAGGCTCAATAGGCACTTCCTGAAAACCAGAGTAACATTAAGTAAACCGATATAACATTCAAAGTAAACCAATAATAAATATTATAGTCTAGCCAACAAGTATCCATCCCTAATACACTATTAAATGCTACCTATAACTTAAATAAGTATTACTATTGTAGCATTTTCAATATAATAAATGTTTTCCTTTTTATCAAACACTTGCTACTCATTAGCCTAGTTTTGAATTGCAGTCCTCCACATCTAAACCGTAATTATGGTTCATCAATAACATCCTATGAAGCATGAATACTGACACTAACACATCGACACCCGTAACAAATTGAGAAAATGAATTAATCGAATGTAATCAATGTGTAGGTGTCGGACACCAACACATGGACACACTTTTGATCCACGGTGTCGGTGCTATAGAGATAACAACAACAATTTAAAATCTTTCTCAATTAGATAGCATTCTCCTAAATCTTAAACACAAACCAAAAAAACAACACATTACAACAACAACTACTACTACTTAGTAAAACTAAAAAACCAATGATCACCTCAACAAGTTTCTTCTTAGGACGCAGCAATTGAAACGTATCCCTACGCTTCTCATTCAGCTCAATTTGAAAATTCAGATTCTGAATCTTGTCGGTTCGTCGTTGAACACCTTCAAGCAACTTCTTATACACATGAACGCTCGAAAGATCATGCTCCTCCAAGTTCACAATAGTATTCGTCAACGCTGAATCCGGCGAAGACCTCGACCGCCGTTTAACCCCAATTTCAACAACCTCAG
Source organism: Cicer yamashitae (assembly GCA_037974755.1). Classification (NCBI taxonomy): domain Eukaryota; kingdom Viridiplantae; phylum Streptophyta; class Magnoliopsida; order Fabales; family Fabaceae; genus Cicer; species Cicer yamashitae. The sequence continues at coordinate 9,690,910 of JBBPBQ010000003.1, forward strand.
CCTCCGTATCACGAATCTCAACCACCTCCACCACGCCGGAATCCTCCGAAACCTCGCGGCCGCTACTCTCTGCGTCCAAATCGATCACCACCTTCTCCTTCTTAGTCACAACTCTGCATTTCTCCAATGCAGAATGCTTCGCCTTTTCGTAATTATTCGTCAGAAAATTCCCCATAATATAACCACCGTCGTTGTTTTTGTTGTTGTCGCCGGGAAATAACCTCGATATGGTTCTGGCGAGGTTGAATTTTTTCGGCCTGCACGGCGCGTGAACTTCACGAACGAACGGTGGTTTGGCGTCGGGGTAACGAGAAATCCTGGAAACGACGTCGTATGAAAGTTTAACGGGTCGGGTCGATTCGGATGAGAATTTGGGTTTTTTTCTGTGGTAATCTGAAGATGAAGAAGAGATTTGGTGATTGACGGACATGCATTCTTCTGAGCGTTTACGGTTGCTAGTGGTCACACCCATTGATCGAAACCAAGTGCTTTGAGAACGAGTGTTTCATGCAACTCAATTCGGTAATTTAGGGTTTTTCGTTGAGAGGGAGAATGAAAGTGAAGAATAGGGAAATTGATTTTTTTTGATTATTTGATACGAAAGGAATTTAAGGATTTAGAAAGAAAGATGAATATGTGTGTGCGGTATTTAAATTCACAGAAATTGGTGTGTATGTGACTTTTGTTGCTGAATTCATGAACCGCGATAATTCTCCACTGGTTGTGGTGAGGGGAAATTGTGATTTTTTATTTTATTTATTTAATTCTTTTTCTAAGATTCAATTTCAGCAATCAGATTTTAAGACTTAACTGAAATTAAATTATAAGATAGATTCTTTTTCAAATCCATTCAAAAAAACATCTCGGGCCCGGCCGGTCATAACAGTGTTGATATGATAAATTATAAAATTAAATTATTTTTATTAATTAATTTTTTATTTTTTTTTTAAAAAATATACTTATAATTTTAATTTTAAATCAATTTTTATTTAAGCTTCATCTTCATATTTTACATATTCATCTTCTTCCTCTTTAATTAGAAAACACTCAAAATTTATTATTTTAATAGAAAACTCAAAACGTCGACCATAGAAAAGTTAAAATAAAAAATTTATCATTATAACAAGAATTAAAAAATAAATTGTTGTAGATAAACATAAATTCACCATCAATAAGAAATTTATTTTACATCTAGGTCACTGATAAGATAAAGTGTCATATAAGTCAAATATTTTAGAAAAGTTAAACAATTGTGATTTAATGTCAATATAAAAACTTTTTATACTCGTAGTGTATATAAATTATTTCTAAAAAAAATTACATTTTAGTTTTTTTTACTCATAAATTACATTTTAGCAAAATAAAAATTAATGGAAGATTAACATGGATCTAAAGTTGAGTTTAATAGACCAACGAGGTTGAGGGGAAAAAATAGATCAATCGGGTTAAGTTTAACAAAATGGACTACCTTTGTTATAAGTTTATTGTGCAAAATCAAAAAAAAAAAATGAAAGTTTAGCTATAAAAGATTTTGGACACATGTTTAGTGTTATACATTATGATATTGAAAGACTATTATCAAGGTATCTTTGAGTTGTCACAAAAATGCTTATATCAATTAAATTATAAATAAATTTGACGTACAAAATATTAAACTTTGGGATACATCAATCACTATAGGAGATTATTTAAGAAATTAAGTGTTACCCCGAACTTCAACTATGGAAAGTCATATGTAGACATGGCAACCGGGTGGGACAAGAGCAAGTTTTGCCTTCTCCAGCCCCGCACCCGACTAGTCGGAGAAAACTTCAAAAAATTTAGGTCTCCATCCTTGTCCGCGAAATGTTCGTGTTTCCTCGCGACAGACAGATATATATATATATATATATATATATATATATATATATATATATATATATATATATATATATATATATATATATATATATATATATATATATATATATATATATATATATATATATATATATATAGACAGATAGATGGATAGATAGATAAATAGATATACAGATAGATAGACAGATAGATAAATCGACAGATAGATAGATATAATCAACTCCTTTTTACCAACATAATTCCTCTTGTTCTAATTTTGCTTCTCTTTGAAAAATATATTATAAAAAAGAAAACTATCGAATTATAATATCTCCCTTGTCCACAATATATACAATTGTTGCCTACTTGATGTGCACTTATAAGAGATACTTTATACTCAATTTTTCAAGAGTTGAAATTTGGTTTAAAGAATAAAGAAGAAGGCTTGAGTGAATGAGATGTTGTCCATTTTTCAACATGGAGTATGGCCTATAAATGATGTGTGTGTCATCCAACTTGTGTTTTTTGGTTTGAATTAAAGTGGACTAATACAAGGTTGAAGGAGGACACCTAAGAGAGTTCCAAAGAGGGTGATTTTTCCTCGATTTATTCTAATCCATTTTGGTTCTTAGCCATTGTAGTTCATTCATTCCTTTTATTGGATTTTCATGCTAATGGAATAGTTGAGAATGAGAATGAGACTCACTTTTGGACTAATCCTTGGTTAGCGGGGGACGCTCAAAGATCTTTTTCAAAATTGTATAGGTTGGGTGGAGATAAAAAGTTAAATATGGCAGAGAAGTTTAGGAGATGGAGAAGATAGATGGATTTGGAGGAGAAGATTGTTTCAATAAGGAGGAGGACATGGCGGGGGGAGTGTAGTTTTTTTTTTTTTTTGCTAATGTTGCTTTGCAGAATAACATATCAAACACTTGAGTTTGGTTTCATTGTAATGGTGGAAGTTACTTTGTCAAATATGCATATATATTTTTGCATCAAGTCGACTCTATTGAAGACTTTCCAGTAAAAGCTATCATTTGGAATACGTTGGTACCGATTAATGTCTCTTTGTTTGGGTGATGTTTATTTGAAAATAGAATGTCAACGAGGGACAACTTGTATCGAGAGGGGGG
>JBBPBQ010000003.1:9693964-9706326 GCA_037974755.1 Cicer yamashitae
GGGGGGGGGGGGGGGGGGGTTCAATGTTACAGATAATAGGTTATGTACGTGTGGTTGCGGATTAGAGGAAACAGTTCAACATTTGTTCTTCAAATGCACACACTATGGTCAAAAATTATATATGGGTTGGGGTTAAGTACTACACTGATAATTTTGTCTATAGACCATGCGTTGCAATTCGCTGATTTGATTCTAGGAGGAAGGGTCAAGTGGGATAAGCTTTCGTTATTTGGCTAGTCGTAGCGTGGTCAATATGGAAACCGTGTAATAATGTTATTTTTCGGCTACAAGATATTAATATAATTGGAACAAGTACTTAATTTGGTTATGGTTCAAATGTAAATTTTCATGATTTAGTTATGATATTCATCAATGGTGTTTGTAAGATATGGTTTGTATAGATGCTATATGATTGAAAGGCACAGTCCACTTTGAATCCAAAATTTTGAACTTTGTTTGGTTTGTTCTTGCACATAGCATTTCTTGTGTTGAGGGTAGGGTTTATACAGTGAATATATATATCTTTTTAATATTTTCAAAAATAGAGGAGTATTTTAATTTTGATATATGATGATCTTTCACCTCTATTAAAATACTCTTATTGTGTAAAAGATTATCATATATCAAATTGACATTAATTGAAAGGAATATACTTCATCAATTTTAAATTATAAATTACTTTGACAATTACACACAAACTAAAAATTGTAGTTAATTTTGCATAGAAAAGAGATATTGAGTTATTTTACAAAATTATCCTTCATTAATGGCATAAGAGAGAATTTAATAGAATTAGAAAAAAAGAAAGTAATAAATAATAAATGGTACAATAAGAAAATAAATATTAACATTTCATTGACAACAAATTCTAACCTGGACATAGTCACCATGGATCAGTTTTAAAAAAATATGAAAAACTTTAATGATCATAAACGTCATCTCTTAGACGTAAACGGTATTGGTCGTCTTCATTTTTAGGATTGGGATAATGACTTAAATAATATCGTCTTAATCATAAAGACGAAGAAATTCACAAGTTGTTATTTATGAAATTATCAATTGTCGTTTTACAAAATTATGCTTCATTAATAGTATGAGAGAGAAATTAATAGAATTAGAAAAAGAGAAAGTACTAAATAGTAAATAGTACAATAAGAAAATAAACATTAATATTTCATTGCCGACAAATTCTAACTTGGACTACAATCACCATTGACCAGTTTTAAAAAAATTGTTAAAAACTTCAATGACTTAAATAATACCAAGATCTTTGAGAGACCTTGACACACATCTCAATCTAAAATCTTAAAGCATTAGGTATATGAGTCACCCCTCTTATATGTCTCACATTTCCTCTGTTAGTGATCGATGTGGGACTAACAACTTACACTTGAATTCCAACACTCATGGGAGTACAATTTTGTAAACTTCAAAAATAGCCTATGCTGTTGTGCTTAGAAAAGATAAAAATTGTGCCAGACTTTAAACTTTATTTATGTAACTCAACATTAATTTAAATTTATCTCTTGCATATTATCCTACTCTATAGAGATGATAAAAAGAATCCATATTCGCAGATAAAATTCATAATAGACACAAAACAAGTGGTTAAACATATATCCGTAGATAAAATAAACGGATATTTTAATTACCAATTAGTAATGGATACTGATCTAATAATATGCGTACCAACAAATATTCATACTCAGCAGTAAATTAATAAAATTAATATGTCGTAATGATTTTTGGTTATCTATTAATATCATTTATGAAGTAATTTTGTGGTTATTTTATTTATGTGATAATGTATTAATGTGTTAATATTTTTTTGTGTTGACAAAAGAGTAGAATGAATTCTACATAATTGCAATACAAAAATATTTTTTGTGCATAAATAACTTTTTTATTTAAATTTGAAGATCTGTTAAGCAGATATTCACATAAATATGAATAAAGTGCAAGTTTCATCTATATCCAACAAATAAGATAATAGATAATTCGATTTCTATTCATAGATACCCATTACTACTCAAATATAGAACTACAAAAAATTTCACAAGAAAAAAGGAACTACAGAAAGGTTAGAACTTTCATAATCTAGAAAAACTTTGGATAAGTGGCAAACAACTATGATTAAGCTGATCTATTAGAATACTCCTTAACCAATGCTCCAAAAAGTGAATTCCTTTCCAGCAAACGGGATGGCTTGTCAAATTCCTTTGCAAACCCTGCCAAAAACACCAAATACCCCACAATTCATTATTGAAAAACTTAAACAATTATATAATTTTTGGGATAAATATAAGTGGAAATCAATAATTTAGGAAACATACCTAATTTTTTTCCCTAGAATTGTATAAATTAAATGTAGTTAATTATTATTTTTAAGATGCGTAATTTACATATTTTTGTTTATAATTTATTCAGGAGGAATTACTTGTTATTTTTACTTTATTTAGTAAATATATTGGTAATTATAGAAACTATACACACACTATATGACTTTCAATATTGTACTTAAGTTTCTTATCTCATGTTCCAGAATGACTAATTTATTTGTCTATTTTATACATATTATGAAAAATGTTTATATGAAAGAGAAAATAATAATTTTATTAAATTAACTTTATCAAATATTGTTGTATTTACTATTACCATTAATATATGAATAGTCAAATAGATTAATCATTGTGAGATAAAAGAAGTCGCGTGTGTGTACATTTATTCGTGTGTGTACATTTATTCATAACCATGATTGATAAAATAAAATAAAATTCATAACCATCATTAAAATTGACTTTGATGACAACTACTTTTAAAGTCATACATATATAATTAGTTGTGATTTGTTGACCGCGTATAACTTTTTAAACTTAGTGTATATATAAAAATTTAACAGTATTATTATGTATAAGAAAAATGAAATACCTGCATCTATGACCAAAACCCTGTCACAATCCATAACAGTTTGTATTCTATGAGCAATGCTAATAATTGTACGATCTGCAAAGTCCTCTCTGATGATCTTTTGTATTACAGCATCAGTTTGTGAATCAACTGATGCTGTTGCTTCATCCATGAATAATATTTTGCTACGTTTTAACATAATCCTTCCCAAACATAGAAGTTGCCTTTGTCCCACACTCCAATTGTCTCCACCATCAACCACTAACAAAATAGTATATAGTAAACATATTTCAGCTCACGGCAATAATAATATTATTATTATTATTATTATTATTATTATTATTTATATATAGCAATGTTTTCTTATCACCTGAAGCTTCAAGTTTCTCAGGCTTTGCAGCTACCACTTCTTTCAATTGGCAGCGTTCAAGACTCTGCACCAACAAAAAGAAACATTAATTAGTTATGAGAAGCTAAAATTATTAACTGAAATTCACAAATGCTCTTTTGGTAAACTAAAGTATCTATGTGTACAACTGCAAAGACTAATTATTCCATGAAGTTTAGATCTATTTAAGTAGTTTAGATCTATTTAACTGCAGATAGTTCAACTGTTTTTAATTTTTTTTAATAATTTTTATCTTTTTAATTTTTCATCTAATTCGGTTGTGGTTGAACCAACTGAACCATAATTTGAAGGTCTCACCGGTTCAATCTCAGCGTGTTTGTAAGCTATATGGTCATGTAAGAATTTCTCAACATAAAATATAAAATGACTCTGAATTAAAACAAAAACAAACACAGAAATGCAGTGTATTATATACCTTCCAAATTTCATCTTCAGAATACAATCCAAGAGGGTCAATGTTACTTCTAACTGTTCCTTGAAAGAGGACAGGCTCTTGTGGAATAATTCCAAAACGTGACCTCAAATCATGAAGTCCAATAGTGGAAATATTAATACCATCAATGATTATTTTTCCAGCTGAAGGCTCAATCAACCTAAATAACACTTGAATAAGGGTTGATTTTCCACTCCCTGTACGTCCAACAACACCAACTTTTTCTCCACCTTCAATGGTGAGAGTCACTCCTTTAAGAACTAGAGGAGTATTTGGCCTGTACCTAACCTGCTCACACCATTTAATAACCAAATATATTAAATTATGCAGTACAAGTTACTAGTGTCTGCTTGGATGGGTTTATTTGAGCTTATCTACTGATATAAACCTTTATGAAACTGTTTTGGAGAGTATATGGAAACAACTTATGGCATATCTAGAAGCTGGTTTTTTGCTAGTTTTCATAACTTATCCCTGATAGCTTATGAAAACAGCTTATATAAAAACAGTTTGACTCTATTTTATCTTGTGTTGTAAAAATAGCTTATACATTTATGCTATAACAGCTTAAATAAGTTGTTTATCCAAACAAAGCCCAAATGCATGTTACTATGAGAAATTCTTATTTGTACCATTACTTAATAAAAACTATATAATGTTATTTTAACATCAGTTTAGGACACCTAAATTTGAGAATTTTTTAAATAGTTAATGGCTTATCATAGTTGACACATGTAGTTAATGAAATGTTTGAATGTGATTAAACATTTACTGAACTTCATTAACCATGAATTTTAGAGTAGTTAACTACAATTTTCAAGTGTTCAAGTCTATATATAGTTGAAAAACCTGAAATTGTGTTAATAACATTCGAATTCATGGTTAATAAAGTTAATGAACTATCCACAATCTTGATGCACCCAATAACTGTTAACCATTTAAAAAATTGTTCAAGTGTCCAAAATTATTGTTCAAATAACAATACTGTAAAAACTAAGGTTCCACAAACCATTGCATTCTATGTACATTTTCATATGTAAAATATTAATGTATGCAAATTCCTTGTACCATCTACACATCATAGTTTATTTTTCAACATTTCATGCTGCTTAGTTTCCTCAATTTTGAAATAAACATATTGTCCAAAAGAAGTATTTAAAAAGCTGAGTCTTTTCCCCTCGTGAAATGTTATTTGAATATCTATTTGAGACAACAAAATTCGACTTTTTAAATGGTTAATGCAGTTCAGAAATGCGGTTAAAAAAATCTTAGATTTGGTTAATAGACATACCAGGTGTTGCAACGTATTAACCATCTAATGAATTTTATTAACCACAAATTTAAACAAGATTTACCCTGATTTGCAAGTGTTCAAATTTACATGTGCTTGAAGCACCTGAAATCATAGTTAATAATGTTCAAATTCGTGGTGAATTTAGTTCAGAATGGTTAACAATTTATCCAATCTAGATATACTCATTAACAACTCATTCAACTTTGTTAACCATTTAAAAAGTCGTCGAATTTTACTGATCAAAATTGATGTTAGAAAACATTTCTACCAACACATGTTTCTTTTTCCAAATTGTATACTCTAATTTTGGTTTATTTCTGCAGGTTCTCTCACTCTATATTAAAATTGTCTAATCTTTCAATATGTAGTGACTACAATATACCTGTAAATTGTTTAACTCTATAGTGCCATGACTAGGCCAATTCTGAGGAGGAGACTTGTCAGCTATTTCCCATGAAGCTTCTGATGGAAGGTTTGTAAACTGTTTTATCCTCTCAACTGAAACCATTTTGTTCTCAACATTGCAAGTCATTGTTATGGTAGCTGACATGAGGCCACTCAGAGCCAAGCCATAGGACAGAGACAGACCAACATATTCTGCAAAAGCAAAATTTCGTCCAAGTGGAACAATTATTTGTCAGTAAGACACCTTTTATATTTATCTAAAGAGTTTAATGGTTTTACACTGTCAGTGTAAACTGTATAAAATGTCTTAAACAAACTTTTAAAAGAAAGTATGCGACATAAATATAAGTAAAAAAATACTTAAATTCGTTGGACATAAATATAAGTAAATCTCAACTATGGATCTGCATTTAAAGTTATAATTTTAAAAGTACACATAAATTAATTCATTAATGTTGTAAGGAGATGATCATTATACTTAGGGGTAGCTTAGTAAATGCATTTTTATTTTTACATAAATTGAAGAAAATTAAATGCACTTAACTATCATCTTTAATAAGTATAGAATTATGTATTTTTGCTTATAATTGAATTAGGGGATATGACATCAAGATTTTTAATATCTGTGACTGCAATGAGACTAGATTAAGGCTGCATCAGCCAGCCGCATTTGACTGCAATTCTCAACAATATAAAATATCATGACTGCGGCCATTGATGTGACCGCGTTTTAAAACCTAGTGATGATGTTGTAATTGTACCTGGCTTAACAACAGCACTTGGCAAAAAGATCATAAAAAGTGTGGCAATGCAAAGGAAAACAACTCCCATATAGTCCAACCTAAAACCAAGCCATTCATTTGCACCATTGTTATGGAAATCCATTCTTAGACTTTCATTCACCCTGTCAATATTTTCCTGACAAAATTCATTCTGCTTTCTGAAGCTACGGATTGTCATAACACCAGAAATTGTCTCTGAAAAGTGATGAATCACTGGAGCTTTTGTGATAGAATCAAGTCTAGTCAATTCCCTTGAAGTTGCAAGATAATATTTCTGCAGACAAGAACAAAAGAGTCAGCTTAGTGGTGAGAACTCAGTCTTATAATTTCAAGAGACAGAGTTAAGAGGAAGGTATATCATACCCTATACCAGTTGTTGAGCCAAAACAGTGGAATTAAAAGGAAGACAGTTTCCCAAGAATTCTGGCATGTGACAATGAGGATGCTGAATAATGATAAGTATGCTATCATTACAAAGTTTACCAACATTGGAATTGATATATCCACCCAAAGTATATCAGTTGATACCTAAACAATTCATAACAAGAGTAGAGTTAGCAAGTCTAAAAACTACTGTTCAAAGAATAGACTAGTTTATATTCTAGCACTGATACTTTAGATTGAAGGCATGTCTTGTGGACACCGACACAGTTTCAACACATGTGGTTACGTTAAAATACTTATATTTTCTCAAAGTATTACGAGTGTCTACATGTTAGTGTCAGTGTTGTATCCGGTGTTTGTGTCTGTATTGGTGCTTAATAGCTAATTTATTTTGTTTACTAGAACATAAATGGTTAGAACAACAACCCTAGTTCAAAATAAGAAGATACAAAAAACACAAACAAAGAACACAAAAGAATTGATCACGGAGTTCAACCAATTATGCCTATGTCTTAGACTACAAAGTGGCAGGAGTGATTTTCTATTACTCAAGCGTAGGATTATAGTTTACAAGATTAACCTTAAATCGTACTGTAGACGATCTGACCACTTATCAGTAAACTATAAACTATACCCAACAGAAAATAACATGAAAAGGGATGGTTGAATGAAACTCACACGACTCAAAATCCTGCCAGAAGGAGTTGTATCAAAGAATGACATAGGTGCATGGAGGATACTTTGAAGCAATCCAATGAAGAAGCTTTGAGATGTCTTTAAACCCCAATATGTAAACAAGAAAGCTCTTACCATCACAACTATACATGCAACAACAGCTATAATAGCATAAACTAAAATGAAGGTGAAAGAAGGAATGCTAGAATCATCAGCCGTTGCAATTGCTAGCCAATAGTCACCAGCCAAAAATGACAATATCCAAGCCAATGACATTGCTACCATGAGTGCTATTCCCCACCATCCAAATGCTTCAGTGAAATAATGTTTGTATACTGTAAGATTCACACTTCCTGTTTCCCTTTCCTCATCTTCAATGAGCTTTGCTGCAGCCTTATCTTCAGACTTAGATTGATCTTGAGATTCGCCAGCGCTTTCTTTTTCTTTCGAAGGGATTCGAGCTAGTTTTGGAGACAGAATAGAATCATCACCACCAGCTTTATCAGTTGTTTCTGTTATTTCCATAGAGGATTCATGTGCAGCTACAAGTGCACCAAAATCTAGGCCAGCTCTGAGAAGTTCATCATACTTTCCACTTTGTACTACTCTTCCTTCACGCATTACCTTTAAAGTTGGTATTAAAACAAGCCAAAGGTGATCAGTTGAAAGAATTTGACTGTTTAAGGTTGTTCATTGCAGACAATTTATCAGATAATTGGTCATGGAAAATTTTCCAAATCTAAAGTAACTATTTCATTTTAGAAGGTAAAGTAAGTAATGTCAAACGCTGATGAGAAATCCAATCGTTGATATTCCGACACATCTGTGATTTGTTATGCATGTGCACATAATACTAATAGTTGATTTTCTCATCAACAGTTGAGACTGCTTATTTTACCTTTTAAAATCATTAGTACTATCACCATTGGTAAGATAACTTGGGAGCAATGGAATTGAAACAACATTTTAATGAAAAGCTCAAATGTTTTATGAGCTTGTGAGCATATGCATACCATTATAGAGTCAACATTATGCAGGAAATCAACTTGGTGGGTTACAAGTAAAATGGTCTTATCTTTAAGAGCTCCCATGATACATTCCTGCAACAAAGATAGACAATCAGTAACTTCATCATTTGAATTTAAAAAAAAAAAGTAACTTCATCATTTGTGATTGTAGTAGAAATATAGAACTGACAGCTAATTTATAATGCAAACCAATATCATTTTGATTGATATATAAAATATAATGTTTCTAATCTTAGAAACATTATATAACAAAAAAATGAAAAAATGAGCTATTTAGCACTGCATGTAAGTTGTAACTTTGTGCATACCTTAAAAATGAATGATCCAGTTTGAGCATCAACAGCACTGAATATATCATCAAGGAGATAGATATCACTGTCCTGATATACAGCTCTAGCAAGTTGTATTCGTTGTTTCTGGCCGCCACTGAGGTTAATACCGCGCTCTCCAATTTCGGTTTCGTCGCCGTCATCCATCATTTCAAGATCCTTCTCTAAGCAGCACACTCTTATAGCTTTCTTGTACTTCTTTGTGTTCATTGGTAAACCAAACAATATGTTTTCTTTGATGGTTGCATTCTGAATCCATGATGTTTGTGCTACATATGCTGTCGTCCCGCAAACTCTCACCTGTAAGATTTTACAAGTAATGATGACAGCTTTTTAAGATTTAAAAGTACATTTTCATAGAACAAATTCAAAAACTAATTTAAAAAAATTGAATACATTTGAAAAGCATAGTCATGAATTCTTGTAACAAAAGAATTGCACCTAATGAAAGCATAGTCATGTTAACATGGAAACAAAATCAGTGCTCTAGAGTAGAGACTATAATACCTGATATGCATGGTTATTTTTTTTCACTTGTGTCTTACATGTTGATGTACAAAACCACCTTAAGAATGTCACGAATCCTAAAAATCAATGTTCATGTTCATTAATAGTTATCTCATATGATATCCATGTGTTTAATCCTATCCTAGGATATGGGACTTGAACTTTTTATGAACATGAACATGAATGAATTAATACCAAGGTTTTAGAAACAAGTGATTCGGCTCAAGTGGTTATTGAACTTCAGTTAAGGGCGAATCTACTAGGAGTAACCGAGTTCAAACCCTTACCAGAACAGTTATTAGTCAGATTTTACTTATCTTGCAACCGAACTCCGGATTACCACGACTCTTTTTCTCTGGAAATCGGAGGGTTAAGAAACAAAAAATACCAAACTTTTTAGAATGCGGTCATAGTCTCAGTTTCAGTTGCATGACAAGTAGAAAATTGCAGAAAAATGCGTCTGATGCGATTGAAATTGCTATTGTAAATGATGTTTCGGCCGCAGTTACAATTTTTAACAACAATATCTAACCTTGATGCACCAAATACTAAACTTCTTTGGAAGAAGAAACAAATTACTTGAAGTGCAAGAAAAAAATTTAGATAAGTCTAAAGCAAGCAATAGCATACCTTTCCTGAGATCTTGAACATTTCTCCCAACACAGAAGCCAGCAATGAAGACTTGCCTGACCCAACAGTTCCTACAATAGCTGCATGGTCCCCTTTCTTAATTTCCAACTCATCAACCCTCAAAGCATCAATCTCATCCTTATCATCCCATGAAAATTTCCCATCTTTTATCTCCACAGCTACATCAGCATCACAATTCTCCTCTCTTTCCACTGCATTCTCGTCCATTTCCTTACTCATCATGAACTCATCCAACCTCCCTAAAGATATTGTAGCTTGAGAAATCATGATTAGAGCCTGAGGGAAAGTCCTCACTGGCTCTTGAAGTATCTTGATGATTGAAGTTATTGTGAAAACACTGCCAGCATTTAAAGGAACTCCAATAAAAGTAGCTGTTCCAAATGTAAGAACAGTTACAGTTAATGGAGCAGTGGACAAAACTCCCATGTTAACAGCAAAATAGTACAAGAATTTCGCAATCCAGCCGTGCTCGGCTTCACGAAACCGTTGAATCTTCTCTCCGAAATAGTCCTCCCAAGCTTGAAACTTTATCACACGCATGTTGTTAAGCAACTCGTTCGTCGCCTTCATCCTCAAATCACGGCTTGTCATTATCCGAAACTGGAAGCTGTTACTACTCTTGGTTCTATATAGAGTAAAAAGAAAAACTATGGCTGTTCCAAGAAGTGCTGCAAGCACTGATACACCAACATAGCTATACATTAGAGCCAATGCTGCAGCTACTTGTAATGGCATCAACCATATAGGATGAAACTGCAGCATCAAATCTGAGAGCTGTTGAGCATCAACAGCCATATGATTCACAATCTGTCCAGTTCCATGAGCTTGTCTTGAAGAACTTGACAACCTTAAACCTTTTTGGTAAACCGAAGCGATTATGCTCGAACGAATAAGCATACCGAGTTTCTGAGAGTGGAAATTGAATTGATGAACACTAAGTACTTCAACTGATTTTGCTGCAAAAAGGATCAATATCAAAACAATGCCTTCACTAGGAGTACTATCTTTCCTTGATGTGAAATCAACAAAACTTTGAATCAGCATTGGACCAATGTACATAACACAAAGCCTAATGATTGCAAGGAAGCCAGTGAATGTTATGTGTTTCCAAAAACATCTAAATAAGGCTTTTCCAACAGGGTGATTACTGTTTTCCTCTGATTTTGGCCAATTGTTTTGAAAAAGTTCTGACATTTTTTCTGCTCTAAAATTTATAGGAAGTGAAGGAACATCTTCTAGCTTAAGGGGTGTTTTGTAACCTTTGTTAATCAAAGGGTTCATCCATAACCAAACCGTCTTGGAGAAAAATGAAGAATAAGCATAAGGACTCAAAGTTCTATCGATTGAAATCGATCGATGTGACGCTACTACTACATCGGATATTCTTATCACATAAATCCCTGATGAACCTTTGATTGCTACAACAAAAAAGAACACAGATAATGGAAGATTAACCAATGAGAATATGTCATCAAGTCTCAAACTAAGCTCCAAACTTTCTTCCCCGACACTTATAAAACGAAAAATAGCTGAAGCTGCAAACAAAGAAGCAATCACAAAGTTTGATATCCAATAGATTCTTAGTGATAAAGGGTGTTTGGAAGCTTTGAACTTTTTCTCATGTACCATTAGAATCACTATGACAATGTTAACTATTGCTTGGAAAAACCGAAAAAGTGCTTCTATTTGTTTCCATGAAGCAAAATTTGTTTGAGTAAAAGCCAATATTCCTAGAACAGTGTAAGTTATAGCCAAAAGAGTAGTTACCAACAAAGGTAGTTTGAACCAAAAACTGATTCTATAGTCAGAATCTTTCTCCTGCAGAAGTGGTTTTGTGATTGATGAAGAGCTAGAGTTTGAACTTGAATTGAACCTTAAATAGAGTTTTTGAGCTGCAAAAGCTAAAAGGGATAACAAAAACAAGGAATCAAGAGAAGTTAGAAGAAGTCTTTGTGGACATGGTGATAGGAAAATGAAGGTTAACCATTGAAGTATGAGTTGTGGTGTAGAGGAAGATGAATCTTTGGATAAAAGGGTGCATGAAGGAGAAGTAAGCCATGAAGAAGAAGAAAAAGAAGACATAGTTAGAAGATTATTATGTGAGGATAAGTTATAAGGTTTCATATTTATGTTATGTTTATATGTTACACCAAGAAAATATGTAACAAAACAACTTTGTAACTAGTTTGATACATGATTTTGATGATGGAATAGATAATCTCATATGATATGATGTGAACGAAGGAATAAGTGTTGTGTTGAGTGAGGGAAAAGAGGTGTGAAATTCTATTAGAACACGGAAAGGGTATTAAAGGAATGTGATACCATATCAATGCAGTAGTGGTTACATGTAATCCAAATCTCATATGAATGTGAATATATCAAAGTGTTGTTTCTTTTTTTTTTTTCTTTTATAAAATCAAAGTGTTGTTTCTGTTCGGTTTGCTTGTAGAGTGGAACGTTTAATGTTATTAAATAAGGTCCATGCGATCCACGCTTTTGGTACTCAAAAAAGTGTTCAAATAAAATATAGGCAGCATGTGAAGTGAGTTTTTTTT
>JBBPBQ010000003.1:9706669-9758897 GCA_037974755.1 Cicer yamashitae
AAAAAAAAAAAAAACACAGCATGTATTTTGGTGGTATTAAAATTTTAATGTCAAATCTTAAGTTTGGATTTGATTCTAGTATACTGAGTTAACTTTCGCAATAAGGTAGAACCGTATTTCGAATCTCAATTCGAAGAGATAACATATTTAATATTTGATAATACATCAAACAAAAATAAATTTCTTTTATAGAGAAACCGACGTGAATCAATTCTACATCATGGTTACTGAAGTTTAAGAATTAAGAGTCAAATGGCTATTTAGTATTGAGAAGTCTAAGAATTTAAAAGAATAATTAGAGAAATAAATTGTTAATTTTTTTAATCTTAAGATCTATGATAACATTGATGCACATTATATTAATTTTTTTTGTCATAAAACTAATTATTTTTAATTTTAAGATGTAATAATTAGGGGTATACGTGGGTTGGGTTGGGCCGGTTTTGACAAAACCTGATACCCGACCCGATCGATTATCTTTGGGTTGGGTTACGTTCTAAACCCATATTTTTTATTTAACCTGAACCAAACTGACCCGATCAAGAACGGGTTGAGTTGGATTGAGTTGACGGGTTATACATAAATAATAAACAGTTTTTTATTTTATGGGAAAATATATTTAATACTTAAATGTCTCAAAAACTATAAAATTTCAATCACATCATTCAATTCTTTAAAAAAGTCATCAACCTCTCACAAAAAAAAATATAAATCCCACAATATTCAAATACTTAAATAAATTCAATAACAGTAAATCAATAAAATATGAAAATTCATCAATTCTAAGCACTTAACAAGTTCCTCAACTGGAAGGAAACAATTGGGAATATGCAAAAACAAATATTAATAATAAAAGTGAGGAGAAAACAACTAACATTGCTACTTGGTCCACCACATTACTTTCATCATAACACATAACCCATCAACCATTTTAGTTTACTAAACTACCATAATTTTTTAATAGTAGTACTTTATTTGTTTATAGTTAGAGTACTTACTATTTTCAAATAAAATACTAAAAAAAAGTGTTTAATAGATTTAAATGTAAAAAATTTAAACTAAATTCATTATAAGATTTTGCATAAGTATCATTTTTACTCATAAATAGTATTTAACTAAAAAATTTGTATTTAACAAATATAAAAAATTTAAACTAAATTCATTATAAGCATAAACTTTTAGTTCATACCTTTATTATGTAAAACTATAACAAAATATAGCATTTAAATAAATAGTATTTAACTCAAAAATTAAATTGTTTTTTTGAAATAGACAATTCAAAAATTAGATACGAATTTTATGAGTAGGCATATACGAGATTACAAGGCCAAAACAAATTAAACGCTAAACTGCGAGAAAAATTCTGTATTTAGTGTAAACGCATGAACACCTTGCATCAGCATTCATATAAAAATCAGTTATTAATAATATCTTATTATAACTAATTCATATAAAAATCAGTTATGAGCACTTGCGGAACAAAAAAAGAAGGTGGACGGCAGCGCGACCTCAAGAAGTCTGGAAGAAGGTGGACGCAGAAAGTGGATGAAGGCAGTTGAAAATCTGAAGAAGAAGAGAAATAAAAAATATAACTAGTTACCAGGTCGGGTCTATGGGTCTACGGGTTCAAATTGTTAAACTCATTACCCGAACCAAATATAAGCGGATTTCAACTGGTTGTGTTGGGTTGGACCCGAAAATGATGGGGTACGGGTAAAAATCGGGTTGGATTGGGTTATCGGGTCGACCCGCACCCATGTACACCCTTAGTAATAATCATACCTTTTAATTAAAAATTATGCTGATTTTTGTGTCTAAATATTTGGTAATTGAGACACCATGTCATTTTATGTGGGGTTATATATGTCTTTTTATTGTAAATTATTGGACAACTTTGGAAGAAAAATAAAATTTTTTGTTTGAGATTAGAGATATTCTATCTAGGGTTCTTCTTTGAACCAAACTTGAATCTTATCAAGAGTCTCTTACTATTTGGTTATTCTACCTTGATTTTATCATTTTTTTTTTGTAGAGTACGATGATTTCTACCATTTTCTTCTTTCTCCACATTTTCTTGTTTATTTTCTCCATTCTATTTAATACTTTGTTTGAAAGCATTATTTAGTTAGATCATTCAATTTATATGAAAACACTCAAATTGATATAAAAAAACGCGTGGAAATACAAAAAAGTCATAAACTATACCTTTCAGTGTTGATGAAAAAGGGAGATTTACTTTTTATTTACTTTTTATTGAATATTTGTATGAACTGTTTGTTTAAAAAACCTGAATTAATTCAGCAAAGGTAAATATTAATAATAATAATAATAATAATTGGGTTACTGGTTTATTTTTGGATAACTGCTTATATATTAGAGTGAAACACACATGAATTTGAGTTTATGATTATAATCCCTCCCCAATCCTTTGTTTGATTCAACCATCGAATATGATAAGCTAATCAAAAATTTTAAATAATCAGGTTGCAGCCGCATTTTGTTATCCTTAATTTGAGATGGGTTAAAATAATCCGTTTTCAAGCGGATATCATTGTTAGCGTTTCTCTCTTCCTCTAACTCAACAAGTGGTGTTCGATTTTTTATTTTTTTTGGCACTCTTCCATTTCCTTTTTTCGTGTATGATGTTTTTGATTGTTTTCTTATTTTGTTTATTGTATAACAATATAAAAAAATTTGATGAAAAATAATAATTATTTTCTAATGTTATGATAGTAAGGGTTTGTTTGATTGTGTTTTACTTTTTAGTTTTTGAAAACTATTTTATAAATAAATTTTAAAAAATTATTTTTAAAAAGAAATTTTAAAAAATTTTATTTGCTAACTTTAATTTTTTAAAACAGTCTTTGACTGAGAATTAAAAAAACTGAAAAATAAAAAATAAAACACCATTTATCTGTTTTGCTTTTTTAGTTTTAAAAAGTATAATATTAAAAATAATTTTACAAAATAGTTTTTAAAAACAAGTAATCCAAACAAATTGTTTAGGTTTTAAATTTTAAAATACTAAAATAGAGTTTTTGGGATTTGAATCAAACAAACTCTAAGTCATTTTTCAATTGTGATAGATAGAGAAATCACAATTTTTTCAAGTATATAAAATTACTTCATAAATTATTTACATTTTTATGATAGTGAGTCATTCTTCAATTGTGATAGATAGAGAAATCACAATTTTTATGATAGTGAGTTATTCTTCAATTGTGATGGATAGAGAAAT
The DNA here is from genome assembly GCA_037974755.1 of Cicer yamashitae. Taxonomy (NCBI): domain Eukaryota; kingdom Viridiplantae; phylum Streptophyta; class Magnoliopsida; order Fabales; family Fabaceae; genus Cicer; species Cicer yamashitae. The sequence goes on from JBBPBQ010000003.1 coordinate 9,709,908, forward strand.
CACAATTTTTTCAAGTATATAAAATTACTTCATAAATTATTTACATTTTTATGATAGTGAGTCAATCTTCAATTGTGATAGATAGAGAAATCACAATTTTTATGATAGTGAGTCATTCTTCAATTGTGATGGATAGAGAAATCACAATTTTTTCAAGTATATAAAATTACTTCATAAATTATTTACATTTTTTAGCATTTTTGTTTATTTATAAAAAATTATATGAATGTTATTTTAAAAGAAAAAAATTAAATAGATTATAAAGACAAATTTGTCATTTTATCAAAATATAAATCATATCATCTTGTTATCTGTTGTGTATCAAACACTGAATAGGATAAACTAATTTTATCAAGTTTGTTATCATGTGAACATCAAACACAGGACAGGATAACTCTTTATCCTACCCATATCCTATCCTGTCTCTATCCTGCTCCTTATCATATATCATGTGTCTATCCTATCCGGTCCATCAAACGGACCCTAAATGTATAAAGGTCCGTGTTACTCCCTAGTTCCAATTGAGTTTATAAGTAACGGTTTATTCCGTGGAATATTTTATTATTTTTAAAATACATTTTTATTAACAAACATTTTCATTTTTTAAAATACATTTACAAATATTTTATTTTTCTCTATAACAAACGTCGAATATCTTAGGCGACGAAAATACAAAATATTTTAACAAAGTAAATAGGGTCTAAAATTTCAAAATTTTCATTTTTAGTCTCTATAAAAAAAATTAAATTTTTTGTACAAAAAGAATCACATATTTAATTTTATAAAATTATCATGCAATCAGTTTTAATCTCTGTTGTAATGTCAATATGAAATTATTTTCTTGCAATCAATCTACAACTTTATAAAAAAAAATTGTGGATTTTTTTTAAATAAATGACTATAAGTAAAAGAGTGAGAAATTAATAATCGGTGTATTTTTACTAACAAAATACAAAGTGAAGTATAACGTTGTGATAATATGTATTTAGATGATACTTTGTGGGCCTACATGACTTCATATAAAATTTCTTAGATATGTTTCTTTCTAACCTTATCAGAGAATCTTTATTATCTCATCCATCAATAGTTTTAAATATACAAAAAAAATATATATTTTAATTTATTACTTTAGACATGTAAAATATAACATCGGATTAATAAATTCATACAAAAATTTAGAATTTTATTATAAAGCGATAAAAGAAGTTCTTTTCTATAAAAGTATATCATTTACCCAAAGAGCCGCAACACAAACGATTTTGGGCCACACAAAGAAGATGACTCTATATCATGTTTCAAATTTAATAATTCATATTCTTAACATTTTATTCTTTCATCTCAAATTCTTATATTTATTTATTAATTTGCATCTATTTTTTTTTTTTGAACAACACTTGTTCGGTTTAGATACTACGACATATTTTAGAGGAATTTTTTGAGATTTGTTGCAAGAAGATAGACGTGAACTTTATTGATAGATTCATTTTCTGGGTGTATGAATATTTCATATTTTTTGAGTTACATAGAAACTTTTGTAATTGCGTTATGAAATTGTAATGACTATTGTCTTCACTCATATGTTTAATGAGAATATCATATAAACTGATTCACCATTTTATTTACATATTATATATTTTTATATGTTTAATGGGAAGATCATATAAACTGATTTACCATTTTATTTACATATTATATATTTTGTGGATTCGTAACTTCAAAAATTGCTAAATAACACTAATAAATTAATACAACATGTTGAAATATATTATATTTCATCATATTTCTTCTACGCGAGTATAAATACTAATTAGATTCATACAAAGCTGATGCTACTAGAATTAAGTGAGCTAGAAGAACCTAGTCTATTTTCTTATGAAAAATCAGAACTATATAAATTCAAAGTTAAGACACGGCGGGATAAAAGAGCCTAGAAAAGAAAATTTTGTTTGCGGGAGAAAATCTTGAAAAAGAATAGTTTAAACAGTATTAATAACACTCTTTCTAATATATACATTTCAACAAAATCTGTTGAAATTCATATGGGTTTTATCACAATGTGAGTCTCATTTAATTTTTTTTGGAACTCATACGAATTTTAATCAATAAAAGAGAATCGGTTGTTATTTATCATATAGAACATGTAATATCAATGTAAAAAGTTTTACACTAACATCTAACTTGAGTCGTTAATTATATAGTTATTTTATGATAAAAATAACAATCGTGTACTGAGATGACATAGTCAATAGTTCTGATTGATTATCGGTATAAATTTGAATTTGGTTTACATTGATAGTGCACGACCTCTTTTCTCTTATGAGAATAAAGGTAATAAATAGGCTAACAATGTAAAACAACTATGCACCGTCATTCCATCATAACTCGCCACCACAACAAATAGTTAGATAAATGCATTTAATTTAAAAATTGTATGATATAATGTGGTAGATTGAATGGATAATGTTTTTAACTTAAAAGTTTGTAGAAAGAAAAAAGAAAAATAATCTTGTCATCTCTACAATTTGTTTTACTAGCATCTCTATTTAAAAAAAAATTTACCGCAATATCTCTAAGACATGAGCAACTATGAAATGCAAATTATCATAAGTAATAATAAGATGTGTCATACTGGACATCATATCATTTGAGTTGACTTCTAAATCAGAAGAAATTTGACGATTTTGAACCTTGTTTTCCTCTAACCATGTATCACTCAAAGAACCAACAATACACATATTTAGATATTGATGATCCTTTTTGTCAATGATTTGTATTAGCTGAATTAGATAAGTTGAAATCAAAGATCTTATGAATTAAATTTTTAGGATTCTTAGTAGGCTAAACTTTAGATTCTTGAAATATATCTATAATTTATGATTCCCCAAAGTCAACTGAGTCCAAATTATAAGCTTCTTTACGATTTTTATCAATTTTTTCTTGATCAAAGCAAGAAAATTATTGAAAAACAATAATGCCTCCCAGATCAAAGTTGAGATATATAATCAATAAAAATAGGGTTAATAACACAATATTTTCAGAGATATTTTTTTTTTCCAAGTTATTTGCAAGTGCAACATCCTCAACACATTGAATCATTTAATAACGAATATAATTTTCCTGATGATATGAAATAATAAATAAAAAATCATAATTAATCTAAACAAAAAAAAAATGCATACAGAGTTCAACTGGAATAATTATAATTGAATGAGAATGTAAAATTAGGCTGATCTTAGCCGATTTACAGTGAAAGTTTTAAACTCATTAGATTCCTATAATTGAAGGATAAAATTGGAAAATCGGAAAAGTGGCACTGGCAGGCAACGTTACAAAATGGTATTTTGTTTTCCAACCCATTCGTTCCACACTGAGTAATGTTACCGTTATACACCACACCTCTAACGTCTCTTTCCATTTCTATATTTCAAACCTTCAACACAGAACCCTACAATTTTTATACACACAACCATTCAAATCTAATCAAATCAAATCTTACAAACCTAACCATTCTCCATAACATTGATTCACAATCTCTTCATTCATTCATTTATTCATTCATTCATTCATTCATTCTGCAACAACAATGGCACTTAGACCCATTGATAACGCTCTTCCAGCAACAACCCAAGACAGACCCAAAAAACAACCTAAAATCGCTGTCGCAGCAACCGTAAAACAACAACAACAAAAACCTATTGCTTCCAATGACGAAAATCAAGTTCCATTGGAACCCACCATTGATTATATCTCATCCGACAACCTTAAACCCATGTCGGATCCCGAAGCTCAAATTCAAGTAAGCACAAAAATTCACTTTTTATTTGCCCTGACCTTTTGTCTTGTGATTCTAGCATTAACTCTTAGAAAACTTTGAAATTGCAGAGTTTGATTGAAGATTTGGATTCGAAAAACTGGATCAAGGTTTGTGAATCGCTGAATGATGTTAGGCGATTCGCATTGTACCATTCTTCTCTTCTATTACCCATCTTGTAAGTGTTAATCTTTCTGTGTTAATTTTGTTAAAGTTTTGAAATTTTTGTTATGGGTTCAATTGGGTTTCTAGGGGTTTTGTTTCTGATGTTGTGAAGTTTGTGATCAGGGATAAAATTGTGTTGGTGGTGGCTAAGACAATGAAGAACCCTCGTAGTGCTCTTTGTAAAACCTCTATTATGGCTGCTTCTGATATTTTCAATGCTTTTGGTGACAAATTGTTTGATCCTTCTATCTCTGATGCATTTGATAGCTTGGTACTGTGGTCTCAATTTTCTCTTGTGTGTTTTATTGGTGTTTTTGGTTTATGGTGCTATTGATTAAAAGGGTTTTTTTTTTTTTTTGTTATTGTTCTGTTTGAATTTCGATAGCTGTTGCAGCTGCTTCTGAAAGCTTCTCAGGATAAAAGGTTTGTTTGTGAAGAAGCTGTGAAAGCACTTGGATCAATGGTGGGTACCATGACACCTCTTCCATTGCTTCAGAAACTAAGGGTATACGTGAGTCACACCAACCTAAGGGTCAGGGCTAAAGCTGCTGTTTCTCTATCCAAATGTGTCTCCAAGATGGTAAAGTTTGCCACTTTCATTGAACTTGATGTAATGTAGTGTTATTTATTTCTATTTAACTTATATTCATGGTTGTGTAAAAGTTTTTTACACTCAATGAGTCATAACCATCAAATTATTAAAAACACTTGATGTTGATGATTATGATTTATCGACACTGTAATACACTGAGAGTGAATATAAATTAGTCTCTGTTTATTTTAGTGGGGGTTTTGTATTTATGCAATGTTTCTAAAGGGTATTCTATTATGGCAGCAGGGAATTGAGGAAATGGAGGAGTTTGGGATGGAAAAGTTGATTGAAGTTGCAGCTGATTTACTGAATGATAGACTTCCAGAGGCAAGAGATGCGGCAAGAAGTATTGCAACTTCAGTGTATGAGGCATTGATTAAAGATGTGGAAGTGGAACAGAAGATGGAGGTGTGGCAGAGCTTCTGCCACTCAAAGCTAACACCAATTCATGCTCTTTCAATTTTGAAGATAGTTAAGCCTTAGAATTGGAGGAATGTTTCTTTTGTGTAGATGTTTGCTCATACTTGAGGCATTTTTAGAATTTTAGCTTTATTTGTGCCAATGCTCATGATTCTACATGAGTAGCCAATATCAAAAATAAAATTTCATTTTGTTTGATGTAGCTACATTGCTTTAATATATTAGAATTATATTATTATATTAACAGTTGTTCCCCATTTTTTTTTCTTAACAAAGGCAAAGAAAAATATTATTATTCAAGTACAAGTATTGGCCATGGCACAAGAAAGGCCAAACCACCAATACATAATAACAATGTAACACAGTATTCAGGTCCCTCGTCATTTTAATTACAATGCCGCATCATCTCCATAACAGAAACTTGTCCAAACACCCCTTTTAAACATGTAGGAGCATCATCTTTCATCATAGGCTCACACTCCCTTCATTTTGCCTAATCTGTATCTTGTCATCTCTTCACCACCAGCTTTGCTTGCAATCCAGCAGCTTCAGTTCACACCAGCTTCAACCATGTCAGAAAGGAGGGGTTAAATTAAGTCGCTAGAATCATTGCTAAAGCCAGATGAATGAGACCACAATAGAAAAACTATTGCATTCATCTAGGCAAGATGATACTATCCCTATGTCTCTAAGGCTCTATAGAAACGAACGACACTAGTTTCATCAATCTCTCCACTCATTCTTACTTTAGATTGCTTACTCTACAAGCTTTAAGATGTACAAGATCCTTCCTTATTCGAGAAACAATGCAGAGCATACTTGCAACTTCGAACTGAGTCATAAAATATTTGTATGGAAAGAGTTAAAGAAGGTTGAAGAGAGGTTTTTAGGCTCCGTTTGGATTAATGGAAAGTGATAAAATGGAATGGTATAAATTCAGATTCCATTGTTTGGTTTTATAAAAAATGGATGGAATGGGATGGAGTATGATGGAACTCATTCCATCCAATACCATCATTTTATTCAATTTTGCATTCCCCCCAATTTGGGGTGTATGCAATGGAATGGAACATACTAATAATGTAATTACATCTTTATTCCTATTTTTCTTCTTCCCTCGTATTCTATTCACCGTTATGTATCAAGACAGAGAGAACGAAGAGCTTTGCATAATTGAGAGTAAACTCATTTTCTGATTTTGATGAATGAAAAGTGGTCACAACATAAATGTAATTTGCTACTATAAGTGTTATGAACTAGCTAACTACGACTAGTAACAACTAACTACAGCTGTCATGAACTAATACAAGTAAAATACATTTAAATTAATTGTGAGAGTTCTAATACTTCCTCTCAAGTTGGAAGATATATATCATAAATTCCTAACTTGGATATGAGAGTTGCAAAATGGGGCCTAGGGAGTGCCTTTAACTTGGATATGAGAGTTGCAAAATGGGGCCTAGGGAGTGCCTTTGTGAGTAAGTCTGCTAGTTGATGCTTGGAAGGAATATGGAAGAGATTGATGAAGTTGTTGCTAATATGTTGTTATCTTATGAAGTGAACATCAATATCAATGTGTTTTGACCTTTCATTCAAAGTGGGATTGCTGGCTAGTTGAATTGCAGATTTATTGTCACAGAACACTTTGCAGGAACATTCTTACGTGATTATTATAAAAAATTCCTATCTGATAATAGATATATGAGAACGAGAGGTCTAATTCATCTTTTAAGCTATCTTAGTTCCCTTTTTTTGAAGTACTTGTTGAACCAATCTTTTATGTATAGTGGTTCTTCAATGCCCATGATGCCATTGCATCCTTTCAAAGATGAGGGTGAATCGGGACAGGGTTAAGGAGTACTGAAGATAGAGTAATGGTTTTAAATTTTTAAATAAATGGTAAAGATTGTTTGAACTTCTACAGGTAATTGTGAATTTTTTTAAGTAATGAGCAAGAAAATCTATTTAGTGGGATAATAACGTGAGTGAACTTCAATGTAGATATATGAGTTATATGAGCTCATAAAGATAAACAAAAATTCTTTAAATTTAAAGATATGACAAATGTACTTATACTTGAAATAATAAAAAATAATAATAATTCACTATTCGTAAATAATATTGTAAATATATTATGTGTTAGTTAAAAATCTACAATAAATATGGATACATCAATGAATGAGTAAATGTTTTCATATTTGAGCAAAAAGTGGTCTAATATGTAACATGTGTAATACAATTGTAAATTGTTGACAAAACAACACCTTAACAGCTGTATAAAAACCTAACTCACAAAATATTGTTAAAGTCACCGCATATTCATAATTTCTAGACATCTAAATAATAAGTGCGCCGTGAATCTCTCTAATGTCACTACAAATTAAAGAGGTTTAAATATGTTTTTGGTTCCCGTAAATATAACAGTTTTTAGTTTTAGTCTTTTAAATTTGTTTGAAATTTGTTTGTTTGGATTTCATCCTTAACGTCAAGTGGACGTTACAAAAAACATTAATTGACAAAGGAAAACGTGAACCAAACGTTTAAATATATTTTTGGTCAATGTAAATATAATAGTTTTAGTCCATGAAAAATATTTGTTTTGATTTTATCTTTGCAATATCCGAAAACTTTATTTTTTGTCCGTAACGTCAAATGGACAAATCATAGCACTCCAATGAGAATATTAATTTAAATATTAGAATAATTTGTATACTTAATTTTATTTGTTATTTAAATATTGTTTTGGTTAAATTTATTTAGAATAATTATTTAAATTTGTATTCCCATCGGAGTTTGTATACTTATTTTATTAGAAATAAGTATACAAATTATTGTTATTTGTTATTTAAATATTGTTTCGGTTAAATTTGTTTAGAATAATTACTTAAATTTGTTTTCCCATTGGAGTTTGTATACTTATTTTATTAGAAATAAGTATACAAATTATTTTTATTTGTTATTTAAATATTGTTTCAGTTAAATTTGTTTAGATTAATTACTTAAATTTGTATTTCACGTTTTCCTCTATTTGTCGATTCACATTTTTTTAATGCCCATTTGACGTTAAGGACCAAATATAAAGTTTTTGGATATTGCAGGGATGAAATCCAAACAAATATTTTTCAGGGATTAAAACTGAAAACTGTTATATTTACATGAACCAAAAACATATTTAAACATTTGGGTCCACGTTTCTCTTTTCAATTAACGTTTTTTTTGTAACGTCCACTTGACGTTAAAGACTAAAAATAAATTTTTCTGATATTACAGGATGAAATCCAAACAAAATTTTTTACAGAGACTAAAACTAAAAACGGTTATATTTACAAAGACCAAAAACATATTTAAACCAATTAAAGAAAAAAAAATACATTAACATTAATGTAACAAATTTCTATAAATTGCAAGTTCAAAATAATATAAAAAAAAAATTAGTGAATCATATAGTAAGACAACATTATGTGTTGAATTGCATATCTGCCCATCTTCAACTAAAATCAAAATCTCCCATCTATTTTTTGTTGTGACCCTGGATACTGCAACATATAGTTGATCATGTGTAACAACTAATCTTGGTAGATACATAAGATATTATCTTCTTTGAAATTTGAATGGCAATCAAGAATCAAAAGGAACCAATTTCATCCTTGGAACATGTATTTTTTCACCAATATTCTTATCCGTAATTACAATTGCTGATATGATATTTTTCCCAAGTTCATTGACTTGCAAACGGGTTCCATTGCACAAACCATTTGCCTGGTCAATATTTCTCAAAAGCATTATAGGAACTCCAACTTTGAGTGTTAAGCGATGATTAGGTATACTTAAACATTTGAAGTCGTTCAAAAACTCCGAGGTAAATCAATCTCTTTGTACATGATCATCTTCATCAGATCTGGATGTTGTATCATAACTGAGATATTTACAGAAAATTTTACTGAGACTAAAATAAACGGTTATATTTACAAGGATAAAAAACATATTTAAATCAATTAAAGAAATAAATTTACATTAACATTAATGTAACAAATTTCTATATATTACAAGTTTAAAATAATATATATAAAAAAAAATAGTGAATCATATAGTAAGACAATATTATGTGTTGAAGTGCATATCTGTCCATCTTCAACTACAATCAAAATCTCCCATCCATTTTTTGTTGTGACCCTGGATACTGCAACAGATCTGGATGTTGTATCATAAGTGAGATATTCTTTTGACTCTTCACGAATAAAGGACAACCAAAATCATTCACTTGTTTCTACAGACTCTAACGTTGGAGCTAGGGTTGCTTTCTCTTAAAAGAGGTATTATCCACTATATGAGGATAAAGAATATCAACCAACGAAAGTACCGGGTTTTCACATGGTGAAATGCACAATTCTTTTGGTATATCAATTACACTTATTCCACTTTCATCTGCTTCTATTTGACCATCTCCAATTTTCAAAATCCAATCAGCAACTTCGTTTATTTCAATTGATGATTGACCTGTACCTTGACCTCTTAACTGCATATTTTTAGTAAGCTTCAAAACTTTGCAAGCTCTCCAACTTAGAGAAGAATTGATATATGCATGAATGATATCTATTCTTGAACCTCTTCCAATCACATACAATATTTGTCTGAAAATCTCCACCTAAAACAACAACTTTTCCACCAAATTGTTTTTTAAGATTATCTTCACTAACCCTTCTCATAATATCCTTCATAGTGCTATCAAAAGCTTGGAAGCGTAATTTGTTCATTATTGGAGCTTCATCCCATATGATTAAACTGGTACCTCTTAGCAATTTGACATGTAGACATCTTTAGGTGATATGCAAGTTGAATGCTCATTGATGACCAAAGGAATATAAAAAGTTGAATGAGTTGTTTTCCTGCTGGTAGCAACAAAGATGCAATTCTACTTGAAGCAACATTGAGTACAATTTTATCTTTGGATCTTAGAGCAGCTGACAAAGTTTTCCACAAAAATATTTTTCCAGCTCCACTGTACTCATATAAAAAATAAAATTGGCCATCTTCAGATTGAATAGATTTCATGATGGTGTTGTTCCTCAGCCAGCGATCTTAATAATGATGTGTGTAATTGTTCTAACTTCACTATGTCATAGTTCAACTCATCGCTATGAATCTATTTTTATAGTTAAACACACCCAAAAAATTAAGATACGGTAACCATTCAATTTTTTTAAGAGATTTCCCATTTGCTATTAGTAGCTTCTTCAATTATATGAGACATAGGTTTTGCAATTCTATAACTTCAATTTGTCAATCTACACAAAAAAATTAAGATAACAACACTAATAATAATATATCAAGAAAAATTGAACATAGACTTATATAGTTAAAACCATGCATACAATTCTATAATTCATATAGTTATATGTGGACTCATAAAGGTAAACAAACTTAAAAATACGACAAATGTACTTATATATTATTCATAAACAAAACTTTATATATCCACAACGAAAATTAAATAAAGATAATTGTGGGATTATCAAAATACATTGTGCTATGAATCTATATAGATTGATGAAATGATGTTTTTTTAAGGATAAAAATAATAAATTCTTTTATTCTTATATAAAAATAGTAATAAATTATAAAAAAACAGAAAATAATAAATAAATATAAAATGGTGGGTTCGATTTATCCAATTGATGTTTTCCTTTTCCCTCGCATGTTGGGTTGAGCTTGTGAAGTGCAGTGCAGCAAATGAAATGAGTGGAGTGTGGATGTAGATGCCGTTTTTCATCTCAAATTTCTCTCAATTCGAATGGAAACCACTATCGCTCTCTTCATGCAAGCCTCTTCTTACAGGGTGGGTATATCTATCTCTTTCCATTCAAACCACGCTCTTCAATTCTATCAATAACAATACTGTTCAATTTTGAGCTCTTTTCTCTGTCTTCGATTAGTTAACACTTTTCTCTTAATGGGTCGCTTTGCTTTACGTTCAAAATGCGGAGTTAACTTTACCCATTGTCGCAGATTATGTGTTCGATAAATTGTCAAACAGAAAGTTTTTTTTTTTAATTGGATTTTACTTAAGTTCTATTTACTTTGTTCTGTTTATATAATTCTCTCCTCGACATTTCAATTTCTCCAAAAAAATGTAAGTGTCTATTTGTTAGAGAAAATGTTGTGTCCATTTGATGTTTGTATTTTTCTACTCTTGTTTGGAACGTCCTTCAATTTTGCATTTTCAATTCACCCTTTTGAGTGTGATGAAAAGAACTTAAACAGCGTTGGTTGATTGATTCATTTAGCTGAAAAGTGTGGTAGTTGTTGTTGTTTGGAAAAGAACTCGACGTTCTCAAGAATGTGTTTCAAATAGACAGTAGAAATATTCGAGTGTGGAGTTGAGCAACTGATTCATCATTTTATACTTTATATTCACTTTCTCTGCTTCATATTTGTTTCTTGACAGTTGAAGTCAAGTATGTATCAAGTAGATGTCTAAAACCTCTAGATTGACATGAGCTTAATGCTTTATATCTGATGATTTGGAGAATTATTGTCTCCTGTTTGTATTAACTTGGAACACAATACTATTAGTCTGCTTCTGGTTAATATGGTTTTTTTTTTTTAATGTTATCAGGTGCTTTCACGAAATGCTTGTTTATCCTCCCGGAGAACTAATTCCATTGGCTTGTACTATTCCCGGGGAATCTCATCAGCCAAAGTAGTATCACTCCCAAAATTTTCAAACTATTGTACTCATTCAAAGGATGATATCTGTTCTTCAAAGCGAAGATCACGGGGGCCTGTTATGGCAGGAAAAAAGGCCGCAGAAGGTAATGTATTTTCTATTTCACGTATAGTTTCAGTATTTTTAAACACATTACTTCATGTTAATATGTTAATTAAAGAGAGTAAGCATGCATCTCCGAGGTTAGTTACATAACCTACCTTAACTTTAGGAATCAAGCAAGATGATGGTAAATACAAGCACACAGTTGATCTTCCTAAGACAGCTTTTGGTATGAGAGCAAATTCTTCGATAAGGGAGCCTGAAATTCAAAAAATATGGGCGGATAATCAAGTATTTAAAAAAGTTGTTGACAAAAATAGCGGAGTAAGTTCTGGACTTCCCCTTAGATATCCCCCAGATAATTATTAGGACTTAATTAATATGTTTCAACAATTTTATCAGGGAAGTTTCATTCTTCACGATGGTCCTCCATATGCCAATGGTGATCTTCACATTGGCCATGCCTTAAATAAAATTTTGAAGGATATTATAAATCGTTATAAGGTATCTTTTCCTTTCTTTGAACATGTGCTTTCAGTTTATTGCTTTCTCATTTGATACAAATCATATTTTTGTTTTAAGTCTGCTAGCCTTTGGCACATGCACACTCTAATGATATATCTTTCGTGGGCAGCTCCTTCAAAACTATAAAGTTCATTTTGTGCCTGGATGGGATTGTCATGGTCTACCAATCGAATTAAAAGGCAAGAGTTATTTTTTTAGTAGCATTGTGATGATGACTGGCTCTAACATGTGGTTGTGTTCAATAACAGTATTGCACTAAAATTTAGTTTACATGTTTCCAACATGTCAAATATGTAGATAGTTATTGGTATAATACTTATTAATAAATATGTTTTAAAGGGACATAAATGTTGATAAGTATAGGTGCTTATGAAGTGAACCCATTTACATGTTTTTGTTTTTCATTTTTTTAGGAAGTTTGTTTTCATGCTGTGTCAGTTAATGTGTGTACATATAATTTAAATATTGTATATGTACACATATAGTTCTCAAGTTATTATTAGCAATGCAAAATTTTGATGGACACTTTTTTATTTGCAACATCTTATGAGCCCAATCTTTTAATTATGTTTTAGAGCAATAAATTCTTATGTTCCTATTACCTCTTAGGCAGGGGTTGGTGTTGTTATGATACTACAATTTCACAACTTCACACGTATATTGCACTTCAGCTTGTATCTATTATTACATTCTTTGAGCAGTATGGTTGTTTGAATTATTTCAGTCTTGCAGTCAATGGATAAGGAGGCTAGAAACAATCTTACACCATTGAAGTTGAGAGCAAAGGCTGCTAAATTTGCCAAAGATACTGTTAAAACTCAGATGTCATCTTTTAAGGTCCCTTCTTTGTTTGCACTCTATGAATTCCATGTATTATTGCATTAGTATCTGAACCATTATAGATCTCTTACAATTTACAATTCTATTTTGATTGCTGGGAAATTATTTCAACCATATACATGATTTTTATTTTATTTATTATTGTCTTTTTTGATTAAATGCATCTCAAACATGTTAATAAATATCTGCAGCGCTTTGGAGTATGGGCAGACTGGAATAATCCCTATCTTACTCTAGATTCAGAATACGAAGCTGCCCAGGTAGCTGGTACAGCCTTTCTCGTTTACCCTTACGTATTTATTAACTGAACACAGAATTCGGCACTCTGGAAATTTTGGAATAATTTAGATATTCTATAGTTACTTATCATGTCAATTGCCAATTTTTGGTCATTGAGATTCATGGTCAATACAGATTCGTCCTATTCATGATGTATTATAGATATTAGAGTTTATGCTGTGAGAACTCTAATAGAAAGGACCTCAAAATTCAGTCAAGACCTAGGTAGATTGTGCAGACTGCTTTAGCAATAAAAATTTTCATTTGCACATGACTTGAATTATACTGGTTCCTATATAGTCCTCATAACTTGCATCATATGATATTCTAGATTGAAGTATTTGGCCAGATGGCCTTGAAAGGCTATATCTACCGAGGCAGAAAACCTGTTCACTGGAGCCCCTCATCACGGACAGCACTTGCTGAAGCTGAATTGGAGGTAAATTGATTTATCATGTTGTTAAACCTGTTGTCTAATGTCTTTTATTAGTGTGTACTATACAACTTGGTGTTGTATAGTGTGTGTGGTAGTTGCACAATTATTACCTTTTTGGCCACTTAAGCATGCACACACAAGTTTTGTGTGATTCTGTGTATGCGAATGCTTGCAGTTTTCTCTCGTGTTACAATAGATGAAAAATATTTTATATTTTTATATATTTTGATTTTATATTATAGTAATGTCTCAAGATTGGTTTCTATATTTCATTATATATCACAATTTTGTTTCCTGATTTAATTAGAATTAAGAGCTTAGTATTATTATAAATAAGGATCAATTCCTTCTTGTTTGTAATAATATATAATCATCATTCTGAGCATTGCATTTCTTCTCTCAATACCTAAAAGATTAACTTAAATATTTCTACAATCTGATTTGGTGGAGATTTGAGTATTTATTTACCACCTACTTGGTTTCTATGTAGTACCCAGAAGGGCATGTTTCAAGAAGTATATATGCCATTTTTAGAGTTGCAAGTGCTCCTCTAATGCCAAGTGGCCTACTACAAGAATTTCCAAATTTGTGTTTGGCCATTTGGACTACTACTCCGTGGACTATTCCTGCCAATGCAGGTAGGTTTTTCATTTGTTGCATTTTCCATATTGGCTTATGAGTCACAGATATCTCTCGTTGCTTTTGCTAGTCAGAATTGTCTTAATTTCTATGTCCTCTAATTGTACTTCCGTGAATTTCTCTGTGATAAACAGAGATATCTTGAGTTCTGTATTTATGGTTCTTTATTCATGTAAATAGGAACTAGATATGTAGGTTCAGCTTTCTATTGGAAAAAATTTCCCAGGTTTTGAACCTTCGTTCTTTTGGCGCCAAAAACTAAACCAAAGCACTACCTTCAATGGTAATAAACACCAGCTTCAACTTTTCCGAAGCATGAATGTCTAGTACTTCAAATCACTTTTTCACCTTAGCAATCCACCCAATTTGGTCCCCCCCCTACAAAATCTGCTAATTCCATTTTCTTGAACCAGATTATGTTCCTGTTAGAATCTTTTGAAGGATCGCCTTCCTTGTATTCGATCTTCCCCTTTTGACAGGAAAAACCATTTCATCTGTGTGTTTTCTTTTTCGCTTCTAGTCTAATCACCTAACCACCTGATACCTTGCCACTTCATCTATTTGACAATCAGTTGTTTGATGTCTTCGGTGTTGGCCATATTATCACGGAGGTTAGCGAGTTGTACTGTATGCTCCACTACCATCATCTTGAGAAATGTGACCTCCAGGTGCATTTCCATCCTTCAATTACACAAGCTATCTGTCAAGGATCCGTCGTGTCGGACCAATTTGATCAACTTTGATCGTCAATGTGGATAAAGAACATTGGTACTAAAACAAAAGGAAATAACAAATGAATTCATAGTTTATTAGCTCTGCCAAGAGAGTTTCCCTTCACAACTGTTACAACAGGTTAGAAAACAATTCACAAACTGTGCTCTCTCCTCTTCTCTTCTCATTCAAATTTAAACCCTCTTACAAACTTCATTCCCCTTGGGCCTCTTGGTCTCTAACAGTATCCTTTATGTATTTGGTATGTGTATATTACTTATTTTGGCCCGAGTACCGAGGAAAAAAATATATTAGTACTGTTTGAGTGCACCTTATTTCTCTTAAAAAATATCATATCTGCGTAGTGTTATTGCTGGCACACATTGTATCAATCAATACATAATTTCTTTATTCACTTAAAATGTTATTATTTTATTTATGTCACCCGTTCTCTTCTTTATCTCTCTTCTTTCTACTGTTTTGTGCTCAGCTGTTGCAGTAAATCCCAAACTTGAATATGCTGTTGTTGAAATAGAATCACTAGATGGACAGGCCTCTTCATCTGGTGAAACTAGAAAGGAAAGGCTTGGAATTGTTTTGAACGATGAGAAAAAGCCGTTTCTTATTGTAGCTTCAGATCTCGTGCCAACATTAGAGGCAAAATGGGGTGTGAAGCTTGTTGTCAAGAGAAGACTGTTGGGTTCTGACTTGGAAAACTACAGGTTATTGGCAGTACCAAAATGAACAATTGGTTTCTTTTTGATTTTGCCACTGATATTTGTTTCAGTAAATTTATGTGTTTAAAAGTCTTTTTGTTATCTATGGTAAATGAGAAATTTTCACCCTAAGGATATGATTAATTATTATGGTCTCAGATACACCCATCCAGTAGATAAAAGGGAATGTCCGGTTGTAATTGGGGGAGATTATATTACAACAGAAACAGGAACGGGGTTGGTCCATACAGCTCCTGGACATGGTCAAGAAGATTACGTGACTGGTCAGAAGTATGGGCTACCCATACTGTCTCCAGTAGATGATAATGGCATATTCACTGAAGAAGCTGGGCAGTTTAGTGGGCTTGATGTTCTTGGTGAAGGTAACACTGCTGTTGTGAAATATTTGGATGAAAATTTGTCTCTCATCATGGAAGAATCATACAGTAAGTTCTTTCTGTCTTCATAATGCAGTTCTCTTAATGTTCGATCTATAATTATCATCACGGGTCCTTCTCTTTCCTTTATTTTTTATTTATTTAGAACACAAGTATCCATATGATTGGCGGACGAAAAAGCCAACAATATTTAGAGCAACAGAGCAATGGTTTGCATCAGTTGAGGGATTTCGCCAAACTGCTATGGATGCTATTGGCCGTGTAAAATGGGTTCCACCTCAGGTATTGCATTTAAAGTTTCTTTGCTACATAATTTCTGTTTATTTGTAATTTTCTGTTGGATCTTGCTAACGGGTTTCCTAAGGACATTGTTTAATGATTCCAAATAAGGTAATTATCTATTGAAAAAATTAAGTATATCAATTTCCAATGCATTAAATACACAACTTTCAATAAAAACTTACTATTTTAGACTTATTAAACAATATCCTTAGGGCACTCGTTAGCATTTTCCATTTATATTCTCTTAGAGATGTGCTACTCATCATTTTTGGGGCTGCCTTTTGCTGATATATGTGAATTGCTTAGGGAGAAAACAGAATCTCAGCAATGACCTCCAGCCGCTCTGATTGGTGTATATCACGACAAAGGACTTGGGGTGTGCCCATTCCAGTTTTTTATCATCTGCAGTCTAGAGAACCTCTTATGAATGAAGAGACAATTGATCATATAAATTGTAAGTGAAAAAAATAGTGCTTAAGTTATGATTATGTACTCTCTCAATTTCTTTTTGGGTTTAATATGATTACTTTTCTGGTCGCCAATAAATATAAAACAAATATTATTATTGCCCATATTTGAGTACGTGTAGTGGTAAATATTCCAAAGTTGCTTATGCTCGTTTAAAGCATGTTGGTCCTATGAAATCAATACGTCCTAATATTGATCTTTTGCTTTTCTTTCTGAGACTGTCAGCTATTATTGCCCAAAAGGGTAGTGATGCATGGTGGTACATGACAGTAGAGGAACTCCTCCCTGCTAAATATCGTGATAAAGCAGCAGAATATGAAAAAGGAACTGACACAATGGATGTGTGGTTTGATTCAGGTACAAATACAATAATCTACCTGAGCTAATCTTGCCGGCATATAGTTGTCCATTAATTTAGTTCATTGTTTACTTTCTTTGAATTTGGTGTTTCTTGGCTGGTTATTTTTACTCCAGGTTCCTCTTGGGCTGCAGTCTTGGGAAAAAGAGAGTCCCTTGGCTTTCCTGCAGACTTGTATCTTGAAGGAACAGATCAGCATCGAGGGTGGTTTCAGAGTTCATTGCTAACTAGTATAGCTACAACAGGTAATGATTTTTTTGACTTACAATCAAGATAAATGTCCTCTGTCCTCTGTCCCTCAAATTAGCAAGGAAAATAATCAGATTATCAGTCACCTTAAATAATTTAAGATTGTAATAAGTGTATATATTTATGGTACCTTAAATATGATTTTTGTTTTTCATTTAGTTATTATTTAGTCTTTAAAAATACAGAAATCGTGTGCTTTTAGTGCCAATAGGGACTGCAACACTATTTTTGTTAAATGTAGGACTAAACAACAACAACCAAAGTCTTTTTCAACCAAATGGGGTCGTTATATGAATTAAATAATGTTCTATATTGTGTACCATATCTGTAGGCAGACCATTTAATTCTATTTCTCTCTTGAGGGTTTGGCGTATTAATTTCTTTGGTCTCCAGTTTCCTCTAACTATTTTACTATCCTTTATCTCTAGTCTATCCCCCTACATGGTGCTTTTATAATTTTTCGCTATGCATGTCCAAACAACCATTTTACAATTGGAGCTATCCCAACTTTTCCTCTAATGAATTCATTCCTAGTCCTCTCTAATGACTTTCAACAGGACTGTTTGGGTGAGAATGTTTTCAAATATTTATATTTATGCTAGTCAGACACTAATTCTTTCATTTTTGTCTAATACAGGAAAGGCTCCATATTCTTCGGTTTTAACTCATGGATTTGTATTGGATGAGAAAGGCTTAAAGATGAGCAAGTCTTTGGGCAATGTTGTGGATCCACGTAGTGTGATTGAAGGAGGAAAAAATCAGAAGGCAAGTTATATAAACGGATTCTGTAAAATATAAAATATTAGTTCTGGAACTGTATCAAACCCTATAATTTCACTTTATCAAAATTGCATTGTTCTCAGGAAGCACCTGCTTATGGAGCTGATGTCCTTCGGCTTTGGGTTTCTAGTGTAGATTATACCGGTGATGTGATGATTGGCCCTCAAATTCTTCGTCAAATATCAGAAATTTACCGGAAGCTACGGGGAACTTTAAGATACCTCTTAGCAAATCTTCATGACTGGAAAGTAAGTTCAAGTCCTGTGGCTGAGTTAAATCCTTTTTCTTTTTCCTGGACATACTAATACTGCCAAATGTATCTATGAGCACATATCTTTTTTCCACTTTTTCATACTTCTAAGTATGTAACTGTTTTGTTGGCAGACAGATTATACTGTTAATTACGACGAACTTCCAAGGATTGATAGGCATGCACTATTTCAGCTTGAGAATATTGTAAAAAACATTCAAGGGAATTATGAAAGTTACCAGTTTTTCAAAATATTTCAGGTATGTTGTTTTAGATCCTAGAAGAACATTCTATATCTACAGAATATGTTAATATGCTTAGTGCATGCATAGGTGTGAATGTGGACGACATATTTTCATAGATCTATCTAGCTTTGCTATAGTGGCACTGAAATTTTTGAAAGGCACAAATGTTGAAATGCGCATCTACTTGATGGTAATTTGTTGTAGTAGAATTGAAAATGATATTTGGGTTGAAAAGGGATTATCTTTGGCATAGGATTCATCCCTCAAGTTTTTATTTTCATATAAAAACTTTTATTATGTTCTCTTAGGATGACATTTCATGTAATTTAGCTGAATTTTTCTCATCTAATAGTTTGATTTACCAAAAATTACGGTGTGTTTTTTTCCCCATTCTCAGATTTTACAGAGGTTTGTAATAGTTGACCTTTCAAATTTCTATTTTGATGTTGCCAAAGATCGACTATATGTTGGGTACGTTTCTCTCTTGTTGTATTGCTTATACCGTCCATTGTGCATTTGCAAAAACAATTATGGACAGATATTTAGGTTTTGATATACACAACTTGGCCTTTGTATGGCAGCACAAGATATGAATATTGCCTGTTTTACATTTTATTCTGTGTTTCTGTTTGGTCTCAAAAACACATCTCTTTACACTTATTTTTCACAGTGGATCGACAAGTTATACAAGGAGAAGTTGCCAAACAGTTCTTGCAGCTCATCTCCTTTCTATTGTGAGAGTAATAGCACCAATATTGCCCCATTTAGCTGAGGATGTGTGGCAGAATCTTCCATTTCAGTATACAACCGAATATGGTTCCTTTGCTGAATATGTATTCGAATCAAGATGGCCAACATTTAATGAAAGATGGCTTACTCTACCTGTTGAAGAAATTGAATTCTGGGAAAAAATTCTTGAGGTACACTCTCATTCATGAAAGAGTTATAACTTATAAGCACAATTTTCCCAATCAAGAGTAATCAAAACTTAGCATCAATTTTTCGTTAAACATTATAAAATGATAAAATAAGCAAATTGCTACTTAATCACTTAAAATTGATCAAAATATGCAATGCAATAATCTCTTTCAAAGTCAGTATCTTAGTTTTTTTAAAAATATGAGTAATTTATGTGTCTAAGAAGATCACATACCTTCTATTTATAGTAATGCTGCAATAATTACATTTAATGTCTAGGAAGTTGTACTGACTAGGACTACTAACAATTAGCCTAAGGTGTTGCACAATCAAGTAATAATAACAACATACAATGAATTTTAACACTCCTTCTCAAGCTAAAGATTACTATGCTTTAAGCTTATCACATCAAAACATTTTTTTCACAAAAATTGAAACTAAGTTTGACAATTGTTGGGCTAGTGTGAGTCATAACCAACATAACTCACCATCAAGATGATCATCGATGAGAAGAGAACACACTATTAATGATTAATGTGTGGGAAAAGAGTCACCACTGTATTGGTCGTCGGTGGGAATAAAAGGTACCACTAATATGATCCATATGTGGGAGAAGAATCACCACCGGATCTTCAGTTGGAATAAAAGGCCGGGATAAAAAGTGGACGACGCTGGAAAACGGGGGACGGAGAGAGCTGCACGCGCTTACATGAAGGTGGAGGCGCGTATGGTGACTGTTAGCGACGGGAAAAGCACCACGGTGCTTGCCGGAGGATTGCGTGGCAGTCTGTGGTGGTTTTAGGCAATGGGTCGCAATAGAAAAGGGGCGGCTGGTTTTGGCACAGCTGTAACTGTAAAAAAAGGACAGAACTATGGAAAAACTATGAAAAACAGTGGTTATGGTGCATTTGCCGCCGGCAGCAGTATGAAGTACAGAGACAGGTCACATAATCAAAACCTGCTCTGATACCTTGTAAAATACATGTGAAATTTCTGTGTCTAAGAAGATCTCACACCTTCTATTTATAATGATGCTGCAATAATACATTCAATGTCTAAGAAGTTGTATTGAGTAGGACTACTAACAATTAGTCTAGGATGTTGCACAAATCAAGTAATAATAAAAACATACACTGAATTTTAACAGTTTTACATCATCTGCCAAAAATCAACTTCCGTAAAAGCTTCAATTATTTGGTAGGTCGTAGAGACTCATCTATAATTTTACATCTAATGCACATTTGAAGTGCCAATGGATTTTCAAACCATTATAAAACTTGAAACAGTAGAGAGTCATCTATAATTTTACATCTAATACACATTTGAAGTGCCAATGGATTTTCAAACCATTATAAAACTTGAAACAATAAATAACACTTGTAATAACTGATTAAAATAAAAATCTTTAAGACTACAGAAAAACCAAAACTTAGACTTAATGATTTTTATTTTAATAAGTTATTTCTAGTGTTATTTATTGGCTCACAGTTACTATTAAACTAGATACAAAAAAGGTGTCCCAGAATTTATTCTTTCTCAAATTTTCTAAAACTTGAAGGTGATAATTAACATATTAGATATTCATTCTATGTATCTGTTACTAAATGAATGCACCTTTTGCCAGCTGAGAACCGAGGTGAATAGAGTGTTGGAGGTGGCCCGAACTGGAAAATTAATTGGTGCCAGTTTAGATGCTAAAGTTCACATTTATACATCCGATGACATCATGGCATCCAAACTATCTGAACTATGTACAAGCAAAATTGATGCTGATACATTGAATCGGTTATTCATAACGTCTCAGGTATGTCTAAAGCTACAAATACTTTTCAGTGACGTAAAGCTAACGAAGAAGATAATAATATTTAGGGGTTGCTATTTGTCATATTATGATTCATGTTTTGACTGAGCAACCCTTGCATATTAAGGCTTTATGAATCAACAAAGAATGGCTAAGGTTTTGATAGTAGTATTTTGTAATACATGTCTTTTACCTTGTTTGTCAACTTGGCTAGTTTAGATTCCAGAACTAGTTATTATTTTAAATACATTATCCGTAACAAAAACCATTAAATTGCATGATCGAGGCTTCTAGATTAAGGCAAAAAAAACTAGAATTGAAATATAGTATCCAAGATGTTTCAAATTCTTATTCTGAATTATTATTTTTTATTTAGACATTGGATATGCAACACTATATACTATAAATTAATTTTTATTCTATCCCATGATGGCACATTCAAACTTCAAAGCAGATATTTATGTTTTGGAATTTTGGCATTGCATCACTTTGTGCCCAAGAGTTGACATTTCACCCCTTGAATTTCAAAACCCGTCCAAAGAAAAAGAAAGAGAAAATAATTTAAAAACAAGTATTGTTTTATGATTTGAAGCTTTTATTGAGTGCACATGCCATATTAATAAGCTTTTTTATGTCATTATTTAAACTGTTTTTACATTTTTTTTTTTGGTACAAGTTTTAACATGTTTTTATTGGCAATACTCAGGCTGAGATTCTTCCTTCATTGGAAGATGAAAATGTTGCAAATATACCATATAGTGGTGAATGCCTAATTCAGGGGAACAATAAAGTGTGGATTGGTGTATCTCGTGCTAGTGGTTCCAAATGTGAAAGATGTTGGCATTATTCACACGAGGTTGGTTCATTTTCAGACCACCCTACCCTTTGCAGCCGCTGCTATGATGTTGTTGCTGTTCAGATGCCCTCTGCCTCTGAAGTAGCTGCTGTCAGTTAAGATTTCAAGACAAGAAACTTTGTTTGAATTTCAACCTCATTTGTTTTTTAATTAAAAATATTTATTTTTGAAAATGAATTGTAATAAATTGTAAATGTAAAAATTATTTATACCACCTACAATTTGTAGTTGCCTTGCATAACAAAAAAAATTATACGTTGCCAAGTATAATATTTATACTGTCTGGTGTGTAGTAATTGATGAGAGTTATCACGTGTTCTAATGTTACCGTTTTGGGATGAAAATGAAAGGAGACTAAAGTGTAAGTAGAAATGAAAGAGGTTTTTGGTGAATAATTTGTGAGATATAGGAAAGAAAGGATGAATTGTTCTTCATGATTACACCTCATCATTTTAATGAATTTCGATGACTATTTTTATCTATTTGTTTACTTAATTTTTTTTACTTATTTATTTATTTATTTATTAGCCATTCATTTCAACTATATCAACATAGTTAAACTGGTTGAATCAATTAAACAATGTGATAGGATTCTTGGGACCAAGAATAATGACTCAACCAGTTTACTTGGAAGATATCTTTTAGGCATATTTTGTTACTTTGTTTAGTAGCACTGCTATTGTGCGGTTGGTGTAATTATCTTATTGTATATGCATCACATTTTATAAAATACAATCAATCAATTTTTTGTTCTAGGTTCTTTCTATTAATTTTGGAGTGTGTTGGGTCGTAACCTTTGCTGTTTTAATTTAGAGTTGTTCTAAGTTCTTTCTATTAATTTTAGAGTGTGACCCTGTTCGAGTTGGGTTGTAACATTTGCTATTTTTATTTAGAGTTGGGTCATGAAAAATGTTTCTTATATGTCGAATTAAGGTACTCTATCGAATACTAATAGGTGGGTGAACCCGTCAAAGAAGAAAGGGTTATTGTTATGTTAGTGTCAATAGAGTGAAGATCATCATAGACGTCAGTTTTTAAAGGGGATATCAATATTAGTAATCTCACGCTGAACAAATAAAAGTGTTTTAATGTGGTAACTTAAGTCAAAAGACTCTCTCAAGCTAGTTGACTAATATTTTGAGTGTAACTCTCCTCGTTACTTAAGTTCTAACAATTTTTTATTTTTAGTTTTTGAATATTAAGTCCTAACAAAGTTCTAACAATTTTTTATTTTTACTTTTTGAATATTAAGTCCTAACAAATGGTATTTTCATTTTAATCTCATTCCCACTTCCTCAATTACAGCGATAACGATTTCAATTTTTAATGCCACCAAAGATGGCTAGGGTGGATTTTCACAAGAGATGTTTGCGATTGCCTAGACAATGAAAGACCCTATATATATTTAGAGAATGTCTATTAAAAAGTGTTACTAGCCTAATCCTAAAACTAATTTACAATGTTACCAATTTTAAGAATTTTAATATTTTTTTTATTTCAACTGTACCACTTTTTAGGAACTTAAAAAATACACGTCACGTTATTTTTCATTTTGCTCTTATATAAAAATAATTTACCCATGACAACTTCTCATCCTCCTCCACTATCATACCAAGAATCATCATCTATCGTTTAACCAATTTGGTTATACACCCTAGAGAACAAATAGAAGCCTTAAAGCGTCTAACCAGAGCCATTTAATATTTGTAGCTCGTTTGTTTAAGGTGTTTCTGCATGAAATTTTTTATAACCTTTAATAAATGAAGCCGAATACATCATTTTTTCCTTGAAAAATCACAAGTCATCAATAACTTAATTTGATCAGGTAAGCTGACTGAGAATATATTTCTGAACCTTAGAGGAGCTATTTTGACCAAGATCATGAAATATAAAATTTTCAAACAATTACTCTCTTGATAAAATATCCTTTTGACACTAAAAACGTTTTGTGTTCCCCTTTATCTATGTGGATTGTAGCTGACATTATTGTCAGCATATTCAAAATCTAATAGTTTTACAGCAGTTCTCAACTTTCACACAGGCATAATACATTTTTGGTTAAAAAAAAAATGATGCAACCAAATACAAAATCAGCAGCACAAACACTCAACATACAGCTGATGCAAATTTGATTAATTTACAGGCAAGGGGTATGTGCAAATAAAGACGGACACATAAACACTCAACATACAGCTGATGCAAATTTGATTAATTTACAGGCAAGGGGTATGTCCAAATAAAGACGGACACATTCCCCCAACTAGCTGATTCATGGTACAAACAGAGGCACAGGTGTTAGCAGTATTCATTGACTTATGAGTTCCGCATAAACGAGTCAACCTGAGCACATGAAGTAGGTGAAGGCTATTGCATTATCACCGTGTCATCCATATCCTGAGATTGGATCTTTACATCCTGCCAAAGAAACTGACAGCACTTATGCAGTTTCAAGTTTCCCATAAAATTTAAACTCACAAAGTAAACATGGAATGATAAATAGATGATTATAAATTCAGTACCTGTGTCTGTAAAAATGGATGAGGTTGCTGATCTTGGGTTGTTGGATAAGCTTGTGGTTGAGACATTCTATAGTATGGTTCTTTCAGATCAAGTTTACAGGATGATGTTTGAAGAATCCCTCCTTGTTCAGCGCCAGGCCCCCACATTTTAGCTAAATGCAAATTGATACTGATTCAACCACTAAATAGAGCAAGATGTATACATAAATAAGAAAGAAAATAAAGAAGACCAACCTGACAATGTTAAATAGATTGTGTAACTCTGTGCACTGTGGGCAATCAAGTGCAGCCTGCCAGTAATTTCTTGCCCTGCCATGACATATATGGGTTCGGAGAGAACACAGCGTATCTGATACCAATGAGTTATTGGTGAACCAGGGGCAGTGGTAAGCCACCTTTTCACAGTACTGTGGATTTGGAATAATTGCATGACAAATTAACTGATAGGAACAATGACAAAACCTTGATGAATAGAAAAAACAGACAAAACCATACTAATAGAATAATGGTTACCTTCCATTGAACAGTACATCAAACCAACAAGCCAAACCGTGTACTCTGGCACCCACTGCGGCTATAAATCTGAGAGGAATGTCAATTTCATAAAGCTCTTCTTCCTATAGAATAAAAAATTATTGATTCCAAAGTTATTTTATTTCAAGCAGTTAAAGAACATAACACGAAAATGAATACAACCAAGTTCATAACCAGTGACAGAACCATTTCAAAACACAACGATAATAACCCGAAAAATACATGGCTTAACCAATAAAGGTCTCAGAATTTTTATTCCAATGGAGAGAACCCGAGAAATTCAGACTGGCAGATGAAAGTTGTCTATAAAAAAAGGTTTTAACATGGAAATTTGATGTTAAAAGAAATGCATCAGATGGAATACAAGCATGACAATGATATATAAAAAAAAAAAAAAAAAAAAAAAAAAAAAAAAAGATCAGCTTGCTTTATGAGAAAGATGAAATTCGTCAAACCAATGAGACCCCAAAAAAAATCTCAGCATATCAAATACGCATCTCAAAAAAAAATAGTTAATGCCTACCTTTATTTTGGTAAAGTCCAGCACATGGAACATAGGAGGAGCTATTAACAACCTTGGATCAAAAGCATCCACAACAGGCTGCATGAAGAAGAGAAAAAGTAACAAAATGGAATAAATATATCATAAATTTATCCACCACATCATAAATTTTAGTAACTTTTTGAAATAAAATCATATTAATTTTCCACTTTCCAAGTAGGCTCGATCAATGTTGTCAAGATAGAGATCCTACGAGATCCTACTTAGGATTGGGGAGGATGAAGGATACAAATGGACAAAGGAATAGCCTTCTTGCAGAAATGGAAAGGATGTAAAATGAAATGTAAAGTATTCTCGTTGAAGGAACAGCCTTCTTGCTGCATCAGAGATTTCGTATTGTGCCTAGATGTCTCAATCTCACTTTTTTCGGTTATGGCCTAAGAGTCTCACTTCCTTTCCCTCTCCTCTTGTACACATAACTGATGGACCTAACGCAAAGCATTCCTCCATTTCATCCACTTGGATCTTATGGTGGACATCTCTCCCTTTATCTCCTCCTCATTTTGCATGATGGACCCAAGATACTTTAAACATAGGACTTGTGGTATTGTATAAGCATGCCAGCGTCAAGAAAGTATAAATTGATGCCAAGTTTTGATTTGATAATCTTACTGGTTTGAAAGATTTTATATAGATATAGTTCAAATTTCAAAATATGATATCCTTATAGGATAAAGTAGAAAACTTCATTTAATTTTCTGAAACCAAGCTGGTATGATACCTGAGAAAGGTATCCTTGAAAGGCAGTCCGGTGTAAGGGCGTCAAATCAACCCCAAAATAGTTTTGTTGCTGCCAGAACAGCCCCTGAACAGATAGAAGAATATTGATAGTTGAATACAAGAAAGAGGGGAAAAAATGAAAAATATATGTACAGAAAAATGGAGTATAAAGAACAGTCAAAATCAAGGATGGACCCTTTTATTGACAATCACTAAAAGAATGCTAGATAATGGTGCAATTCTAAAACACATTATGAAACCAACAGCTAACAACTTAGATTCTACAAATCAAACAGAATTTTAATTTTGGTGGTAATTTTGGGTACTGTCATCCAGTTAACTAGAAAACTAAAGCAAAGCTCTGTAAGAGATACATCTAACTAGATGTTTATTCATTGGTGGCATGTTGTAATCCTGAAGAGGATTTTTTATAAAGATGGGTCTCCTTTAATCTATCTTGATGCTAACTTTAGTGCTGAGACAATTCATTTAAAGATATATCAAATAACTAAGAGAAGTATGAAATACTGAAAGAAATATGTATATGCATGTGTGAACATGCACACACAAATAACATTATGAATCTTATTAACAATTTCAACAAACATATTATCACATACACACACATTCTTTCAAAATCTCATTCTTCTTACAAGTTACAAGTAGGCATGTGTCTGTAAGGAGTATTGAAATATATCAAAGAAGTACATATAGAAGTAAATATGTCAGGGTGCATATCCACATATAATTGCGCACCTTATTAGCAATTTCCGTGAACAAGTATTCATCACTGAAAGGTGCCATGTGAATCCTACAGAAGTAATAAGTCCAAGGTTATGAGGAGACAAATAATTCTCAAATAATTGTAAAAAGTTGGGAGGAAAATGTAAACTTCAAAATCCTAACCATTTGTAACAAAAATATTAGCATTTTCAACACAAAAACTTTGCATTTAGAACAAGCATCTACACATGAAAAATGTGGGACAAGAAATTAAAAACAAAATCTAGGTATACATAACTTTTAAAGGGAATGTGATTATTTCAATTCTGAACAATTTTTCTCTGTAATGTCATATCATCAAAGTAACACGTTGTAGTATGACAGAAACACACAACATCTAAAAATAAATAAACAAAAATAAAGGATGCTTCAAAGTTAAACTAAACCTTCCCGATGTAGGAAACATTTTGCCATTAGGGGTAAGAAACCTATCCCTGGCAATAACATAAGACTCCAGCATTCTTTCATTAACTAACAAGGTGCCTGCACAGCACAGAAGTTTCCAAGTTATTAAATAGTACCAACAAAATGGTTAAAAAAATTATGTTACTACCCAGAGAAATGCATTTAAAATTTTATGACACAACTATCTCTACACCACAGAGCAGCAACAGAAAAATCTATTGACAAGATGAAACATAACTAATGCAGTGATTGATTGTGAGTAGAATATGAACTTACCCATGGGCTCGGATATCAGAATATCTGCTTTCTCTGGCAATACAACATCCTCGACTCTGCCTTTGATAACCTGTATATATAAATAATAAATAAGCAAAATACACCCTGTAGTCCTTTAAGTTACACGAAAATAACATATTAGTCCTTTATCTTTTTTTTTTACAAGTTAGTCCTTTATCTTTCTTTTAGTGTCAAGTTCGCCCTTTATGTTTGTAAATGTTTACCCCAATGATCCTAATTTCAAACCAGCAAATTGAAATTCAAAATTCTCCATATTTTTTCAATAAACTCGTGTAATTCTTAAGGGGTTTTGATTGCAATAATCATAAGAACATAAACCCCGAATCAAATTTTAGAAAAACAATTAAACAAGAGAGAATTCGAGTGAGATAGATTTTAGGGTTCTTAAAATTAAACGCAAAATTTCTCAATTTATGTCATGAAATCACATGGAAATTTATTATGTTCTTTATATGATTTGTCAAAATCTGTTTCTGTTTTATTATTAAAAATATCCCTCAAGTATAGTTGGTTGTATAGCTAATAGGGATTTGGTTAGATAGGAGTACTAATAGGGATTTGGTTGTATAGTAACCTTGTATATATATATGATGTAGTGTCAACATATTTCAATTCAATAAAATATGTTTTTATCCTAATTCTTGAGATGATTGATAACAAAACTTATAGTACCATTTTAAAAATCTCTAACTAAAAATGATTGAAATGAGGTTAGGACTAAAAACAGTTCAACATTGTAACTTAAAAGGACTACACAATGTATTTTGCCTAATAAATAATACAGTGCATATTTCTCTGACGTATCTAATAACTAATGGACAAACTACAGCAGAAAACTGAAAGAAGAAAAAAATGTCTCACTGTGATTCGTTGACCCAGTAATGGGTTCCCAGCTATAAGTTTGCGTGCATATTCTGCCAT
This sequence comes from Cicer yamashitae, assembly GCA_037974755.1. Taxonomy (NCBI): domain Eukaryota; kingdom Viridiplantae; phylum Streptophyta; class Magnoliopsida; order Fabales; family Fabaceae; genus Cicer; species Cicer yamashitae. The sequence goes on from JBBPBQ010000003.1 coordinate 9,739,157, forward strand.
TTCAGATGCCTCTACTGCATAAACATGTTTTGCACCTGCCTGCAAAGAAATAATATAATGCCAACGAATAACATTTCTATGTTCATAATGAGACCAACAACACTTTGCATATGGTACAATTAGACTTAGCCAATCAACGTGCTAAGTTACCTGAGCAGCAAATAATGACAAAATACCACTACCAGCACCAACATCAACAACTACACGACCAAAGAAATCAGTGCGATTCTCCATAACAGCAGCATAATATGCCCCTACAAAAAGATTATCAATAACTTGTACAATAAATATATAGATAAAATTAAATAAATAAATAAAAGACTGCAAGCATACAATTAGGTATAACCTGTCCTCACATAGTCCTGCATCATATTTTGCTGATGAAGAAGTTGTCCATAATAATGAAAATACATTTTTGCAGAAGATGGCTCTATCTTCTCATCAAATTTGCTTTTAGAAGTCATTACATTAGTTCCATTTGGTATGTTCCTTCCTGAATTGAAAAGATGGAATGTGTAATTAAACAAATATCATATCTTACCAACAAACTATGAAGTGTAATAATGCATGCAGTGCAAAGAAACTTGTTGAACAAGCAAAGTACACACAGAAAAGTATAATTAAAACAAAAATGTATATATGATTAAGAACCCTGTTCAAAATGAACACTTTTAACCAATAAAAGTTATTTAATGGGAGTATCTGTCTTCAAACACTAATTCAGATGCTAGCTGCATAAAGAAGCATATAAGAGGGGTATAAGACAAAAGAACAACCCAATTTTGCCTAGAAAATAATAATTACAATGAGATCTGAGAAAACATGAAAAGCAATGTGATGAAAAACAAAACTACTTTTTTAAAAAATTTATAAAATGTCACCAATTTCTCAATTACACAGTGATCCCTGTTGTCAAGCATAATTTTACTAGTATCAACTAGCATTACAAATATCTAAAACACCATTTAACCATTTTTTATAATCTATAAATCCTTAAAAAGATAAAAAGAATTAAATAGTAATAATATGCTAAGTAACAACTGTTGACTGTTGTACTCTTACATTCTTTGATTTTTATGTATCTCATCTAATAGTTAACATTAACATTCACTTGGTTTATAAATGTCACTCCATGAACCAAATATGAGCTGAAGTAATCAAGATCAAAACAGTTTGGCAAAAGCCATTTCTACAAAAAGGTTTACACAAACTTTCCAAAGCAGCACCTTGAACATTGAGTTCCTTCTTCCATTGTTGGAATATACAATGGAAGGCCCCACTTTCTTCCTCATTTCTAAACTGTATAGCAACTCCCCTGGAATAAGATGTCTGGTTCAAAAAATAGCATAGTTAAAAAAGATACCTATTTGACAGTGTATCAACTCATTAAACAAAGAAACAACTGTGACACAAACCTCACAAGAGCACAATGATCAGTGCAAGTAGCACAGAACAAAAAACATGAAACAACATTAAATGCTGCAGGACCCTAAAATATTAATTCACATACGTCCAATCATATCTTACAATGAAACAATTTTAAGAACATGGCATTAAATTAAAGTCTATTTTAAGAACGTGTTTAACTTCCCTTTTTTCACCCACTCAAAAAATTGGTCCCTCTATTTTAAAATCCTTCAGTTTTGGTCTCTCCTTCAGATTTTTGGACTACAAAATTGTGATGTGACATGTGTTTCAAATGACGTGGCAAACAAACATGGAATGATCAACACTTATGATATTGCAAGAAAACCCTCTAAAAATTTCGTTTTCAACTTCATAAATTATTCATTTGTAATTTAATTAATGACATGTAAATAATTAACCCATCTGGATTCTACATCATCAAGTCGTATGTCACATCATTTAAAACATATCATGTCACTATTTTTGCATCCAAAATTTGAGGGAGGACAAAAACTAGTAGATTTTAAAATGGAAAATCAATTTCGTGAACAGGTGAAAATAGTCAGAACTGCATTTAAGCCAAATAATAATAATAACAATAACAATAATAAACACTGTGAGTGTGCTATTAATTTGATGATGATGCACTAATTTGTACCTGTTTGCCAGCATCAGAGCCTTCTACCATGCAAACCGATTGAACAGGACTTAATCTGAATATCTGTAGGACATACATTCACAACAATCTTTTCAATTACCGCAATCAAAACAGAATCATTTAATTACAGCATACTTCATCATAAAGTGAAGTAGTGAAATTAATTTTTTTTATTAAACAAAAAAAATGAATTACTCGAATGTTATGTTACAGAATCGAACCTGAACACGTGGAAGATTAATATCGAGAGCAATCTGGTGGTGAGAACTGTGCTGAATTTGAAGAGCGTCGTCGGTGAGGCGAGCAATCCCCGGAGAAGCAGAAGAAGGAACTGAAGAAAACTCACCGATGCATGTCAATGGAAACTCTCGCTGCTTCTGCTTCGTCGCCGCCGATTCTTCCATTATCGCCGAGCTCAACTACAGCAAATTTTTATTTTTTCGAAAATTATTTAATTATGAAATACTCCCTCCTTTTTTAACACAGAAATACAGTAAATAAACTATATATATATATATATATTATTAAAATATTCTTATTAACTATAGTATATAAAAGTAACTGGAGAAACAAATATTTAAATAAAACTTTCTATTTTGTATAAAATATTTAAAGAGAACTAAATATGAATTTGGTTTGTAAGAATTTTGAAAAGAGAACTATCACTTTAAAGCGTGTTTAGTTATGAGAATAAAATGACAAAAGAGATGATGAAAAATATGAGAAATAGAATAAATTTGATATATTAGTCGGTAGAATATAATATCACTATATAGTTGATTGCTAATATAAGTGTATGTTGTGAATATCTTAATAAATGAATGATTGTCGTATTTAAAAATATATATGTTTTAAGGATGAAAATTACAATCGTAAAAATGTTTTTTCTTATAATATTATATATACTAATAATAAACGCAATACCCATGTTTGTTGTGGTGTTCAAAAATACAATAATATCATTTACAACATAAGAGTAGACGGTTATAAGAGCAATGTTTTCCTTTTAACAAGTTGACAACATTAACGATACTACAAATAAGAGCATTTTGTGTTTTGTCATAAAGTACAATTTTAACAAATAATATAACATGAGAATGTATAATTCTATAGATAAAAATCTTATAAAAATTGTTCAGGGATAATATGCATTAATGCGCAATAAAAAAGCAGATACTAGGTACCCTGTCTGGACGTTAGTTAATAATCAATTTATTCATACCGATGTGTTTGGTAATTGAGTTAATTTGTAAGCATTGACAATTGAAAACAGCACATCATTATTACCCATTTTAAAAGTGATTACCATACAAGTCAATCATCATTTTTTATTATGAAATTGTGATTAAGTGTCGGTGTAAAAATTATTTACATTAATAATGTATATAAATTAAATCTTTAGTAAATAATTAGAAGTTCTAACAAAAAATTTAAAATTCATTTAATTTTAAAAATAGAAATTTTTAAAAAAAGAAAAAAGTGTTCAAATGACGTGGTTGGAGGAAGTTATGGTTTGTTACCTTTTATTCCCATGGGAATGCAAGATTGTCACCCTTTGACATAGGAATAAAAAATGGTCAGTATAATAGTAAATTCATGGAGTTTAATTGTTATGCGTTATTAGCTTAAAAAATTTACACCTTGCTACATTACAACTATTTATGCGATAAATTTATAGGTAGTTTTGATAAAAGTCAAATATATTTAATGATTTAAGAGTTGTGATTGATTGACAGCATAAGAACTCTTTAGACTGACAGTGTATATAAATTAAATTCAATTTCAGTTATTGAAATAAAAATTTATGGCATAATTTATTAAAACTTAAAACAGACATCAAAATCTCAATGTCACACTCCTTAGAATAAATTTCTAATTCATGAAACAAACAACCAATAAAAGTGATCATGTCAATCAAGCCCTTATCTCCTAGTGAATGAAGATTGTAGTACTTCATCACAAAATTTTACTCGAACCAGTTAAGGAGGGACTTTGATCCTCTCCACCAAGTCCTTCTCTCCACTCATTCTACTTTTTATTATTTTTATTAAACAAAATATTGAAGAAAAAAGATAAGGAAATTATTTTCTCTTTTTACCTCTAAAATTCAACTCCTAATACATAGTCTAATGGTATTTATGATGGTATCGCTATCAAATCAGTGTTGTCTAAAAAGTTTTAGCAATGGATATTCCTAGCTTTGATACGACATGAAAACATAATATTAATATATGTACCATAATATAAATATAAATGTAGCTCCAAGGGTGTTCCCAACTTAAACCTTTTTATGTGCAAACTTATCTTAATGGTTCCGCAGGTTTATCAACCAAGTTACTCTTGGAAAAGTATATTGAAAGTCTATTGGGTGCTAAAAAGAGGGTGTTGTTGAGAAGAAGGAAATAGACAAAACATTGATATCTGAAAGGACAACTGGCTACCCTACCAACATAGGTAGAAGGTTTGGAGCAAGAATTCGGAAAACTAAAGCGTTAACAAGATGAAAGACCTCATAAAAAAAGTTAATCACACTTGAAATGATAGTTTGATTGATCAAATATGTCTTTTAAAGCTGACCAATAAAACAAATCCCTCATCTTTCACCTACTGACCCGAATCCCATCACATGGCAAACCTCAAAGAATGACAATAACTTTGCAAAGTCTGGATACCATAGTATTATTAAATGGGAAGGGTTAGATTCCCAAAAGCCGAGGAGTAGTAATGCTCAAAGCCCTACTTGGATCAAGTTATGGAATATTAAGACACTCCCTCGGCATATTTACTTTATTTGGCTACTACTCAACAATTGCGTTTCAGTTATATTTATGCTTAGAAAAAAGAGGTGTCCAATGTCCTCTTCTTTGTCCTAGGTATGACACCCACATTTAAACAATTTATCGCATTTTTAGATATTGCGTTTGGACGACAAAGATCTGGTCCGGTTCACCCCTAACAATTTCTTTTACAAATACAAACCAAAATCACTTCATTGATTAACAAACAACTTAATTTTATCAAACCATAAGGACACCATTAGAGTACCATGCTCTATTATACATGGAATGCGGATTGCAAGAAACAAACAAATCTACAACAACACTATAATTATTGTGGAGGTGTTCATTGCTGATTCCATGAAAATTTTGCACAAGTACACTTCTATCAATCTTCAACCAACCTCAGACAACAACAAAACAACAAGTAAAAGAAAGCTAGTAAGCTTCAATCGGTCACTTCCTCCTAAGGACAGCTTAAAACTCAGCATGGATGTTCATCTAACCAGTGATGGCAGTTATAATGCACAATAAACGATATCCACACACCTATTGGGGGAGTATAGCAGCAAGATGCATAGATCTGATCCTAGAACACTACACTGAGACTCGAAGATCTGAGCAAGTTCACAATCTTCAGCAACAAACAACAATAATCAAGACGAAGATAACATGCAGGAACCGAATCGTGGAAAAGAAAAAATGGGACCAAACTCGTATGACCAAATAAGGATGGCTTGATTATACTATTATAGTAAATAATAAAAGAAAGGATTAAAGGGAATGTAATTTGGCTTGATTAATGTTGGCCCACACATCAAACAAACACACGCTGCAAATTCCTTCGATTCTTGTGTGTGAGAGAGTTAAGTAACACTTCTTCAAATTTTTTATTTTGATATATATTTAGTGATGTAAAATTATATATACCTTGTTTATATTACTCAAAATTAATGGGTTTGTCGCTGATCACAACTAGAAATATAAAGATTTAGAGAGAAATGATCAAAAGAATTTTAGAAGTTTGAGATGGAAGAATCATAAAGAATCATTTTGATAAAAGATGAAATATGATACAATGATACTTTTATTTTCAGTTAATGAACATTAATCTTTTAACTATTTTCTCCAAACAACTCCAATCGTAACTAATTAATTACTCTTAAAAAATAACTATACAACATGTGGGATAGTTTCGTTGCAAAAACATGATCTCCACCGCAACTAGATTTCAATTCCTTCTCTTGTAGCACTTGTGATCTCTCTATACCTCTATCGCATTTTTGTTCTCCAAACCTCCTATCTATTCCACCATTCTTCACTACCATTTGAATTTCTCATCTTGCTCAAAGTTTTTGCGCTTTTTTGTTAGAGAGAGAGTTTTTCCTTTACTGAACCTAATTTTTTTATAGCTAATATTGTAAATGGAAAACTTTTATGACTTTTTTTAATTTTATTTCATTTCATAACCATAATTATTCATGTATGTTTATGTAAAATTCATACATACATACTTAATGAATGTTTTTGCATATAAGGAGATGCATAAAACGAGTTTTCATCAATAATAGATGTCACCGTCTTTCCTTTTCATCATCATTCCTAACGAATTGATAAGTGATTATATAATTAAAAATAAAAAAAAAGGTAAATAGATGACGGTGCAAAATAAAGCACAAAAATAAAAATTGCTAACAATTATACATTGTTCTTTTCCTTAAACACAATCCTATGATAATTTAAGATGGGTATTAATTTCCATTATCAAGTCAATAGCAACTATACAAAATTATAATCAAAGAAGCATTAATTTGAAGCTAATAAGAGTAAGATATGTTGTCAATGCAAGACACGGTTTAGCCAAATCTTTAGCAAAGGGATTAACCTTTCTAAACCTCAAGTAACAAATTAAGAGGGTTCCACAATTAACAATACCAGATACAAATGCAAGCCAATATGCATTCATAACAAGCACAAGTGGGTGCCACACAATGCTTAGAGCGATATGAGCTACGTAGAAAGCCAATGCATCTGATTCACCTTGAAACCCACCATCAGCCCAAACTAACCAAGCGGCAAGGCCCATGAAGAAAGATGAGCCCAATGTGGCTAAGTTAATGAACCAAAGTGGTGCAAACCAAAAGGGCTTGGATAAGACATTGAACTTTCGGCCTGAACCGAAGAGGATGATTATGATTAATGTGAGGGCAAAGGGAATTGCAACTCCTATAGCAAGGGAACGTAGTGCTCTCTTAGCTTGTGATTTCTTTGTTTCATGCAAGGTTTGAGAAGCCATTAAGTTTTTCTTTCTTTCTCTCTCTTAGGGAGGAGGAGGATGAAATTAGAGAAGAGTGGAAACAATTAGAATGATAGATTAAATCGGTAAATGAGTGTTTTGGAGAAAAATAAGGAGAATGTTAAATTAAGAAAATGATATCCATTAGAGTGTTTTTGGAATATCAATCATCACTAATATATATGGTTACTCTTCTCCTTTTACAATCCATCGAAAATTAAGGAAAGCAAGAGCATGTTAGAAATCTTAAATGAGATACATCCTTAGATAAGTTTTTTAAGAGATAAATTTGTTATATTCTATAAGAAAAACTTAAATTAAATTGTAATAAAAATTTTAAAATCTATACCTCTTTAATGAGTAAAATATGTATTATGTTTGTAGTTAACTTTAATATTAAATAAAAATTTTCATAATCATTACTTCTCTATTTATCATTCATAAGATCATTAATTTACATATACTAATTGTGAATGTTTATGATCAATTACGGATCAATTAGTTCTTAAGTCATAGCTCAACTAACAAATGTAGATATCGTTAAGTTGAACGTTTTGTTTCAGGTTAGAATTCAAAACTTTATGATTGTGTGAATTAATTATGATAAAATTTATAATCACTTTTAAGAAGAAAAAAAACTACGGACCAATTAAATGTTATATGTTATCAAAAACAAAATGTACAAAACGATCTACAATATCTTTTAAACCAATAAAAAATCTATTAATTCAAGAATTTATCTCTCTAATCCTTTTTAATTATCAATTTTTACGGAAAAAAACTATTCACATTTATATGTTGTTTTTAAATTTAGTTTTAATAATACTATCAATACTCATAAACTATAATTTTTGTATTTATTATAATATATTTCATTTAAATACTGTGTTATATGATATTGTTATAGAATATTTGCATAAGTGTTTCAAATCAAGAAGCTATTCAAAACTCAAAGTTATTTTTTTAAAAAATCACAATCTTAGACAGTTTACGATCTAATTTTGATGTTGGCAACTATGTGCATCCACAATATAGATTTTGATCAAAAGTTTACAAGTGAAGTATATCATCCATTGATTCAAGAAGATCACTTTTCGAGATAAAGAGCTAAGATGTATTGGATTAAGGATGGCAATTTAGTACTAAGTTTTTCCATTTGCCAGCCTCGACTCATAGTAAGTTCAAGAGGGTGGACCATTTGTTGTACAAGGATAATATTTTTGTTAGAGGTCGGTCAAAAGGATCTTTGTGATGTTGTAAGTAGATACTTTGACAATATTTTGGTTTACAATGAAGTAATCCATGACATGGAGAGGAGGACTCCTAGTCGAAAAAGTGATTTGACACTTAACATCATGCGAGTTTTATCAAGTAATCTGCATTGGTGAATTTTCATAGAATGAGCCCCATTTATCCTAGTATAGGTCTCCATCGAGGAGATCTCCTATCACCCTATTTCTTCATCGTAATTGCTCAAGGCTTATCTACCCTTATCCTCCAAGCATTTTGTAACTCGTGGTGATATTTGTGGAGTACAGATTTGCAAAAGAGTTCTAGTAGTGTCCCACTTACTTTTTGCAGATAATTATTTTTATTTTAAAGGGAAAAATTGATAAGGCCACCCATTTGCTATGCATCATGAAGTTGTATGAAGATGCCTCAAATCAAGACATTAATCTTTCCAATTTGATGTGTTCATTTTAGAAGCATTAGAACAATAACTTGATAGAATTTGGCGAGTATTTGGGAATGAGGCATATTGGGTACATGAAATTATTTGGGCATACATTCGATGGTTGGTAGAAGAAAAAGATAATTTTTGCCTTCATAAAAGACAACGTTTGGAAGAAGATAAGTCTTGGAGTGGTAAAATATTGTCTAAAGCAGAGAAAAAAGTCACGAGGACAATCATATGCCCTACATCCTCGTGATTGCTCTCGTGACTTCTTTCTCCACTTTAGACAACACTCTACTACTCTAATACTTGATATTCATCAACACATTATCTTTTATGAAGGCAAAAGTTTCCTTTTTGCTTCTACAAATCATCAAATGTAAGTTCAAATACTTACCCAAAGTAAGCCTCAATCCCAAATACTTGTCAAACCTTATTAAATTGTTATACTAATGCTTCTACAAATTAACACTTTAGATTTGGAAGGATTGATTTCTTGATCTCATACATCTCCATACAACTTTGTGATATAAACCAAGTGGGTGGAATTCTCAATTTTTTTCTACAACTTTCAACATGTCTTATAAAATAGGCCTATATAGCAAGATGATGGGTTCTCATTGGGTGAGAATCAATGCATAACCATCAACTATCAATATAAGAAAAGTAAGTACTAACGAAATTACTTTACTGTCCTGATGAATTTTATCGTGGAATAACTGATAAAGGAAATGCAAGTAATTGACACTTAAATCTGCAAAAAAAAAAATTGCATATGCAAAAAACATCAATTAGTAAAAAAAAGTGCAAAAAAATAGCAATTAAAATAATAGCAAATTCGCCAAATAAAACGTAATTGAAACATAAAACTACAATATAAAACTACACGTAAACACATAATTGTCGTCTAAATAATTGATCTCTAAAGTAGAAGCACTAACGGATGCATTAACGAGACAAAGACATAATTATACAAAGAGAGATTTGGAATTTCAACGCAAAATTACATAATTGTTGTCTAACATTAAAGCTTTAGCGGAATCGTTAAAGTTGAAATCCTAGAATTATTGTGTAAGTAAAAAAAAAGTGAAATACATAATTATAAGTGATGCGTAAAAACGACGCGACAAATATTTTTTAGAAATAAATATAAAAAACCACGACATAAATATTTGCCACTTATAAATAAATAAAAACATAAAACAAATATTTATTATTAATTAATAAATATTAAAAAAATACGGGATAAATATTTATCATCGACAAAAAAAAAGAGATACATATTTATAACTGATGCATATAAAAAAGCATATGACATATTTGTCATTAATAAATATAAAAAATCATGAAACAAATATTTATCACTGATACATAAAAACACACGCGACAATATATTTGTCACGGATAATTAAAAAACACATAGGACAAATCTTTGTCAATGAAAAATAGGAGTATCGAAAAAACACGAGACAAATATTTTTGAGTAGCATATACAAAAACTCGAGAAAAATATTTTTCGCTCGTAAATATACAAAAATACGGAACAAATATTTGTAACTAATATATAAAATTAAAAATTTTGTTTATAAACATTACAAATATAAAATTACAACGATGTGCCACTCGTGGGATAGCACTGAGTTTCTTGTTAATTAAACTAAAAAAAAAATTTCTCATGTACCCCTACATTTATACTCCTACCCTTACATTTTATATAAGGACCTATTTAACCCATTCTTTATTTTATTTTCAAAAAAAAATAAAATTCAATTTTTTTTATCCCATTAAATTTAAATTTTCCGAAAAATTTTTGAAAAAAAAGTTTTTTGGAACTCATATACTTCAAAAAATTTGAACTTTGTGTACCAGAAAATTTTTTTAGTACACAAATGTGTTTTATTAGGGTTTAGGTTTTAAACCTTAACCTCTGTACTGAATTTTTTTTTTTAAGCTTTCTGATACACAAAATATTTTCTATAATTTGAACTTTGTGTACTTAAATTTTTTTTCAAGTTTGTTTAATTTTTTTTTAAAGTTTTCCAAAACTCAAATTGAATTTAGTGGGGTAGAAAAAAATTATTATTATTAATTATTTATAAAAAAAAAGAATAAAATAGGTAGTTTGTATAAAATGTGATGTAGGAGTAAGAGGTTGGGTAAGGGTAAAATTTTTTTTAAAAAAAAGTACATATTACGAATCAGCCCATAGTACGAAGCTTTAGTTGGGCCATTACAGAAAAACCCGGCCCATAAAGTGAATGATTTTAGGGTTTATGAATTTACATAGTCTTCCTTCTTTTCATCTGGTAACTGTCTCTCGCTGCCACTCATCTCATAATTTGCTAAGGCGATTCAAGAAAAACCTAAAGATGCAGAACGAAGATGGACAAATCACCGAGCTCTACATTCCTAGGAAATGGTATATACACTTAGACAATCTCAATTTTTATATTATCGTTTTGAAAAATTAGGTTTAAGTTGTTATTTGTAGATTTGGGTATGAATTTTGAACTTTTTTGTGTGGATTTGGTTCAGTTCTGCTACAAACAGATTGATAACTGCTAAGGATCACGCTTCAGTTCAGATTAACATTGGTCATTTGGATGAGAGCGGTGTCTACAATGGTCACTTCTCCACTTATGCTCTCTGTGGCTACGTTCGCGCACAGGTCTTAATTTTTTTAGTATATATAAACTGTTTTGTTTTATTTATTATTACTTGATTTGTATTGGATTAGGAGATAATTAGGGATTTGTATCATGTTTCCCTATTTTTTGATTATGTGGATTAAATGGTTGATTTACTATGTTTTCTATTAAACACTACACTTACGTGTTTAGGGTATTTGCATCGGATTTTTTTTATTTAGTTTAGGTTAATGTTGAGTTGCTGTTGGGCTAACTGATAATTAAGTAGCATTGACTCCTTTATTGTATTTGTTTTATCTCTGAATAGAATTTGAATGTACTTTAATTTAGATTGTGGATACTGTTTAACCTGTTGATATTTTGCCTTTAAAAAAACTTTTTTTTGGCGTTGGGTATTTTATGGAAAGCATTGGGTTTGATTCTTTTGTCTACCATAGTGTGGTGTCGTTTAGTTTCCCCCCGTATTTCCTTCTGTCGGCTTCTACTGGGTTAGTTTATACTAAGGTGAACTTGTATTTATATTTGGAGATAGATATTTCCTCACTAAAACTTGAAATGTGGTAAGTTATATCTGTAACGGTGTTCTTTCTTAAGAAACATTGAAATATGTGCTTTTAGGGTAGAAAACAAATAAAGAATAAGGATTTTGGGATGAAATATATATTAAACCTTCATTATGTTGGACAATTATTCTCTATGTTGTATTCTGATTTCTGTCAGCTCTTGAACACACTTTGATGTTCATTTGATCCACCCTGATGATTTAGTTATGAATTTATTTTCGTACATGATGATTTCATGTTCTGTTGTTGTTGTCATTCGTCATGTTCTGATATTCTCTTCATTTAATTTCCAGGGGGATGCTGACAGTGGACTTGATCGCCTGTGGCAGAAAAAGAAAGTTGAACTTAAGCAGTAGAGGGTTTAAGCAGCAGAGAGCATGATCACATCTTTGTTATGTGTTGAGTTCAACTTTTGCTAGAAATTTTGGATTATTGTTGTGATTTATGTATTTCAATACATGTTTTGAATTTGATTTGGTACCTTCAACTGAAGTTGTTTTTACCTATAAGTGCTTTAAAACATATTTAGTTTTTTCTCACAGATTGATTTATCTGTCCTCATCATTGGTAAATTTTAGTTTAGCCTTTGTCAAAAGCCAAATGCTCTACCCCTGCACATTTTACAACCATTTCCTTTGTTGGGGTAATTCGGTGTTCCAATTTAATATTTTTGGAAATTTATTTCGACCCCATAAGTAAACTTTGAGACGCAATAATCAGGATGCAACTTTTCAGTTGTTTTTGGTCGAAACACAATGAGTATTTGAGAACTATGTGGCATTTTTTTTTAGTTTTACATGCAACAATTGTTGGTTTTCTACTTCTGTGTTGATAATTTGAGTTGAGATTTCAGATTTAATCCCTATGCCTTTTTCTCCTTGTAATAACCAGATGCATAGCTCTTTAGTTTGTGCTAGTGATTCCCCATCAGCTGTTGCTTTTATTGAAAGAGCTTTTGTGCTAACCGTGTCTATTAGATGCTGTAACCATGTTCACCTCTTGATCTCACTTAAAATTTTGGGCGGAGTTAGCCTTTATATAATGTAGTTTCAAATTACGATTTGTCCACTGATAATCTACTAAAATTGTTACTTCTATTTAATTTTTGATGAGATGAATTTTTTTTAATTAATTAAACGTCCAAGTTTTAGATTTATGTTAGTTTGATTAGTAATTTTGTAAGAAAGTATAATATTTGTAAATGTCATTTTTTAGTTTACATACACAGTGAAATGTTTAAAATATTAAATCTTGTAGACATAATTGAATTATTATCTAATTTTGCAATTGTCATACAGGTCAATCTGGTCTCTATTTTATTAGATTTAGTCTGCATATGACATGCAAAACGTTGAGTTTCTGTGTCTGGAGACGAGTTTAAGTTTTAATGGATGACCAGGTCAAAATGTAGAGCTAAATTAAGAAGTAGTATGATTTGTTTCAATCTATCTGCCTCTTAACAACCCTTATGTCTTGCATCGAGAATATGTTGAGAAAGCTTGGTTTGGTTTGTGTTTTTTATAAAATCTTTTGAGGGGGCATCGCGGTTGTGGGTTAGTTTAGAGCTAGTTTTGCTCATTCTATAAATAAAAAGGCTAGTTTTGCTCACTCCATAGTTAGATTTTCATATGTTAGTTTCGTTGCGGTAGTCTGAGTCTTGCTTGCTATCATGGCGCCGCGACCTATCCGATTTTACTTCATTCACCTCCTAATATTTTTATAATGTTTTTATAGATATTATTTTTTTACTAAGGCAAATGGTAATAATTAGAATATTATTCTATTCGTAAATAAACATAAATAAAATTAATCACTTACACACTTATTAATATAATTATAGTGTGATTTACTATATTTTCCAAAACAAAAACAAAAAAATTAGTTAGTCACATTAGATAAAAAATAATTAGTTATTTACATTTATTGTTGTTAATTTCATTTAAAAATTTTATTTAATTATCTAAATTACTCCATCTCATTTAATTGCATAAAAATAATGATCATTTTATACGGGTTAAATTTGATTATATTTTATTACGGTGAGAGTATCTTAAGAGTTACCGTTTGAACACTAAACTTTATCCTTGAATTCTTTTGGATGTGTTGGCTCAATCACTTGAAGTGCACTTTAAGCCCGGAAAAACATTTTGTTATCGAAAATTTTCACATGGTTAATTTTGAAATAAATTCTTGTGTCAAAGGTGGTAGTTAAGCCTTTTTACTGTCATTAAAAAAAATATTATCTCCGATTTTAAATACAGAGAAAGTTGGTTTAATAAAAATTAATATATATAATTTAATTTTTTTAGTTGAATACATTAATTTTTATTGATTTAATTTTCTCTTGTATTTGAGATCGAGAAAAGTAAAAAAATCTGTAAACAAATCCTCAAAGAAGTTTTGACCCAAGAACTTTTTATGGGTGGCCCTTATTTCAGCCTAACTCTTCAGACAATCAACAGACATGAAAATGTAAAGTCCAAAATTATGAAAAGGAAAAAAAATTGGATGCATTCATTTAATATGATTGTTGCAATCTCATATTTATTTTTTGTTTAGTTTTTTATTGGATCTCAATTTTCGATAATTTAAATAAAATATATTATAAAATCTTAACTTTCAATAATATATTTAAAAATAAATAAACAAATACTAATATATTTAAGAATATAAACAAATACGGAATAAGCATATCTTCAATTCATCGGCAGCTTGACGCATGATAGGCAATAGTGCCGCAAAAACATCCTTTTCAATGTTGTTGTCAATAAGAAAAAAGCACAACAACGAAAGAGATTTCTATGATACTTTTAGTTTTACACACTCACACACATGACACACCAATGTCGACTTGTTCTTGTCAAAAGATTATACTATTGAATTGTTGAGTTCATTACTCCAACATCCTTAAATATAAACATTTATTATATATTTTATTTTTATTAATAAAAAATTATAATGCATTTTTTTATTAAATTTATAGGATAGTTAATATATTTATTTTATATATAAATGTACTTAAAATATCTTTTATATTTGTATATAGTTAATTTTGATTTTTCATATTTCAAGATATTTAGTGGTATTAATTAGAGGTTTATTTGCAAAAGAAATAATTATATATCTAGTACTAACATAGTATATTTGGGAATAATTTTTTGTGAAATGTTGGTTTATATTTTGAGATAGAGAAAAAATAAAATATGGTTGATGTTATATTGTACAACATACTTATGTTTAAAAATTATTTGAAACTCTAATGATAATGACTTGATAAATCTCAATTCAACAAAAATAAATGTGTCTCAATAGTGATATTCATCCTTATAAAGGGTACCAAAGTATAACAAATTCATCCACCTTTTAATTTAGTGATATTCACATAATTACATAAATTTACATTAGGGATTTGTTATACTTTAGTACCCTTTATTTGGTACCCTTTATTACCACATTAAATCTCAAAAAAAGTACTAAAATATAACAAATTCATCACCTTTTAATTTAGTGATACTCACATAATTACAATAATTTACATTAGGGAATTTAAACTTCAATATGTCTCCAGCTTTGAATTGATTTAGATCACAAAATCAGTTCAATCCATTAGCCAATTTTGTAATTATCTTTCTTCCATTTTCAAAGATAACTTTGCAGCTAGTTTGTTCAGTAGGGAATGAAGATAACATCAATTAGTATAATCTATTTGGTTTAAATGTGCTTTTGTTTTCTCAATTTTATCTGAAATGAATTTCTAATCTCCTCATTTCTAAAATTTATTATTTAGTCCCTCTATTGCTAATTCTTGAGATTTTATTTGGTCTTTTACTATTTTTTATATGCGACACTCTCATTAAATTATTTTTGTTATTAGTTTTTTGTATATATTAAAATTCAATTTATTTTATTTATATATATATATATATATATATATATATTAAAATATTTAAAATTTAAATTAATTTTTTTTAAATAATTAAATTTCTTTATCTTATTTAACTCTTTTTAGTAACTTAAAATTTTAAATTATTTATATAAAATAGATAAAATTTAATTAATTTTAATTTAAATATTATATTTATATTTGTGACATTTTTAATATTATTTCATATTTATTCTATTTATATATTAAAAAATAATATTATTTTATTTATAAAAAAATTATTAAACATAAAATATTTAAATTAATTTATTTATCCAACAATAATTTAAAACATTAAAATATTTAAATTTTATTTATTTTAATGTTATTATTTTTAATATTTTAATTTAATTATTTATCTTATTTTTAAGTTTTAAATTATTGTTGGATAAAATAAATATTTATTTAAATATTTTAATTTTAAATATATAACTAAATAAATAAAAATTAGATAATTTTAAAAATGTAATAAATTTAAATAAGAAATATAATATTAAAATATTTAAAATAATATAAATGTTTTTTATAACAATATTGTCATTAGTTAATTGTTAGTCAAATTGTAATGGAATTACCTAATTAAAAAATATATATATTAGTTGATGGACCTAATTATAAATTTGGCTAAATACCACCCGTGGTCCCTTAACTTAATTTCGGTTAACGATTTAGTCCTTTATCTTTTTTTTTTTTTTTTTCCGATTTGGTCCTTTATGTTTTTAAATAATTTCACCGTTACCCTTTAAGTGAGGTTCCGTTAAGAAAAAATTAAAAAATCTCTCATCTGACTCATTGCATATGTTTATCAAACCTCTATGAACGATTGCCACTGATTTGAAGTGATGTCTATGGAGTATAAATACCTCATAGCTTCAGTTTTAACGAATCAATCCTACTACCAAACTTAGAATAAACTTTGAACATTTTACTGAAATATTTTCAAAACATAAATGGTAACTTTTTCTGAAAATGGAGGAGGAATTTTTTAACTTTTTTCTTAACGGAACTCCACTTAAAGGGTAACGCTGAAATTATTTAAAAACATAAAGGACCACATCGGGAAAATAAAAAGATAAAGGACTAAATCGTTAACTGAAATTAAGTTAAGGGACCACAGGTGGTATTTAGCCTATAAATTTTTAGTCTAAGTACCTAATAAAAATTATCAAATAGTTTAGTGACCTATAAAGATAGAGGAGAGAAAGAGACTTAAAGAGAATATAGGGAAGTGAGAAAAAATAGAAGGGAAAAAGGGAGTAGAAAGCACAAATGAAGAGAGGATAAAAAGAAGAGAAAGAAATAGCGGAAAGAGAGATAAAAAAGATAGAGAAGAGAGAGAAATGTTAGATAAAGAGAAATATAGATGGAAACAGATGATAGAAGGGAGAGAGAGTAGAAGGATGAGAGAGACTAGGGTAGAAAGATTAGAGAGACTAAAGAAGGTAGAGAATAGTAAGGAAATATAGGAGAGGATTAGAGAGAAGAAAAGTGAGGGATATATATTATCTTTTCTCTCTATCTAGTATCTCTTAGCTATATTATTTTCACTCTCTATCATTTCAATCTTCTTTTTATGTATCTATCTCTAGTCTCTCTATCCTCTCCTCCTCCTCCTCCTCCTCCTCCTCCTCCTCCTCCTCCAAACTATTTTTTTTGTCTTCTACACCAACAAAATTTGTAATTAGCTCTTTAAACTAATATAATTGTTGTGATTAAGTCCTTAAACTAAAACTTGACCAATGGTTGACTGACAACATTTATAACGTAATGACCTAATTACAAAAAGAGTCATGTTAACAAGTGCCTTTAGGACACTTGATATGCAAACAAAAAAAGAAATAACAAAAGATATTTGAAGGAAAATTTTGACTTTTTACAATTCCAAATTATAAACAATACAATTTCCAAAATTTTATTTCTCTATTTAGACCCTTAGGACACTTATTAGCATTTCTCTTGCAAAAAATATATTAGTTTAGGGACTTGATTACAAATTTATTAGTTTAGACTTTTTTTAAATTCCCTAAAAGTGGGGAGTACAAAGGACAAGTTAGGTCGAGTTTTGTGTGTCCCTATTCGGTCCCAACATTTGATTGGACCAATTTTCAAAACACGTTCCTTAATTAGACTAAACCCAATAAATTATGTGTTCAATAAGGACATTACGAAATAAAGACGTGACCGAGTTGGTCTCAAGATAAGACATCAAATAGTCATCCTTAAACATTTTTTTGGAAAAAAAAAAATTAAACATAAAGGAACTCGTAGCAAGTCACTTATGGTTACTACTTGTCGAACCATTCAAAATTAGTAACTCTTAACATTGTTTTACAAACCTAAGTTACAAAGTTAGTGATCTAATTCATAATTTTTTTAGAGAGAGTGAATCTATAATAACAAAAAAATTTAACAAAACTATTGTTGCTCTCTAAGTAAACCATGTGTCTCTTCTTCTTTATCTACTAGAGAGGGGTGTTTTAGGACAATTTTTGATCCGAAATCACCCCTTTAAGTCGTTTTCTTCCTTTGTTTTATCTAAATAAGTGTATTCCACACATATTTAGTTTTTTTCTTCATTTTTTCCCTGTGATTTCGTCGTCTAAGTATGGCATTTTTTAGTGTTCCTGTCTTGATGCGACGCTTTTTTGTGTTATCGTATGTCTTTGTGTGATGTTCGTTTGTTTAGATTGAGAGAGTAATTTTGATTTATTACAAATTTTAATCGATGACTTTGGTGCATCAATGTTACATATATGGAGGCATATGTATTCTGGACACTCACATTTTATCAAATTGGTAGGCATGTTCTCGTTTTGTGCTATTAGTCTGAATGTTGTGAGTTTGTTTGCAAATTTATCCTTTTGTATTATATGAGTGTATTTTACGGATTCTAATGAATTTATCGTCATTTTTTAGTAAAAAGATAATAATTTGTCTTTAAAATAATTTGAGACGAAACAAGTAACCCAAACTTGGTTCTTTTTTTACCTTATCTATGTCATGTCTTTATTTTTTTTGTATCTGTTTTTTGGGAATCGAGTCAAATCCAACTCATTACTTACAGACCAATACAGGTTTGTTAGACAAATTAGGTCTTCTACACCCCTACCAAAAAGTGTAGGGACTTATAGAATAAATAAACTTTTGGTTAAATATATTTTTGGTCCTTCCAAAATTATTCTGCAAGTAATTTTAGATCCTACTATAACAAAACATATTTAATTATATTTCAACTTTTAAATTTGTGAATCATTTTTTACAAGCATGATTAGAACATTAGAAAAAGTTTCTCCACAAAAATTTAAAATCTTTTAATTTACGATGAATTAAATACGAGTTTTTAAACGCCAAATACTCATGATCAATATAACAAAAATATGGACCTATTAATAGAAATTTGAGCTTATTTTTTGTGGAGAAATTTTTTACAATGTTTTAAACATGTTTTAAAAAATTAATATAAAAATATATGTTGACTTAACAACAAAAATTGAAACTGCTTATGATCGATATTTTATAAGATTAAAAATATATTTAACTCTTAAATATATTTATATATCCTTTTAGTTTTATTTTCTTCTCAATATTTTAATTTTAACTATTGCACTATTTTCTCTCCACATTAATTTCATGTTTTATTTTATGATAATTTATTTAAACTGACAAGTCAATTATACTTTTTGAATTTAGCTTTAAGACAAATTGTTTTATTGATTTTCAATTATATTCATTGATTACCGAGTATATCTAAATTACTATGCTAGATTAATTTTATGTGTCAATGTGATATTCATT
>JBBPBQ010000003.1:9759118-9783255 GCA_037974755.1 Cicer yamashitae
TAATTGTTATCCATACATGTGATTACTATATTCATTTTGAACGCATGCATACTCCAAATTTCTATTTAATTATGTGAAAGGGTTAACATTATTTTTTTTTTATGTTACGTAGATATTTATAGTTCATTTTGAATTGCACATGTGGATGTGAGATTTCATATTCTTTTATTAATTCAAAGATGCATACATTTTTTTTATAATTGAATCTATACATTTTTTATTCTATATCATGGTTAATCAGTATAAAAGTGTAACCATAAAATTAATTTTATTTTATATATCTAACTTGAGCAACGCCATGGTAATAAACCAGTTAAAGAATAAAATAAATAGTTGTAACTTGTATAAATAAAAAAATGACATATTAAATAGATAAAAATATACCAAATAATTCAAATGTATTTTAGCATAATCGATAATATTAATGCTACATTTTCTTTATATTGTATTTATCAATATTTTAAAAGATTAAGTCAACTAAACCTCTAAATTATGATTCAACTATAATTGAACAAAAACTATTAATAACATAGTAAATTACACACACTCTTATTCGTTGAGAGATACTTCAATCACACTATCCTATCAATTTTTTTATGGACCACTATCCGCTCTTCTTATCTTAAAATATATATCCTTTCTTATGCAATTAATATTAGAGAAAATTAAACTATTCTCCCCTAAAAGATAATTGAATTACATTCCCTTACTCTCATATGTTAAAACTGAACTCCTATTCTTTTTTTCTTTTGCTCTATAAAACTCTCATTCTCTTATAAAACACTTTAGTCCATTTTAATATACTCAAATTCTTAATTCACATTTTTCAGTATTTTTAATCAAAATATCATTAATATATAGTTTTAAATTTTATTATAAATTAGAAGGTTAAATATATTTTTAGTTCCTATAGAATTTCAAACAAACAGTTTTAGTCCATGCTAAAATGAAAAATATTAAATTGTCATTCAACTTTTAATTTTTTGAATGATTTTTTACATGAATATTTAGAATATTATAAAAAGTTCATTTATAAAAATTTAAAACTTTTTAACTTGGAATAAATAAAATATTAATTTGTTATAATGTTAAACTCATTTTTTGTAGATAAACTTTTTATAATGTTATTAAATTACCTCAAAAATTTATTCAAAAATATGTGTTGAATTAACAAGAGAGACTAACATGGCACGCATGATAATTTTATAGAAACTAAAAATTATATTAGTCATGTACAAGGTTCGAACTCAGCATCTCACTGAGTTAATTATAATGATATTTATCATTTCTTTTACAAAAAAAATTACTAACATTAAAATTTTATAAGAACTAAAAATATAATATCTTAAACTAGAAAGCAATACAAGATAAAATACAAAACCTTAGCAAATTACTATAGTTGATAAAAAATGACTATTTAAAATTGAAACATATATTCTAAAGTTATATAATTAACGCTGCTAAAATGTTAAAAGTCAAACATCATTGAGATTGAAAGTTTAAAAAGAAAGGATTTTTTCTCTCTTTAATAATGTTTTAATAGTTAATATATATCATAAAAATATTAATTTATGTTCAAATGAATTAAAGTACGATGCATATTTAATTCTTAAGTGAGAATAATGTAATTCAAACATTTCTTAACAGAGATAAATTTAATTTATTCTATATATGTTACTTCTCAAGCAAATATATATTTTATAAGAAGAGGAAAGAAAAATGTATATTAACGATTCTCTCACTAGTAAAGAGTGTAAGTTATTCTAAACAAAAAATATTAAAAACTAAAAGAAAATGATTGAACTATTTTCAATTTACTTTTAACAATGAATTTTTTTGTTTAACACTAAAATTAAAAGATAAAAAGCATATAAAAAAAAATAAAAAGATAAAATATTTTGATAAATAATTTGGGAAGTGAAAAGATAAAGTTATAGCAGTATAAATGTAAGAAATGAAGAGAATGAGAAAGCATGAAAAAAATTTGTTCCTCACGAAATTGGAAAAACCAGCTTCTGTTCTCTACCATTCGAATTTCCAACGACTTCGCTTTTCGCGTCTCATTGAAGCACTTATTCTCTCCACTCGCATTAACAACAACCTCTCTTCTCTTCATTGCTTTTTCTCTTCTCCCTCACTTCTTCTTCATCTCTCTTCTCTCTCTCTAGCTGCATTCTTTGCTTCTTCACTCTCTGTTGCATCTGCTTGGCTTCTTCAGGATCTGTTAGGTAACTAATTTTTCCTTCTTTTTTTAATATTTATTTTTTATGCTATTTTTTTAATAAGGTCTCTGTGTATGGTGGAATTTTTATTTTTATTTTATTTTTGTGTTCTGAGTTTTTTATGTCATGTATTTGTCTTTCTTCTTTGTGGGTTTTGACTATTTTAACAAAAAGTTTATACTTTTTTGCTCTAGCGTCCATACAATTAATTGGATATTAGAATTCTGAGTAATTGTTTTTAATTTTTTTTTAAAGATTATTGTTAGCTATGAGGCACTGTACGGACATGGACACCAGAAGTGTTGGTACTACGGTGATTGTTAGGTAGGGGAAGTGTGTCATGTGGTGTATTCTGGATCGATACTTGAAAATTGTTCAAAACTTTGACCACAAATGACATAGTCACTTTTAAGTAGAAGTTCAGACATATCCTTACGGCTGAGAGAGTGACCTGGTCGACATTGATTCGATAAAAATAAGAGAAAACAAATTTAAGTTGAGCTTTGATTGTTTTTTGTCAAATTGACACCATTTGATGTGATTTTACATGAAGTTTTGTACTAAAGTGTTAGTTTTAGTTAATTTGGCTCTTATGTTAATCAATAGTTGTAAGTATTATAATAGTATAAGTGTCACTGCCGATGACGCTTAATTGAGTGTGTGAGAGAGAGAAATATATTGGAAGCAAGCAAGCTAGGACATTGATTTTAGTAAATATATATTTGTGTTTCTAGACTTTTGTCTTTTGTAGTTTTTACCATTAACAGAAGCTGCTTTTTGATTGACTCATGGTGAACAATTGAATAGAATTTGTTTTTTTCTTTTTGTTGGAATGAAATGCCTGAATTTACAACTAGAGATGGTTGGCATTTAGCTACTGTGATGTGAAGTTGGATTATCTTCTTAGCCTCTCTGTGATGTTATGTTGATAGTGCGTTTAAAGGTGAAAGAACCTTTGAGTTTATCACTGTGTATGTGTGTATTATGGCTAAGAATCTATTCATAAAGTATGTAGTTTTGTTGAACCAGTTTTGATTTTCTAAGGAGAGTTTTTTTCCATTGTTGTATATGTTGAGAACGATAATCTGAGGCTGAATATATATAACCTACAATGTTGGAATTGAAGTTAATTTTACTTCAATGAATCTCTATTACTTTTCCATTTATTGTATGTAATTAATGTTATCATCGTGATTTAGATTGTCATTTTCCCCCTCCTCTTATGTTATCATCTCTGTTGCTTGTTTTTTCTTTTAGTAGCATGCTTTATACTAATACTCACTAATACCTGAAAACACTTGAATACTCACATTTAGATAATTTTGTGTACTAACCGACAAAAAAAATGTTTCCACGCTTCATTGCTAATTCATTTTATTGTTGTCACCTCTTTATCTGTTGACCTGATGGCTGCTCATCCTGTATGTGGTGCAGGCTGCAAAGTTTATTGAATGAACCCTTGTTGGAGCGTTATTAAGTATATCAATTGAGCTTCCACAATCTAGAAAATCAATCAGTAAGTGTCCTATATGATTAAATGGTTACTTCCTAGGAGATAATATTTATGAATATAAACATTGACTATAATTATTTTGAGGCAGTTTATTTACATTTCGTATGTGGCTAAAGTGATATTTATATTGTTGAGAATGGATTTCTTAAACCAGGTGAAAAACATGCTTAGTTCTGAAGGTGAACTTAAAATAAGTTTTGGCTATCAATGCAATAGCCACAAAGGTATCCCTTGCAAGGTTGCCAATGGCCGCAAATGGAGCCCTGAAATCCGCAGAACAAGCAGTTTCTCTTGCTTATCCGGTGCTGCCTTAAGTGCAAACGCTACACTTGCCAACACAAACATCTGCAATGGTGTGATAGGAGAAGAAATCCTTCCGAGTTTGGACTCTCCTAATTCCTTCCGGCGGGTACCCTCTTCTCCAAGTCTTGCAAAGTTGGACATGCTATCGTCTTCTCTCCATAGTACTTTGTCAAACCTAAGTTGCAGCCCATCCAGTCCAAGTAATATGCTTGAATATGACTTTTGTTCATTAAAATCCATGAGTGCTTCTTCTAGAGGTGAATGTTTTCTTAATGCTACGGAAGTGCAAGTAGCCGGAGGAGCTGCTGGTGAAGATAGAGTTCAAGCAGTTTGTTCTGAAGAAAACGGGTGGCTTTTCTGCGGAATTTATGATGGCTTTAATGGGAGAGATGCAGCGGACTTTCTGGCTTGTACTCTTTATGACTCTATTGTATCTTATTTAAACACAATAGATTGGGATTCGGACCCAAATTCCACCAATGCTTCTGACAATGACGATTTGGACGATAGTCTAATTCTTCACGAGCATCAATCTCCAAGATTTAAGGGAAACAATTATTCCAGTAGTCCACCTGCCAATTCAGAGGCAATAAGTAAATCATTTTCGCACGTGGTACTTGATAGCCTCAAACATGTTCTTAATCAGGTTGAGAATGACTTCTTGTACATGGTCGAGCAGGAAATGGAGGAACGCCCTGATTTAGTTTCTATCGGATCTTGTGTTTTACTTGTGCTTCTTCATGGGAACGATTTGTGTACGCTCAATCTAGGCGACAGCAGAGCAGTGCTGGCAACGTGCAGTGCAGGTAACGGATTGACTGGAAACGAGAGATTGAAATCTATTCAGCTTACGGATAGTCATAATGTTGATAATGAAGCTGAAAGAGCTCAACTTCTTGCCAATCATCCTGATGATCCTAAGACCATCGTAGCAGGGAAGGTGAAAGGAAAACTGAAAGTTACACGTGCTTTCGGAGTTGGCTACTTGAAAAAGGTTGGTATCTTTTAAAATTTTGGACGATGAGTTTACAAATGATTTTATTTTTTTCAAAATAAAGTACCGAATGATACATTTGGGACACCTCTTCGGTACTTTGGGATATAGCTTCCAAAACTTGAGTCTTGTTCTTTCATCATGTTTTTATGAGCACAGTTAATGTGCATACTTCTTTATTAACTCTTCGGTTTAAAAAAAGAGAGACATGATTGTGGAATACTAGTGGATGATCCCTTTTGATGATGATGGTGATCAACTTCTTGATTTGGCAAAGTTATATTTTAGTGAATTAGATTTCGAATCTATGCTTGTTTGAATGAGTAGAATAGGGAGAAGAAAATGATACAGCTAGTATTAGACTGTAACTAGTAATCAATTGAATAAAGGCTCATTTAAAATAGGACTAATGGTATTTTGTGACATTTTGACATCAATTAAAAAAACTAATTTATTTTTGATATGGATTAGAGAAAGATATGTATCTCTGCTTTCTTGTTGTGATTATAAGTATCTTGTTGTAAGTCGCCATCATCATTTGCATATGTAGTTATATATGTTAATAAAAAATATCAACATATATTATGCATTTATGTAAATATGTTTTTCTTTTGATTTATAATTTAGTGTTAACATATCTAGACCGTATCATGTCTTTAGTTTTTAAAAATTTTCTATCCCCATATATGTATTGTATTAGAGATTAAAGACTATACACTGTTAGTGTACAGTTATTTTAAATTGACAACAAATCATTACTTGCCAACACATCAAAAAATTGTATAACTTCATTTTTCTCTTTTTTATTAGATGCGTTGGCAAGTTGTGATTGGTTGTAAGTGTAAAATAACTTTACACGGAGAGTATTTTAATCTCATTGTATTATACCCGTGTTGTATCAAGTATCTGGGCTTCATAGAAAGATAAATATTTCAAATTTATATTGACATCCAAGCTACGAATGGTGAGTAGATGGAAGACTGTTATGATTTTCTGAGTTTATAAACCTAATCATTGCAAAGAGTATAATATTTATTTTTCATACCAAACAAACAAACTTGATTTTTTCTCATGCAGAAAATTCTGAATGATGCATTAATGGGAATCCTTCGAGTTAGTGATCTTAAAAGCCCGCCATATGTTTCGACAGATCCATCACTGAATGTGCATAAAATCTCTACTTCTGATCACTTTGTTATAGTTGGGAGTGATGGTTTATTTGACTTCTTTAGCAATGATGAAGCAGTGAATCTTGTTGAGTCTTACATCCTGAGCAATCCTTATGGTGATCCAGCAAAATTTCTCATTGAGAAACTAGTAGCAAGAGCAGCTGATTCTGCAGGTTGGTTTCTTAGATCTCGTGCTAAATTTACGAATAGATATTGGTGTTTTTGTATCGGTTACCTAATAGATTTCTCTTACAGGTTTCAGCACGGAGGAGTTGATGAATATTCCGGCTGGGAGGAGGAGGAAGTATCACGATGATGTAACCGTAATTGTGATAATCCTTGGGATGAATAAACGGACTACAAAGGCATCGACTTGCATCTAAACAGTAGCCAAAGAAAATTTGCATGTGAAGCTTTTCAATGGAACACCTTGGTCGTGTAGTGTTTTCTAGAAATTTGTTGTGATATTAAAAAATCGTACATATGACAATTTTGAACTTAGAATCATTAATTTCCTTAGGTATTCAAAGATTTTGCTCAGTATTCCAAACAAAAAACAAAAAAGATTTTGCTGTACAAATTTATGTTAAGGAATAAATAGGCTGCTCTACAGATTATGATGAATCCAATCCATGTTTTAAATAGCATGGGAACAACTAATTGCTTGCCATAATAATATATTTGTGGAATTCAAATTGATTCTCAATGTCCTTGCTGTTCCTAAGATAGAATAGATCTCAGTTTTTTCTAATGAAAATGAATCTTTTAATTGCTTGGACAAAAATGCATTGATGAGTATTTTCCAAAATTAATGTATATGTGAATGTATAATGCTTTGGTCTTTCAGGGGAATTTGTGCATACATCAATCTTGTTCTAATTTTGAATATTAGCTCCACTTCATAGTCACCAATGGCTCTTTGGTAATTTGTCAAAAAACAGACTCTTAGGTAACATTGACTTATAAAGTTGGCTTACTATTTAAAAATGTGTATATTCAACATGCCCATTTTTCTTCTAGAAAACTCAAAGATTTAAACTGTTGGTGGCTGGAAAGTTTTACTTTGACCATATAATTATATATCTCTGATTTCTTCAATTTAATTACTTCTAGAATGATCAAATTCTACCTGTAACTATACTGTCAAATAGCTTATATATTTTTGCTCCTTACCAACTTTTCACTTAATTGAGTTTAACATTTATCTTTTGAAAATTAATCGAATATAAAATTATAAGCACTAGTCACCCTTTTGTTTATCAAATTTAAAATCCATATATCACTTCTTTTCTTTGCTGAAACAGTTTTCCTAAAAAATGCCTATTGAGCAGGCTAAATTTTTTAACAGGATTATCTTGAGTATTAATTACCCTTTTGCAGATGAGCATACATTTTCTTTTGATATTTGTAGATCCATACCATAAAGTCAAATTTTTTAGGTGACTATCAAACTATAACAACGAGGTTGATATGTGTTTGGAAAATGATTTTCTGACATCAAAATTTTGATGTTAATTACGGTGTGTTTTAATTTTTGTGTATATTTTTAAAATATGTTAAGCTTTATAAGATAAAAAGTCAAAGATAAAGTAAAATACATTAAGTATCACATATGTTATTTGTATTATGATGTTCAAAACTCAGAAGAATTTACTTCTGAATTGATTCCCTTCTGTTGAAATCTGATCTATTTCTTTTAATAAACATTTACAAATTGCAATAACTTTTTTAATATCTAACTTATAAACAAAATTTTCACATAACAAATTTATTTAATATTGTAAAACAATTTTGATATTTCTCTCAAAGGTGGCACATTTAGTACATGATTTACTATTTGAGATACCTAAAGTACAAAAACAGTACTTAACGCTTACAAGACAAGGAAGAGATCAATACATATTGATATTCCTTTCAAAACCAAATTTGATTCTCTTCGTCTACATCCAACTACACCTTAAAACCAAAGGTAGAAAATTCAGATTCAAAACAACCCTTAAACCTATCATTAGAAAACTAACAAGGACCATAAAACCTACACAAACAAAAGTACAAAATCCTCTTCACAAACCTCACATAATGGAACATCCATTAGCATTTTCATCACTAAAAATTTCAAAAGAAACCAACGGTCCTGATTGAAATTGATAAGTAGCATGTTGATCTAGGCCATGACACGTGTAGGGTGAAGGTGGAACATAATAAGAAGGATCACCAACTCTTCCCATAGGATATCCTCTATTGTAAGCTGACACATAAACCATTGGAGCCGGAGGGTAACAAGTTTCTGGTGGGTACAAGAATGATTGCTGACGTGTAGGGCTGAGATTCATTTGACCAAGATTCTGAAATTGCAATCCAGTGTGTGCTGGTCCACTCTTAGCTACTGTAGTACTCAAACCATTGCTTCCAATCCCACCATCTTTCTTTTTCTTTTTCTTATCAGACCCCCCTCCACCACCTTCACTCTGGCCTGTCACCGGAGGAACATGGTCACCGGTCGGTGACTTTTCCGGCAACTCTCCGGCGCCGGTTTTTGAATGTTTGTTCTTCTTTTTGCTTTCAGTTTCAGACTTGGTATTTGCAATTTCAGTTCCCTTGTTTTGCAAGCATTGTGCTTCATTTGCTTCATTCTTATTCTTCTTCTTCTCGTTGCCGTTGCCGGAGCTTTTTCCCTTGCCGGAGATATTTTCCGGCCAAACCTCGGCGTGTTTTCCGGCTCTGACCAGCTTCCTTAAAAGGGTCTCAACACCCACATTTCCAGTTACAGTTACTTTCTGCTGTTGTGAATCGATTGTTGCAGTGAAAACACCTTTGAAGTGTAAAATTTGTTATGCATGGTAAAAGAAAAATGAAGAATGCTTAGTAAAAAATAAAGGGTACCCAAAAAGTTTTGAAATTTGAAGTCACTTTCTCCTTTTACTATTCTACAAAAAAAAAAAAAAAGAATTTTTTTTTTTAAATAACAACAAAAATTTAAAGATAAAAAAAATGCTTATTTTATTTTATTTTTTCTCTATTTTTTATGGCTGTAGTAAAGCTTAGTAGTAAGTAAGAATAGTTAGTAGTAGTAAAAGTACCATCAATGCTCTTCAGAACTTTCTTTACTTTCCTTCTGCAACCTTCACAGTGGATAGAAACTTTCAAGAACCATGTCTGAAAATATCACAAGACAAAAATAAAAAATAAAAAGCTAGAAGAGTTGAAAAAACTAAGTGTAAGTTTGGTATCACAATGCATTTGTTAGAATCATGATGAATTACCATAATTTTGAAGAAAAAAAATACTAAATTGTAACTTTTGTAAAGTCATGTAATTTATGGTGACACTCAACATGCACTAAGATGTGTAATGTGTGTAGCTTTTCATAAGGGTATGAATTTTTTTTTTTTTTTGAGTTGAAGTTGGGAAAACAAAATGAAGGTATTTTGTTAGTATACCTGATACTTCAAAGGTTCTGAAGAAAGTTTTGCATCCATTAGTGAGGAACTGAGAGGGAAGTGGTTTGTGAAAAGTTGAATTGAAAGGATGGGAGAGTTGAAAACAGAGAAAAAGTAAAGGAGGGAAAATGCCAAGAATGTAGTTGGACGGATATCAAAATACAACAACAATATAAGAAATACACTGTAATTTTTTATATACTCATTAAATACTTTTTTTATTTATTTTATTCTCTTTTTTTATCCACCTATAGATTACTCTTTTTTTCACTTTATCTCTCAAAAAGTAGATACACATGTATGTTTGTACATCAAACACTTTTCATCAAAATATAATTTGATAATGAAACACTTTGCTGCTTCGTTATTTTGCCATTGAATATGACTTTAGTAATAGTTGTCTTGCTTTATTTTTTCGTAGAAACTTGCATTTTACAATTTTATTTAGCATTTAATTTAAGCTTTAGTTTTTTTATTTTTATCAATTCATGAAATTATTTATTTTATTTTAAAATTTAACAATTTTGATCATTTATTTTGATTTTTTAATTAAAAAATGGCAAGGTGGTATATTTTAAATAACGGAACATGATAAAATGATGTAGAATGAATAACACTTATGAAATTGCAATAAAACCTCTAAAAACTTAAGTTTCAACTTCAGAAATTTTTCATTAATTTTTATAATTTAATTAATGATATATGAATAATTAACGCATCTAGATAATTATATATCATGAATTTGTATGTCACATCATTTAAAATATGTCAAATATAATTTTTTTCTTAGTTCAAAAATTTGAGAAAAATGACAAATTCCGTAAATTGGTGAAAATTGAATGATCAAAATTATAATTAAATCTTTATTTAATAATCAATCGATTGTGGGATTTTTTTTCTATTATATCCCTTTTTATATTTTTTTTTAAATACCCTAATTTGAAACTAATATACCAAAATACCTACTTTTTTTTCTTCCTTTTAGCATATTGTAACATGTGGCTGCGACCATGTACTTGTTTATTTATTTGTTTAACAAATAAAAAATATATTAAAATAATACATAAAATATAATAAAAATAAAAACTAAATTATATTCAAAAAATTTAACAAAATACATTAAATGAAAAAAAATACATCAACGTTAATATGATTGAGTAGATGTGCCCGCAACTTTTGGACAACGTTTCATAATATGGCCAAGAATCCGACATAACCTACACTTTCTTCATCCTCTTTATGTGGTGTCCATTTATGTTCTAATGCGCTTACTCTTTATAAGACATTTCTTGACTATTTGCATATGAGGAATGCGACACATCCTAACACCTTCATAATCCGGCCAATATCTTTTGTTAGGTATAGGTTTGAATGTTTCGATGTATACTTTTAGTACCGTTTTCATTTTGTACACATCAAGTATAAGCATCCAATAATCATACTTTATGATAGAACATGTTGCTATTACATGTGAACAAGACATTAAAGTATGGTTGATCCGATTAAAACCATCTACTTTATGAATATTAGACTTACGTATTTCTAATTTCATAAAATTCATGCAATTTTCTATGTATACCTAACCAGATGCTAAAATTGATGGTTGTAGTTTTCCTATTATTGGAAAAAGTGTTCCCAACTTATAATAAGTTGCTTAGACCAAATCAATAACTTCATTTATTGACTCAACAAGTCGGTTGTCATATGACTCAAACGGTTACCTCCATCAAACTCTTTAATCTAATTTTCTCGTGGTATTTTGTGATTTCCTGAAGGTCACAAAATAGAACATTTTTATATATTAGTTTCAAAGTTGAGATATTTTAATTTTTCTAATGAAATATAATATATATATATAAAAAATCATCGATTGTGGATTATAGGCAAGGCTGAGTAGCACAGTCACACTAGGGAAAGTAATCATCCTTACTTTATTTGAGAAATTGAGAATCACACATAAGACATTGGACATGATATCACATTAAAAAAAATTTATAAGTGGTACATAACTTCATCATATATGTTATTTTGTAGAATTGAGTTAGACTAAATTTAATTATAAGAGAAATGGATTTTTTATTGTGGAAAATAAAAACATTCCTAGTCATGAATCTCCTACATTTATGCAATCAAGATCTTAGCATCAATTAATTATTCAATTTATTTTTAAGGAGTTATTTAAATATTTTTAATTTAATTTATCAAACTCAAAATTTGAGACATTCTTAATAAAAATTAGACAGTACAAATTTGTTTATTATGTGAACATTGGATATTCCCAACAATAGAGAATCAACTTGTCCAATAATGACTATTTAGAGAAATGTTAACTATTAATAATTTAATAGTTAAATTTACAATCGAGTTGTATGATCTAACACAAGTGATGGTGACTATAAGAATGACTAGGGAGTGCAATCACACAAGGCATATTTTTCAAAGGCTCCAATACATTTTTTTCTTTGTTAAAAATCTAACATGTACTAAGCTTCAAGGGCTCATATTCTCTGACCTTAAGATTGAGAGTGACATTACCTAATTTTTCTTTCTAATAAGTTTGCCTTATTATCCTCTAATGCTCCTAATTTCAAGGTCGATCTATAGCATGTGCAGGTCGGGGCATTGCACGTGGTCCCAAAATATTAGTTACATATTATCAACATTTTTAAATTATTAGATTTTTTGTAATGGTTTAGTGGCAGAACACAATGTTTTTATATAGGTGCATAATTTTCGTTTTTTTTAGTTTTAGTACTTCTTTTTATTATGGGCTCAATTTTCAAGATTAGAATATGGTATGAGATCATTTCCAAAAAGTTGTAATTTTAGTTTTTAATGCTTCTTTTTATTAGATGCGCAATTTTTAAGATTAGAACATGATCCCTAAATTGTTTAACACATGTTGTACTTAATTTGATTCATGCAAAAAAAGCGAACCCTCTCTCGCCTTTGTAATTTGACCTTTAATTATTTTTCTAATACACATACATGACTTATAAAAAATAATACTTCGATGTCCTACAATAATTGATCTATTTGTGAAAAAAATCATCTCAAAAATGATTGACGCTTTTAATTTTAAAGGTGATATTAGTTATATATTTTTCAATTGTACATTTTAATTAATACAACATGCATAACTCTCAATTCAATATTTTCCACTACTATAAATAAGAGAAATTTATACCAACACTAAATTGTATTATTTATTTCTTTGTATCTAGTATCTCACTTGATTGTCTCATATAGATGTACTAGTAGTCTTTTGTTCCATTTGCAATATATTTTTTTCTTCTTAAAATAGTATTTATTCATTCATATTAAAAGAGTACATCGATTGAGAACAACACAAAAATAAATTCGTTAAAAACAAAAATGACGAATCTGTGAATAAACTCACAACATTTTAATAGCATAAAAAGACAAAATGCCTATAAATTTGACAAAATGAAAGTGACTGAAAACTCATGTTTCTGAATCTGCAACGTTGAGAACGATGAAGTCATTGATTGAATTTGTCTAATCTAAATCAAAATTAATATATCAATCTGAATAAAATGAACACCATATTAAGACAAAAAAACAACACAAAACCGCACTTAATTGGTGAGATAACAGAAAAAACACAAACAAAAAAATTATCTGTTTAAAAATCATTTATTTATATAAAAGAGTAAAATAAAAACGATATAGATAACTAATTTTTGAAAAAAAAAGTAAACATGCCAGCTAGGATGTTAGAGAAGTACGATATTAATCTAATGTTGTAGCAATGTATTTGACGTTGTTATGAAAAAGAAGATTCTTCATTATAAATTTGTGGCCTACATAAATTGACACTTGTATCATATTCATCATGAATATTATATTTTGTTGAAGATTTTAGAATAAAAAGAATGATAGTATTTTAATCACTTGGATGTGAAAGTAATGTAGAGAAAATAGATGACAAACAAATTTGAATTCTCTAAATTCAACTTGAAATATTAGTTTACACATTTGAAATATTAGTTTACACATTTGAAATATTAGTCATCGATCTTAATTAAATAATTTAAAATTTTTTTTTTTTAAAGTTTTAAATATAAAATTTAAATTTAAATCATTTTTTTTAAAAGTTGAACCATCTAATTTTTATAAAAAATTATCAATGTCTCAAATCCACGAGTGCGGAAATGAGACAAGTGTATCTAGCCGTGAGAGAGTGAAAAATTTATTCACAGGTAACGTGCTACGTTGGGTTAGTTTCAAGTTATGAGCGCAGTTTAGTACACCTTCAGGCTTCAGCACCTATAAAATTCCTTGCACGATCAAACACATGGGAACAAATTTATGGGCTTTGACCGTTAGAATTTGACCACCCTCCCTATTTGTTAAACCATTTTCTTCCTTTTTGTAAAGAAAAACAAAATCATATAAGAAAGAAAAAGTCATTTCCAGTGAAGGTTAAGGAAATTTTAAGATGATTTTTAAAGTTGAGATAATTTTAATAATTAAACTGGCCAGATCATAAGAATTCATGTGATCATATTACTTTTTTAATTTATAGACCATTTTGAATTTTTTTTATTTTATGTAAATATATATTCTCTCTGAAATAAAATATAAATAAAAATATTATTTAAAAAGTTAATATATCTAATTAAAAATTAAAATCAGATATATTAATTTTTGGATATTATTTTTATTTACTAAAGGGAGTATCTAATTTACACGTTACTAATCTTTAACTATTTTTAATAGATCTTTTTAATCAACTACATTTTCTTTATCTATAAGATTTGAATAAGAGACATTAGCACCGGTAATTTACTATTTAAAAAATTAAATTAGTGATTTTTTTTAAATAAATATTTAATTATTTTTCATAATTTAATTTTTTTGTCAAATAGTCTATCAACTATACTAAACTCACACACTTTTAAATATAAGAAAAAAAAATTTAAATTCGAAATCAACATTTATATATCAATGTATTTATAGTTAATAACTGAGTTGTAATTACAAAATTTAATTATTTGACATTTTTAAATAAGTATTTTAAGTTAATGGTTAATATAGAGTTGTGAATAATTAGTCCTTTTTGCCCTTTTCCCTAGAAGGCATAAGAAAAGCAATAGATAACATAGAGAAAGTAAGAGCCAAAACTGAGAGAATAAAGAGGAAGTAAATATTTGCCATACATAATAATAGATTAATAGGGCCCCTTGATTGCTTCTAGTTTGAACAAAAAAGAGTGAATTTCACCTTATTTAATGCTTAGAAAAGAAAGGACTAGTCTGTTTCTGATGCACATAATAATAATAGAAGTGACTGCAACAAAATCTAGGGAAGAAAAATGTCCAATCAATTATGACTAAAATTAACATAACCCCTTGAGCATTGGTTCAAGTTTTCTTCAATCTCTAGTGTCTTTATGCCACATCACTAGGAAAACCAACCTCACGTCATGTATTTTCACCTGAGAATGACATTTAAAATTAAAACTCAATATTCAAGCAATGTATTTGAACACATTTGAGGTTCAATTTTGAAAATATAGTTTTGGGTTTGTTGCATGATAATATTAATCATCCATTTTATTAGTAAATAAATATTCAAATTAATATTAACAAAAAGAAACGGAAATTTATTTGGTCTCTAAAAAAAAATTATACTAACTTTGCCTTAAAAAAAATGAAATATTGGTCAATTTTTCTTTTTACTAAAATGTGCTTATAACATTCGCTCATGATAATATATTGGATACAAATATAAACAACAATGAAAACGTAAAAAATTAATAAAAGATGTGGCCGCTCGAACATGAGAGTTTGTATAACAAAGAGATAACAAAATCTACAATATTGGTCAAATTTAGTTTTGATAAAAAATAAAATATCTTTAAAATAATTAATTTAACCCGTATTTGAGATTCATATAGACCAAATTATTTTTTTTTTTTATAAATTAATTTAAATATGTTTTATTGAACTCGTTAGCCAAACTTAAATTTAATTTAGTGGCTTCCTCATAAAATTCTAAAGGACTTAATTTATATGCCACTTATTTACATTTCATTAGGTCTAATTTCATGTTTTTGCTTAAAAAATATCTAATCATATTTTACTATTTTGTTTTTGGACTCAAACTTTATTATTTTGTTAGGTTATACATAAGTGTTAAGAAGTGGTATGTCTTAATTCTGTTGTGAGTTTGTAGGTGGTAGCCAGCAGAGCTTTGAAGCATGGACTGAAAATTAGAGAATGGACAAGGACGAGACATAAGCAGCAGTCCCTAAACAACATTTTCTCATCCAAAACTTCACTTTTCCAAAGCATGCTATGAGGTAAGCTTATTAAGATTTTTTACAATTGTAGTACGTAATATGGTAGGTTAGGTATACCGAATAAACCAGCCTTCAAGAGCCAAAACTTTCTAATTTTATAGTCTAGTCTCATTTCACTCAATCTTTTTTCTAAAAACTCTATAAAAAAACAAGTTAAATCGAAATGTATCTTTTATCTGATCCTACAATTACATTCAATTATTAGACTCTAAACTTTTTTAATCTGATAAAATTTGAATAAAGATTGATCAATTCAAAAAACTGAGTAGTCCCAATATATCAAATAATAATAATAAGGTTTAATTGCAGTTTAGTCTTCCAATTTTTACTTATTCACAAAATTAATCACCATATTTTCAAAGTCGACAATTTTAGTTCTTTCCCTCTTACTTTATAACTAAAAAATAGCGACGTGAAATACTTTAAATAACATATCATATAATACGATAATGTAGAATGATTAACACTCAAAATCAAAATAAAATACTGTAAAAATTTAACTTTCGATTTTAATTTTTTTTCATATTTGTAATTTAATTAATAACATATGAATAATTAATGCATTTAGATGGTTCTATATCATGGAATTGTATCTCACGTTATTTAAAATACATTAAATCTTCATTTTTTTTAGTTCAAAAATCTGATAGAGAGATTAAAGTTGTCAACTTTTAAAATAAAGTGACTAATTTTGTTAATTGATTAAAATAGAGAGATCAAAACTGCAATTAAATCTAATAATAATCATGTATACATATTTTTGCACAACCTATAATCATTTTGAAAAAGTGTCTCAAAATTGAATGACGCTTTCTATTTGTGTCAAGAATACAACAAAAATACCTACAATCATTTTGAAAAAGTGTCTCAAAATTGAATGACTATTTCTATTTGTGTCAAGAACACAACAAAAATTATATTTTATGAATATTCCTACACCAATCAAATTACCCAAGATAGTGAAAACATAAGCTTCAACAAATTTTAACCTAAAAATAACCATAATATCACTAAAGAATTCATAAAAAATAAAACAACACATATGACATAATAACTTTGGCATATCGTTACAAGAAAATAGTATATTTATCTATTTGATGAATAATTTTATTTATTCTTATATCCTCTATAACTAAATGAACGAGACAGGCGATCCAGAGATTAACCCAAACTCGTTGCCTCCTTCAACTAGACCAAGTCCTTGCCCACACTTTTGTTTTCATTTTTATTTCAAGTTAGGGTCTGATCAATTACTTGCAAGCCAAGACGAGTTGATGGCCAAGTCAAGTTATGTACTTCTACTCATTTCTTTCTTCTTTCTCATTCGTAAAAAATGGATGGTTTGAAGCAAACTTTTGGCTCAGAATCACTCATCTGTGTCATTTTTTGAGAAAAAACTTTTTATAATGTTGTAAATTGTCTGAAAAAAATCATTCAGAAATACTTTTGTTGACATTCCAGTATAGACTACAATTGTTTGCACGATAATTTTATAGAGATTAAAAAAATGCAATTCTTTTTATTGAAGCATGTAAGCAATATTTTATAGAACTAAAAATCTATTTAATATTCTTTTTTATAGAAAAAGTTTTGGCAAATTTGAATTTCAAAACTTCACTAGAGTTAGGAATAGTCTTACTTATATATTACCCAACAACGATATCTTTAAATTGAAAGTAGA
The DNA here is from genome assembly GCA_037974755.1 of Cicer yamashitae. NCBI lineage: Eukaryota > Viridiplantae > Streptophyta > Magnoliopsida > Fabales > Fabaceae > Cicer > Cicer yamashitae. The sequence goes on from JBBPBQ010000003.1 coordinate 9,776,769, forward strand.
ATTTAAATCTAAATTCTTGTGAGATTTGTGTTAAATTTCCAACTAGACAAACTTTTGTCGGCACTTATTTAATCGAATATTAAATAACATAGAAATACATGGAGTGTATCCAACCAAAGTATTATTAAATATTTAAATTTAAAAAAAATAAATTAAATTTGAATTTAAGTGGCATGTGGACCTAACTCTATGCCAACGTCATTCCGTGCTAACTAAGGAGCCATAGCCATGGTTGGTTGAACATTAAATCCAAATTAAATGTTTCTTTTAATTTGAGTGAACAATCATTTTATTTAGTTGTTGTTGAGCGTTCGAGAATTTCAGCATCATTAATTTAGATTAAATAATCTCGTTGCTTTTATTTTTGAGCATCATGTAAAATGAAGTTTCTTTATTTAACCACAAAGGTTGTTTTTCTATTTGTATATAAGAGGGCCTAAGTCCAATAAAAATAAAAAAAAATAAAACTACAAGAAAATTAAAAAATGACTAGAAACTTCAACAACATCATCAAGAAACAAATGACTAATTTGAGTTAGACAAATCTCATATAAAGTTGAGGTTACCACTATCACACCCCATGTTAGCAAGCATGTCAACACAACAATTAAATGATTAATGCGCTAAACTTTTGTACTTTACTCACACTCCATGACAGAATCGGATTCTCTACTGTATAATCTAAGCCGTTCAAACCGAAATCAAGATTGAAATTAACTAGTGTGATTGAAACTGTGTATTATGTACGGTAGGAAAGCTAACAGAGGTACAAACCACTAAGTAGTAACAAAGGATTAGGCGAATGCTTTATCAGTTGACTTTCACTAGGAAACTCAGGTCACTAATAATAGCTTCTGGTTAGTCAAATAAATACATATAAATAATGCAAGCAACATAGTTATGGAGCAGTACTTTGATATTATTAAGGCTTGTTTTCTCGCGTCCAGATACTTATATGTCAGAGCTTCTTATTCAAATTGCGTTTGTCATTTTTTTAATCATCCAATTCTTAGGAAAATGTGGTCCTAGTAATATAGTGAACACAAAGGGTAGGAAACTTTTTATCATTGATTTACTCGAGTCCTGTATTGTACTCAACAGTACTAATCAAACAGAACATAAAACTACTAATACAAACACATAAAACCATTCAGCTCTTAGGGTATACATTTATAGTATAGCAAATACCCCAAACAAAAGGCTATTTAATTTTCAGTTACTTTGGCATTCTCCTCTTTTGGCAACACTGGCTGCTCTTCCTTGACAATTTCTTCAATCTTAGCCTCTTGTGATTGAGCTTGCTTTACATTACCTGAGACATCCTGAAGCTGCAATACATTTTGATGAATTGGGAGGAAGCAATTTTCAAAAATTAACCCAAGAAATTGTTAAATAATAGAATTTTGCTAAATACTTACCCCCAAGTTTCTTAAGCTAGAAGTAACATCCTCTTGTTGCTGCTGAAGAGTGGTTCTCAGATCTTGAAATTCCTAGTTTCGATTTTATAAACAAATTTCACACAAGAATTCAATTTGAAAGAGAGCACTAGAGGAACTTTAAAAAAAAAAAACTTACTGCTCTAAGTTGCTCCACTTCGACATTGAGTGTTTTCTTAAGGTCTGACAGCTCCTGCATGAACAAAAATAAACCCATCAAGAGTTGCAAAACTACAAATTTATCACTGGTTTTAACATAAAACAAGGATAAAGGTAAATAACATTTGATGTAGTTATAAAAGAAGAGTTTAGCTACAATAGTAACCAAAAAATAAACAAGACACGAAGATCAAATCATATACTAATCTCTATGAGCTATGACCATTGAACACATTATGAACAACATGAACCCTATCAAAACCTGGCAAAAAAGAAGCCATGGACCATGGATAGTTCTTCCATTATTAATTATTAACAATAGTCAAAGCAAACCATATGACACGTGTCTGTGAATGATAAAAATATTTTTACAGGTTTCTTTTTAGGTTTTCGACTCTGCATGTTAAAAGTCAAAAATAGGTTTCTTTCCAACTAGCTATACATAATGAAAGGTAGAAAATACTTTGGGTCTGTAATCAGTATATATTTAACTCATATTAATGAGTTCTCAATTTAATCCTAGATATGTATTTCAGTTTTCAATGTCACCCCTGACATACATGGTCATTTTAACACCATAAAAATATGCATGGAATTACTATGAAATAAAAAGGACTAAACTGGAAATGGTTGTCATATTTAGGGGGCAAGAAATTAAATATTTCTAATCCCTATACATGAGACTCATTTTCAACTTGGTGTTTCTACATTTCAGAATAGAAATGTAGAAAGACATTTGAAAAGCAGCAAGGGATAATTGAATATATGTATAGGGACTAAAACTATATTTTCAACTTGGTCTCTACATTTTCAATTAAACATATGTATAGGGACTAAAACTATCTAAACTGTTAAAGAAGCTCTTCAGCAAACGCGGGCAGCAACAAATTAGAAAAGGACCATATAATGTAAATAAAACTATAACTTTCCTTGGTTCTAGAATGTAGACAACCGAAAATAGATATCCAGAAGACTAGCAAAGAATCACTCTTGTATGAATACATCCCAAATCCGTATTTTGTGCTGTATAAAATTTAATTGGATAGGATAAAGATAAACTACCCTATCTTGCATGAAATTTTGGCTGCAAACATTTTAGTGTATTTGTTATGCGATATCTGGTACAATCCTATTCAACCTGTAGATGTGAGATCAGGCTGACGATGACAAGCTAAACACTATACTCACTTTGCTCCCATCCAGCCACTACTAAGTAACTACACCATCACTTTGAGTTTCAGTTTAAGAAAACAGTTGTTGAACATGTAACTAAAGCACCCACCCAACTCTAGGAGCCATTAACATTTTTTTAAAGCATTGATTCAACACACTTGATTTTATCCTTCCTGTTTGGAAAGGCGGTCATGCCAAAGAGATTTTTGCAGTTTTAATCTAATCAAATCAAATGCAGTCTTATTCAATATGAACATAACAATGATGAAGATGAAGGCTTTCAAATTAAAGCTTAGAAAATATCCTCTTTGATACAATGATTTGGCATAAGAAATATCTTGTGGAGTTAATACTCCAAGCTTGTGTTGTCAATCCTGCGCGATCCCACTATCCCAGTGCGATGGAGGGGATGGCTGCGACACCACCGACTGGGAGAACGCGATCAACAGTAGCGGCGCTCCCGGCTGCAAAACCCACTATCATTGCAACCCGCTATCCCAACCCGACCTGCTATAGGGCTTTTTCAAAAACGCATGTTTTTTTTTTATTCTTCATTAAGGGTATCTGGATCATTTCACACCCACTTAAGGCATAATTTTTTATTATTATAAACCCACAAAGGGGTTGGTTCAGCATCGTGAAAAAGAAATCGTTTTCGTTCTTGCTCTGTTGCCATTGTTCTTTCTCCGCCGCCATCGTTCTTTTCTCTATTTTGTTGATTACGATTACTACTGGAACTTGATTTTGATGTTGGATTTTGGTTATAAAGTATGATTACCTCTTTACTTTGGTGAATTTTGCTATTTTTGTATACTGTTTGTATTTTCTGTTTACTTTATATACTGTTTTTTGGCCTTTGCAATAGCGGTGATCCCGCTATACCATTTTTACGGTTCGGCATTCCGCACCGCTATCTGAGACTAACAACATAGCTCCAAGCAAAATAACATAGAAGATGTGGATAAGTACGTGAACCAAATTGTACAACTTGAGAATCTGGGATGCCAATTCTAAGTCAGCATAGTGTTACTGATGGACAGATATACAAAGCAGAGCCAGCACAAAGAAATATGTGTGACACATAACACATCAGTAACTACATAAGTCTGTACACGCGAAGTAGGAAATAGGTACTCTCCTGATATTTGGTCATAAAATTAGAACAATGATCATACTAATACCAGTTTGTATACCTTAGGTTATGTAATGTGCACCGTAAGGCTTTGTTTGGGAGGTGTATTGGAGGGGAAGGTAAGGTTTCAAAATAAGCTCTCTCCTGCTTGGCAGTTTATTAAAAAACAGAGAAAAGGTAATGTTTGGATGGGTGGTATAGGATGGAATAAGGTGGAATGCAATGTGACGAGATAACATCCAATTTTTAAAATCTAACTAACCTACTCTATTCCATTTCATTCTATACCACAAATCCGAACATACCCTTCTATGAGCTTGTTTGTTTTCTGAACAGCACACTGCCACCGTGCCGTTATGAGAAGCTTGAAAGCTAAGCTTCACTTGAACATGTCTCGAGATGCGAGAATGATGCGCGTTGTACCACAAATCCAAACATATACTAAGTCCTAACTTAAAGCCCACAACCTAATATATTTAGCTAAAATGCGCAACTAAAACGAGTGTTGAATCATAACATTTGCTCTTTAGAAACACCCAAGATACAAAAAGGGAAATCAGTTATAGGAAGCATAAAACTCTAAAGAAAAATGTTGTATTTAGCATATTGAGATTCACGAGCGTCACTTACATCCCGATAGACCTTGACTTGTGTGTCTAATTTTGACCTCCAACCTTGCAAATCCTAGTAATACATCCAAAAAACAAACAAAAGAATCAGCTATAGATACGAATAGAAACACGCATTCGCGTAGAATTAGTGATAAAATAATAAAATGTTACCTGTTTCAAACTCTGAATTCTACCGAGAAGTTCCGATCTTGATTCATTTAGTTCCTGAGAACAGTACGTATTACATTTAAATAAATGATGTTTTGATGATTAATTAATAAAAACATGGTAAAATAAAGTCCCGTAAAGTACCGCGATTTTAGTGGAAATGGGAGTGATGTTCTCCTTCTGAAAAGAAAAAAACAAAGAGAGAAGAGAAAGGGGTGGTTAATACATATTGAAAATGAAGAATAATATATAATAGAATATCGAAAATGAATTGAAGACGAACAGTGGAGAGAGGGAGTGGAGGAGAAGTTGAATCAGGTGCAGACATTGGGGATCTCGTTGTTCTAGGGTTTGGTACACAAGACTTCAAATTGGAGCAATGGAGGAACGAAAATACCAACGTTATTATAATTATTAATAAACACACAAAAGAGAGAGAGAGATAATGAGTGTGCAACAGACAAGAGAAGAGAGGAGCTCAAATTTGAAAAGTCAAGAACCAGATTTATGATTGGGCGGGATATATATGGCCCTCTTTTTTTCTACTCTCTTCTCCCACTAACCATTTTTCCTATTTTCTTTCCACCTTTACTTATTTCAAAATATTGTATTTTATTAAGAGTAAAATGGAGGAGCACTAGTTTTACACTAAATTTAATAAAAATTATTTATTTTATTATATTTTATCATAAAAGTGAAATGAAATGATGTGATGTGGTAAAATACATGAAATGAAAATAAATTTTATGATTAAGTTGATTAATGTCTAGTAATGTTAGGAAATATTTTGGAATCGTAATAAAATAAAAGACTAAGTTGATATAGTGTCAAAAGTTAGTAACTATTTTGTGTAACTTATTCATTTTTTTGCTAATTCAATGTTGGAAAATATTTGATGTACATCCATGCATCTAGTATGCATCTTGAATGAGAAATAAATAGAGAGTGATCTGATAGATGTAATATGTTAGTGATGTGATAGGAAGATAGAGATATAGAGAAAATAAAATGTTGAATTAGTACATATAAATTTAAGATGTATATATATATATATATAATTACTTCTGAATGTTATTAATGCATTTGAGTTTCAATCGAGAGTATGACATTCCTTAAATTTACGGTCGTGAGATATGTCATGAGACTAATCATACTGTGAATATTTAAAATAAACAGTTAAATAAATTTGTAGTCCCTATAAAATTTCAAAATTTTGTTTTTAGTCTATATAAAAAAATTTCTTCATCTTTAATCCCCAAAAGTTTTTCCAGTTTTGTTTTATATCCTTGTTTTTAATTCTACTCATATTTATCATTTGAATTTTTTAATGATTTTTTCATGCATGTTTAGAACATTATAAAAGTTCCCCTCACAAAAATTTATAAATTTTAAAAAAATAGATGAATTAAATAAGAGTTTTAAAGTGTCAAAAGCTTAAAAATTTATATTTAATTGATCATTTATTAAAAAAAAATTCTAAATTTTTGTATGAAATATGCTTTTAATGTTCTAAATATGCATGAAAAAAATCATTCAAATATTTGAATGATAAACATGAGTTGATTTGAAAACAAAGATTACAAACAAAAGCAAAATTTTTTTTAGGGATTAAAGATTAATAATTTTTTATAAGAACTAAAAATTAAACAGTGAAATGAAATTTTGTAAGGATTAAAAATTTATTTAATCCTAAATTAAAACATAAACTCCTAATTTTTTCAATATATTATTTTATTATGATATAACTTTTAATCACTTCTATTCAAGTATAATTTTATTGTCTACTTTTACTTTTTTTTTTTTTTTTT